>JAUTXW010001466.1:0-327453 GCA_030620095.1 Kuschelorhynchus macadamiae
AGTACCAAAGAAAGTAGTAATGGGTTCACCAGCATATTCATCTTTGAATTTTCCTATAACTGACTTTGTAATAGGCATTTCATGAATATTATTAAATTCATAATTAGATGTGTCAAATTTGTGAATATTTTTTATCATGTCAGAATAAATATTTGGAGTTGTGACTTCTAAAATGAACGAATCGGTATCGGTGTATAAAAGTGAAATATTTTCCTGATAAAGAGGTTTTAAAAAATTATAAAAGAAATCATACATGACAGTTTTAGATATATCTAATATTGAGAAGCCTACATATATTGGTTTATTGTAAGTAACTTGAATCTTTTGCATTTGAATAGCTACCAAGTTTTCAGAAAATATTGTTAAGTCCTTGAAATATGGTTTTGCAATTAAATTCTCAGCACCATCTTTTCTTCTATTTTTTTCCCACTCTGTAACAAGTCTTACGTCAATTCTCCTATCAACATTTTCCATAGTCTTGCCATAAATACTATTATTTGCCAACTTGTAAGTATTACGATCAAATTCATTCTTTGAATCATTTCTTAATCTTGAATTCAAGTCTATATATTTTTTCAACCAATCAGATTGAGAAAACTGTAAAACTCTATGAACTTTAGTTAACTTGAGTCCATGTTCCAAACATTGTTTTAATAATTGATAGTGAATAACATATTTTGATTTATCATTTAAATTGGGTATTAATTTTATGCATTTGGAATTTGGCGGTTTAAAGTTTTCTGGACAAAACGGAAAATCGTTATGATAGGAATGTAGACTTGTAGGATATTCTAAATCAACTTCTAAAACATATCCCTTATTAGATTTTTTAGAAATATTCATAATATTTAAATCATTGATTTCTTTATCTGTTAACCAAACAAAATCTCCCGTTGGAATGTGCTGTGACATTGCATAACCATACAAATTTGTTGCATCATAATAAATTATGTATTTAGTTGGCTTTAAAGGATCAAAATTTAAAAGAAATGGATTATTAGCTTCAGATTTTCTACAAATGCAAGAGCTCACACCACCGCGAACGCTTTTTTTGAAAAAGTGTATCATATCTGGATCAGTTAACAATTCTAACTCTATTCCAGTATAACGCAAACACGCCTCCCAAGATAAACCTGGAAAAGTGTAAAAATGAGCTGGATCGAGCTTATATGTGGATAAACAAGTGCTTCTAAAATTTTCAAAAATATCTGCCAAAAGTAAAGTATCAGAGAGTAAGTAAACGTCGGAGTATTGACCAAGAGATTCACATTTAAACAATTGCCAAACCTTTACAGCTCTTTGGTATTCTGCATCACTGATGTGCTCATCCGTTAAAGTATTATAAAATTGGTCTTTTTGAGGTAAAGTTGTTTCTTCTAATTTTAAATAATCATCAATATAATTGTAAGGAAATACACCTTTTTGCCGAATAAGTTTAAATCTTTCTTCATCATTGAAAATTTTTTTATTTCCTTACATTGTTCATCTTTTAAGCTTTCAGAGAGTTTTGATAAAGAATGGGATAGAAATTGAAAAGAATCAATAAACCTTAATGATATATTTTTTTCTTAGCCTTTTGTGTCTTTTTATCAAAATAGTTATCCACATGAATAAGCTTTTCAAATGAAATATATTTTTCCTTGTTTTGTGCGATAACTGTTAGTTGTTCTTTGTTTAAGCATAATTTTTTAAGAAATAGATGAGAATCATAATTACGCAAATTATGCAATATAACTGGAATAAAGTTAGGTATTCTGTAATTTATGTTGCAGAGTGAATGAGCTGGACCTCTATAAAGACCGGTTATATGACAATGATCTGCAACCCTGTCATTTAAAAGAGGTTTATTACAAATATGACAAACTGTTTCATAGTTATGATAAATTTTGTCCAGTTCGTTCAAAGGAATCATCTTTTTAGGAGTCTTTAAATATTTATTGTATATGTTATACACATCTCTTTCTAAAGAATTTATAAATAATGTATCACAATTTTGACCTCTATATTTTTCAAATTTAGAATAATTATCGTCGAATGAACATTTAATGTAATAGGCAAATGAATGTGGAATATGTTCATATTGTTTTAAGGTGTATGAAGTATTAGGATTTTTATCAACATTGTCATTATTTAAAGGCTTTAAAATGCATTCAAAATCTGCATACACCACGAAAGGAACTTTCATTTGTTTATGATAATTTACAAATTTCAAAATATTATCATATGAATAGTTTCCAAACTTATCTTTTATTAATTCTTTAGAAGGTAGGTTAATTCGTAAATGATCACAATCATAGCTATTGTGTTGTAATAAATTTTCTTCTGTAGGGAAATATTGTAAACAACCATCGCAAATATATTTTTTTCCGTGATGTTTAGAAATTTGTGCAGAAACTAGTTTTGATAAATCTTTAATATAGCAATAATGAAAAGTTTTTTCATCATCATCACTTATTAACAATAAATTGACATGTTGATTTTTTTATTCGATGAATAATAAAGTGGACCAATTACTTCATACCCCTTTTTAGGATTTATAATTTCTAATCCATATACATTAATAGAAATGTTATTTTTTTCTTCAAAAATCTTAATGTTCTTTAGCAACATTGGAAATTCTATACCTGACATATCCAAAACAGAAGAGTAGTGTGGGTAGGATGAAGTTTCAAAATCTAATCCGCTTGGTTGGTGAAGAGCAGACACAACTGCCCAGGCGAAGCAAAAGTTGTCATCATTCCTAATGTTGATCACAGCTTGACGTCTCTTGATCTCTTGAGGAAGTTCGATAAAAGATGAGGCTCTCAGCGGATTGTGCTTGTTAACATTAATTTCCAAATGAAGTAAATTCATCAAAGCCCATCCTGCAACGTAAAAATTAAAAAATTACTTTTTTTGTTGCTGTTGTAAAATCGAAAATAAATTCTTTACCTGAATCTCTTTCTGCAAATTCGTCAGCTTTCTGGTCAATAATGGTGCAGATTTGCTCTAACAGTTCTTTTTTCTGATATCCCTGGCAAATGACTTGGAACGGCGCATTAAAAGATTTGACATCATAGCTGTCGCTGCTGGGGTTAAAATAGAAACCGAACAGTTCCATATTTAGCTTGATACATTTATGTTTCTGCAGTTCTTGATCTATTAGATGTGCAATTTTGTATTCCAAATGTTGAAAATACTCTTTCACATTTATGAAGTTTTGGTGTGAGGAAATCCTATAAGATATTATTCGTTCCCTGAATGCTGACTTGATAATTTCAACACCTTCCTCCAAGCCTATTTTGGAATTGTTCTTGTGCACACTAGATCGAAGATGTCCACCCCATAGACTTTGGTTTATATTTTTCTTGCATTCTTTACAATATTTTACAATATTTGTAGAATCTATAAATTAAGAAAAAAATATTTTACAAAATATAACATGAAAAATAAAATGTTCTTACCTTTAACAAGCTTTGGTTTTTTCAACCAACTGTTGAGTTTTGTGGAATTTCCGTTAACATGTTTTTTATTATGTCGCAATAAATTATCCTTTCTAGTGAAGACTTTATTACATGTTACACACTTATGCATTTCTGAAGTTTTCTGGATAATAATAATAATAAAATTAATATTGTGCATTTCTATTTAGTTATAGTCAAATTTTGAAAAAAGCAATTGCATTTTTGAAGTTCTTTGTATAATAATAAAATTAATATTGTGCATTTTTATTTAGTTATAGTCAAATTTTGAAAAAAGCAATAGAAATTAATTGACTTTATGAATCCATTTCTTCAAATGAGTCAACTAATTTGTCAAAGGCCTGTTTAACATAATTCACCGTACTTTCGTCTCCCTTTTTAATTGTGATCAAATTAGTTAAATTTTGAATAGCGAAACCCAGACACTTAAGGTTTGCTATTTGTTTTTTATTTTTTTTATTAATTTTAAAATTTTTTTTTAATGATAAATGATGGTTTCGAAATTGAATTTTGTTCAACTGGTGAATTATTAGGAGAAATATCCGAAGTTAAATTTGCATCAATTTGTTTTTCTTGCGGATCAGAATTTACAATAGCAAATGGTGAATTAATAGAAGATATAGCCGAACTTAAATTTTGATCAATTTGTTTTTCTTGCGAATCAGAATTTACAATATCATATGGTGAATTAGTAGGACAAATAGCCAAACTTAAATTTTGATCAATTTGTTCTTCTTCCGAATCAGAATTTTCACTAAACAAAAAGGGAGAGCAAATTGGTCTCGGAGAATTAATTGGCGATTTTAATGTTAAATAATTTGTATTAGATTTTTGAAAACAAACAATATCCTCATCGCTAGAATTTTGAGTTTCGTCAATGTCATTCAGTTCTTCAAGAGTTTGTTTAGTTTTTGTTGTAATTAAGTCCGATTTGTTGTCAATAATGTCATTAAGATCGTCAAGAGTTTCTTGTTGACTAGCTGTAAATAAATATTTTTCGTTGTTCTGTTTGTTGGCATTATTTTGAACTTGGCTATTATAAATAATTTCATTCAAGTCCTGAATAGTTTGTTGTTGACTAGTTGTAAATACGTCTGTTTCATTGTTTTGTTGGTTTGCAAAATTCTGCATTTGAGTACATGTGTATAAGTCAAAGTCATTGTCAATAATTTTGCTACTCGATGCCAAAAAATTGTCCATTATGAAAAAAAATCGTAATAACAAATAAAATGCCACAAATGTACATAAAAATGTCACCAATATATATAAGAATTAAATCTTGCCAAATAAAAATGTTAGAAATAAAAATAAAAATTGAAAAATTACCAAATAAACACAATGTAAACACCAGAAAACTCGCGAGCTCTGCACAGTGTGAATGCAGAAATCAATTGCATTCGTCTCTTCGCTGAGGCGATTTTATATGCAAAAGTTAATCACATGTGTCCTACTTAAAGTTGAACGACAATCTCTAAAAACCACTTTCCCAAGCCGATCAACTACCCCCCCCTCCCCCTCCCCCCCCCCCCCCCCTTCCCCCTTCCCCCGGACCCCTTAATTTCCGAGACTCAAATCCCGGCCCCCCAATTTCGGGCTACCCTCTTCAGGTTAAGTTAAGTTAGGTTAGGTTATGTTAGGTTAGGTTAGGTTAGGTTAGGTTAGATTAAAAAAGAAAAAAAGAAGAAAAGAAAAAAGGAGAAGGAAAGAAAAAGAAGAAGGAAGGAAAAAGGAGAAGGAAGGAAAAAGGAGAAGGAAGGAAAACGGAGAAACATATAAAAAAGAGAAAGAAGGAAGGAGAGAAAGAAGATAAGGTGAGGGTGAGGGGGTTTAAGGGGGGTTGGCGGAGCGGGGAGGGGGCAAGCCCCCCTTGCCCCCCCCCCCCCCCCCCCCCCCCCCCCCGAGGCAACTGACAGGGAAAGGGACAGTGAATAAAAAAAAAAAAAAAAAAAAAAAACTTATGTATTGCAGGTAGTAAAAGTGGTGGTTGATGGGATATATACTTAAGAACATCCACTCGACGATCATACAGTAACATTCGCTGTAATATCAGTTGTCGCTATTATTTTAACGTATAACCAAATTTTTTATCAAATAAATCGATCTAAATCCAAAGTTCCTAACAATGGCAGAAAATATGAATGGAAACGCTGTCCAAATTGAAGAAAATAATATGGAGATCGCCGCTCAAATTGAAGAAAGAGAAGAGATTTTTAATAACTTGGAAGGCGATTCCATCACTTATAAACATTCATTTTTGGACAAGTCATCTAGGCTTGTTAGAAGATCATTCTTATGTAACATCGATATTAATTATATTGAAGAGGAGGAAGAGGAAGAGATGGAGGAAGATGATCAGGAAATTGACGAAGGAGTGGATATGGATGGACAATTACTAAATTTAGGAACCGAGGGTGACGTAAAAGTAAGCAAGTTTAGGGCTAGTGAATTATTTAATAATTTTGAAGAAAAAGATGTATGTGTTATACAAAGCTACTCTAAAATTGAAAGTAGAAGACTAGGAACATTTGCTATTTGCCTTCCTTGTAGTGCAATTCACATGAGATATTTACGGAGAGGGGAATCCGATCACGTGAGCTGCCACTACAAAAGAGCCTATGTTGTTAGTGCTTCTGATTTACATTGTGCTATTTGTAGGATACATCTTTTTATACTAATTCCTGAACATGCTTGCTTTTACTGCAACAAAAATGAAAAAAAGAAATAGAAAATTATATTGTTAAATATTAATATTAAACATAGTTTGTAAATGTGATGGGTAGATTAGTTTAACAATATTAATTTTAAATATAGGTTAGGTTAGGTTAGGTTAGGTTTAATATTAAACATAGTTTGTAAATGTGATGGGTAGATTAGTTTAACAATATTAATTTTAAATATAGGTTATAAACGTAATGGATAGATAATGTCAAAAATATTAATTTTAAACTTAAATTGTAAAGATAATAAGAATACGTCAAGAATATTAATTTAAAAATGTCAAATGTTACTATAAGCGGTTATATATTTTCAGTGCTATATGCAAAATACTTCTTTTTATTCTAACATCTGACACTGTATTTGTAAATGAAATAGTTAATCATATGTAAAAAAAGTGTCGATTATGTCTACTGCCACTAGAAGCACTCATATATTAGCATAACATTTTGTTAACGCTTGTTTCTGTATTCAATTGAGTTTTCTCTTACTTGATGCAAATTATATTAATATTATTAGTATAATTAAAAAGTAGTAGATTAGGCTATGCCGGTCCGACAATCAAAACCGTCATTTTTACATGTAAATTCCCATAAGAAAATTTAAGATTCGATCTGCAAAAGTGGTGCCATTTTAGGGCGTGGCACTTTTTGTGTCAACCCATAACAATTGTTTTGTTATGTAATGTGAAAATTAGTATGTATTAAAAAACTTGTTAGATCATTGTTGTCGTTTCAATATAGGAAAAGGAAAAAATGTGTGTCAATTATTATATATATATTTACATTTACTTTTTTTACAAAATTATTTGTTACCAGAGTTTTCACAAACACAAATTATAAAAAAAATATTATCCTCTTTTTAAAATTACAACAAAATGATGTCTAATTACATCTTTGAAGATTTGTACCAAATAGTAATATCTAGTGCGACATACAGGACAATTGTTTACCATTATAGAACAACAATTTTCATCATTCCATCTTAAAATACATTTTAAACAAAAAATGTGGGAACATGTATTTGGTCTACATGAATCATAATATTCGATTATTTCAAAACAAATAGCACAAAACACTTTTTTCTCTTCACTCTCAGTTTTGTTCAAATTTTTTAAAACAATCCCATTATTTTCTTCTCGAACTAATGGTATATTTTCTTCTTGAACTCCTGGTATAATTTCTTCGAGGCTCTGAAGCGGAATGGATCGATTTCTTTCTCCAACTGATTCACTCATTTTATTTTAATATTATTATTAATAGATTTATTCAACAGATTTTTTTCTTTTAACAGTCACTCGTACCTTAACATACTAAAATGATCTTGATGCACCTATTTATAAGACTTAAGAATGCAAAATCAAATGTGGGAGAACAAAGAGAAAAAATTAAAAATATGATGCGAATGAGAATAAAAGGGGAGGAAGTTAAGAATGAGGGACATGAGAGAGAGGAAGAGGAGGAGGAGGAGGCGCTCCCATATTATAACTACTTACGTAATACTTGATCTCTGTGCATTTGAGGTAAATTGGAGAAGTAGTTTTTTAGTAATATTTTACATTTCGCTAGACCGTCATTTTGTTTAGCCATATTGGATTTTTACTAAAATATTACCAGGTCGTCCCCATAGGACCTTAATTTTTGACCAACATTTGTCAGGTAAGTAGTTTTTTAGCTATGTCCCGAACAGTGTTGATAAAACATGGCTTTAGACATCTAAAGATCTTAATGTAACAGAATATCGGAAGGTGATTTTTTCATGATTACAATAATTCCCTTTTACATGGGAAGTAAAGATATAACTTAGAATAATAGTTAGTAATAGAAACTAATAGTAATAGCTCTAACTAACATTTATTTCACCTGATATAGGCAACTAAACATGAACCAAACATTACCCAATAAATAAGACAAAGCTTAAAAAAAAGGTCGTCATCCAACGATATTAATTCCAAATATTTTTCTTGTCAGCAATCCATAAGAATTTTAAAACCCGGTGCCTATAGTCAATTTACAAATAAATCCAAATAATTCACTTCTTAAAAACTATTTTCTCTAGGACAAAATGTATCCTCCGTCAGTGGTACTTCTTTGAATCAGCCTATTTCTTAATAACTTGACACATGTATTCATTTTTGGAGGAGGATTGAGAAAGTTTTTAGCTTTTTTCTATGGAATTAAACTGATTGTGCTGTGGCCAATAGAACCAAGCGTAGTAATCAACAATAATGAAATAATATTGTTGTAAATCACTTGGACCATCAAATCAATTTTTAGTACTTGTATACATTACACATAATAAATAGTGAACTGAGTTCTCTCTCACATATATATATATATATATATATATATATATATATATATATATATATATATATATATATATATATATATATATATATATATATATATGGATTTTATATATATATATATATATATATATATATATATATATATATATATATATATATATATATATATATATATATATATATATATATATATATATATATATATATATATATATATATATATATATATATATATATATATATATATATATATATATATATATATATATATATATATATATATATATATATATATATATATATATAATTTTTTTATTGTTTAATTTTCTTTGACCAGAAATGACATATATCTTTAAAAATATTTATGTCGAAATGCATATTGGGATAACGTTTCGACCATATTTTGGTCTTTTTCAAATCTTAAAACGTACCACAAATGTACAACATTTCACAATTTTCACGGACATACACTTAAGGCGATTAAAATACATATATTGTACTAAGATATAATTTCACAGCTGTTATTCTAATGTTTCGTTTATATATTTTTTTGTATTTTATATAACAAAAACAAAAAATATATATATATATATATATATATATATATATATATATATATATATATATATATATATATATATATATATATATATATATAAATATAGTTTTCTTTTATTTTTTGGTTTAAGGTCACTCGTTAATGAAAATCAATACATACGTTTAATAATATAAAAAAATTTGTTGATAACGTTATATTTAGAGTATAAAACTTACTATACAGCGCAAACAGTGACAATAAAAATATTTAGATACCTATATTTACATAATTTGACATACACATTCAATTTTTAAAATAATAAGACTTTAAAAGTATTAAAATATATCGGACAAATACATATCTTTGTTGATGGCTCTTTCCTGGAACTCCGAATCAGAGAATTTAATTGACCCGGAGTTCAGGGAAAGATCTAAAGCAGCATTAGAACTGAATCAATACCATTTAAAATTAAATTAAATTCTAAGAAAATAAAATATATCTCTTTGCCCTTCATAAATGGTTTATCCCAGCAATTTCAAAAACTTTTTATAAAAGATAATATCTCAACATGCCACAAGGCTTACTGTCAAAAAAATTCAGCAGTTTAAAAACAAAAACACCTATAAATAAAAAAAGATATATCGTTTATTAGATTTCATGCAACAATTGTAACGGTGTTTATATTGGACAAACCAGCCGGTATTTGGATAATAGATTCAAAAGTCACAAATACGACAAAAAGAATGCCATGGCATTAACTAATCATGAAATATCCAAAAAAGATACGTTTAACTATCAACAAACCAGGATATTGACCTTATTAAAAAAAAAGAAATTTTTCGAAATGGCTGAAAAACAAAAATGCCATAAACGACAAAAAAGATGTAAATAACTTAAATAAAATATTTATACCGTTATTAGAATAGTTATCTCCCACATCTCGTTTGTATCCTATTATTTTAATATTTAATGTGTATGTCAAATTATATAGATTTATATGAATATTTTTACTGACACTCTTTAAGATTCATGGTAAGTTTTATACTCTAAATATTTTATATTGTAACAATAAAGTGTGTTAAAAAAACGTATGTACTGGATTTCATTAACGAGTGAACTTAAACCAAAAGCAATATACAAAACAAACATATATATATATATATATATATATATATATATATATAATATATATATATATATATATATATATATATATATATATATATATATATATATATATTTAATAAAAAATCTCGTTTTGATGTATTTAGAAAATCTTGTAAATAAAATTGCAATATAAGAGATAACAATGTCTTAAATGTTTGTATTGTAAACAAACACAACAAATTACGAATGACGCGATTAGATATTACGATGAATAAGTATGACATCTACGAAAGGTATTTTATAACGAATCAAACCAGAAAGGACAAATCGGATTTTTCCATTTCGATAAGTAATTCCTTAACTAGCAGAACAGCCACTTTCTGTAAACCTTGAAAACTCAAAATTATAATATCATTAATGTCATATTGTTTTGTTTTTAAAATTGAGATTTAATTACACCACGAGGTGCGCAAGAACAAAATCTGCTGGTCAACGTTCTCTGCATGCATATACACCTTCATCTTTTATCAAACTTCAGTTAGTTTCACCGACACGCACGGAATTAACATTAAAGTATTGAAAGCGGACAGTATTAGCTATTCTTTAAACCGGCTTGTTTAAATTTTTCTGTTTCCTCCAACATCGATTCTCATTTAAAATGCCTTCTAATGAATTAGGTAAGTGTCGTAAATATTTAAAAAACAAATTTTAAAATTGTTTGGAAATAAATATATTTATATACATAATAATAGGTATGCATGTTTTGGTGTTTACTTATTTACAGTAAAATTAACTGTTTTTTGCAACAAATTAACGGAAGTTCGTATAAAAAAAATCCGAAACTATATTTGTGAAGAAATCATTAGCACGCATGAGTAAACTATCTCGTTAAAAATAGGTCCTTTTGATTACTTACAATAAAATATGTCTAGTCTCAATTTGAGACAATGTAAAATAAAATAATGTTTATCTTATTTCTGTAATTTATTGCTCGTCTAGTTTTATCAAAAGAGCGTATAGGTCTCCTTATTTAGCCCCAAAACGATAAAATTTAATATATACTAGAGATAGATATATTTGTTTACTTATTGTTAAACAAATCAAAAAACAAATTTCACTTTGTTGGAACTTAGTATTGGTGTTAGCAACTGTATTTGATAATAAATAAACAATTCGCGAGCATCACCATCCGAAGCGAAGCTAGAGTTAGCCTTCCTATTGTATCTTTCTATAAATATTTATCATGATATTAGTTATTATCATATATCATTATCAACATATAGTTGGGTCGATATCCTGGTGCTTTCAGTTGTCGCTGTTACCGTTTTTATTAATGTGTAAGAAATTGTCGATATCAACAATGCGAATTTAACGAATATTTTACTTTTCCGCATTAAGGCAAAAAATAATTTTTCTACACTAGAGTGGAAAGGTGCAACTTTTCATATTAAAATCTATATGGAAAAAATTACTTTTCCGCCCGTTTCATAAAAAATGTAAAAGTACACTTTTATGCATAAACTATTATACTAAATACTCTCGTATTTACTTTAAAAGATTAAAACACTCAATGAGCTGTAATTGAGAGACCAGATGTCAATGTGTTCATCGAAGCCTGACACACTGTAATGATCGGTTTCAACGCATAATGTTGCAAGTAGTCTACATCTTTATTTTGTTTTCAAGATCTTTGTAAACTTTAAAATTTTCTGCGTTTACCATCCTGATCGAAATATTCCAGTGTTCGTCTTTTAATAGTAAAAACAAATTCGCATTACTTCTATAGCCTCTCTACTATAGTAGCATTTCTGATTCTTTAGAGAGAGACACCGACTCCAATGTGAAATGAATGTACTCATCCTTAATAGTTAGGACCTCTGGAGTTATTGCTCATTACTATCCATTTCGTTTTTTTTTTACATATATTACGTATTATGTCCCTCTATTGGTGATAATGAACTGCCTGTGTCTGCTAGGCTTAATGGGGCGTAAGAGACAAAATGTTAAATATAAAATAGTCGATCGCGAACACTTCAGAGAATCCACTATGAATGTGACCTATACTTAGGTTTTCTTGTTAGGTTTAGGATGGCAGAAGGTTAGAAAATCTGTTGAAATTACAAAACCTTCTGCCATCCGTCCTTCCTGTGCTGCCTCCTATCATCACATAAACCACCCATCGGTAGGCACAGTAATTTCAAATTCATGATGTAAATCCATGATCATGACCGGGGCTTTGGAAAATTTTTGTTCTATTTCAATTATTTTTCACTCAGTTGCAACTGCTTCTTAATATTTAGTAAGTTACTTAGTTTAGTAACAGACGGAAAAAAGTTCCTACGACCACTTATGAAACTGACCGACAACACTCTGTTAACTGGTCTAAAAAGTGTCATATATCAGACGCATATTGAAAAAAAATTTCAACACTACAATCTTGTGTCAATGTTCGAGCTGACGTAACAGGTGACAATTTTTTCAACACTACTGTTGAAATAAATAATATATAATAATTCTACTGAAAATTTTGAGTGGTCGTAGGAAAAATAGTTTACATTACCATGTCAAAGCTATCGTTTTCAAACTCGAAGAATTTCCGCACTCGGCTATACCTGTTATTTAATATACTAATATTAATGAAATATATAGGGTTGATAAAAACTGTAGTTTGGTTGGATGACGGTATAATTTTTAACAAATGACTTTACGGTTCGAGTAAGGCTACTAAGGTTTAGATTCAAGGATAATCACTTAAGAATCATCTTGCAATTAATTTGGGGCTGTTGACAAGACGATATCGGAGGAACATTTAGAAAAGATCCTACCATTAATGTTCCAAGTATAATCACTTTTTGCATTTGGTTGCTACGTGCTACCAGACCAAAAACGGATAGAACTTAGGTTTTTAGAAAAGATTATTTTACTATTCGTATTATTTTTCCAGCCACGATCCTATGGTGTGAAAAAGTAATAAGTAATATATCAATTCTTGCAGAGTATAATTGAATACTATGAAATATATCGATTCAAATAACTTAGATTAGATATTATTCTTTTATATGCACGCCATTGGAATGATTACCATTATTTGTTTACTTTACTCTATCCCGCGTGAATTTTGCTATACGTCATTTCACGTATCCTCTCTATACTGGTCGAAAATAATTCTTAGGGGTTAAATAGCACTAGCTGCCTCTTCCCCTTTATAACTCTATAGTCTATTAATTTTTATTCCCTTGTAAGAGGAAAGTAATGTAATCGTAAAAAATCACCCGCATAATTTTTAGAGATCTTTACGTATTGGGTCCCTGGACCCTAAAAATATATTCTCCCATTTCTGTTAGTCTGTCGTTTTTTGTTCTGTTTACGCGGCATAGCTCAAAAACTACTGATCCAAATTTTAGTCAAAAATAAAGGGTCATATAGGGATAGAATGTATATTTTGGTAAGAAATCAACATGGCGGAAAAAATGGCTCGCTTACAAAGTTCATTATTAAGAAACTAATTATTAAATAGACTTCAAATCTAAACAAAAATTAATTGGTCCCACGTATAGAGATAAATTGATATAATTTTTGTGTAAATTCATTATCGCGAAACAAAATTTTTCAAAAAAATCAAGTATTAAACAATAATAAACTAGTAAAATTTTAGTGCAAATCCTATATGAAAAAACAAAATGGCGGCCTATAATAATTATTTATTTCACTAGCTAGAAAAGCACAAAATTTAATGCTGCAGCTGGCATTTCATAGCCGAGGCATAGACAAGGCAGGGAATCATCCAGTGGCGTATACAGTAATTGCTTCTGGGGTAAGGATTGACAAAATAAAAAATTTCAACACAAAAAAGTCTTCAGTCTTGTTATTTACCTACTAATTGAGCGTAAATAATTGAAGAATAAAAAAAAAGACCATTACCATTACATTACCAAAAAAATTATTTGCATATATAAACTGAAATTATATAACGTAATGGAATTTTGTACGAGAGAAGTTGTTGGAGAAACCGAATTTACTGATTTTTTTGTTAATAAAAAATAGTTTTTTTATTTTTTTTATATTTTATTAATGAAAATAAATAGATATGAATTCCGGTTTTGAATAAATAACAAAAACATTTATTTTACCTCAATAAAACATCACGTCACATCCTTGGCATCAGTTTATTACCTATATCCTATGAATAATAATTAACAATATAATCGGAACATTTGACTAAGGCTTACAAATTTCGCAATAACGGGTACTTAAATATTAAGGTGAAGTTCATGTTGAAGGTTATTATCTGTTTTCGATTGTACTGAATTAATCAAATATCTTTAACAAGTAAAGGTATTCTTGTTTTTATTTTTTCCCCAATTACGTGCTCGATTTCCAAATAATTCGTACCCCAAAGTATACTTGTATTTATAAAAATCCCAAAACTAGTCGGCATTGTCGAAGGTTGCATATAATTAATTTAAAATAATTCACCGTTTTAGTCTGCTTTCATGGCTAAGAATATAATATGAACAAAAAATCAATATCAGTCATTTGAATAAACAAATGTTAAATTTAGGTATTTGGAACAATAAAAAAGTGCAGGGTGATTTATAAATCAGTTCCAAAAAAATTAAAGATAAATTCTAGAGAGCTACAAGTTGTGGTGTAGTGTGTTTAGAACTCTTGTATTTTAATAAATTCTAGAGTAAAAATTTTTTTATATATATAAACGTTGTTCCAAAATGGTTTCGTTAACCAGATAGATACACATTGCTAAAAATATTCAAAATAATATTTTTTTATTATTCTCTCGGAATCGCTTTACGATGTAACCCTAATTTTCCATTTTTATGAATAGATAAATTTTTCTGCTGGTTTCTTTAATTTGTATAAATATGATACGTAGGCTATGGTCGGATTTAAACTTGAGTAAAGCTACAAAGTAAGGTAATCTAAGAAAAAAAAACTAAATTTTTGATAATGATTCCTTCAAAATGAAATTTTCTTAGAATCATTTTACATTTTAAGCAATTTTAAATCGCACCACAATAATGCTAGTGATGTGCATTAAAATACGTTTTAATTTACTTCAGAATAACGGATTCTCAAATTTAAAAAATCGTTTTAATAGGAATAGTGTAGTGTGACCTGATTTTGTTCCGCACATAGTCATTTATTAACCCTTATATACCTTTTCAAATATTTTTTTAGGCGCCATTTTGTTTGTACTATATATTAGGCCACCATTTTGTTTGGCTAGCATGGATTTGTACCAAAACTACCAGTTGATTTTTACATAATTCTTGATTTTTCTGCAAAATTAGAAGTGAATTGTGTAATTAGTTTTTTTAGTAATAATTATTTCACTAGAACGCCATTTGGTTCCGCCGTATTAGATTTTTATCAAAATGTTACCACGTCGTCTCCATGTCTCCTTAATGTTTCACCAAAATTTGAAGTCAATCGATAAGTAGTTTTTAGCTATGCTGTGAAAAGACAGACAGACCGACAGAACGACAAAAATTGGATAAGTAGTTTTTTAGTAATAATTTTTTTTTATTTCACTAGGTCGCTATTTTGTTTCCCCCTATTGGATTTTCATTAAAACATTACCAAGTCATCCCCATATGACCCCTAATTTTTTACTAAAACCTGAAGTCAACGGTTTAGTAGTGTTTTAGCTATGCTGCGATCAGACAGACAGACAGACACAGCGACGGAATTAAAAAAAAATATGTTTTCGGCATCTAGGGACCCTGAAACGTAAAGATCTGAAAACATCTCGGAGGACGATTTTTTCACGAATACAATACTTCCCTTTTACAAAGGTAGTAAAAGTCGGCAAATTTCCATTTACCCGTAACTTCCCTCCTTATGAATGTTCCCTTTTAATAAAAATAGTGAAGTGTTCCGAAACTAGTCATTTATTAACACTTATATACTATATTTTCAAATAATTTGTTTATGCGCCATTTTGTTTGTACTAAGCAGGTTCTTCCTACGCCAAATTTCATTTTTGGGCATGATTTAAAATAATTCGAATAATTAGTTTTTACATTGATTTTTTTTAAGGCCGCCATTATGTTTCGCCATGTTGAATTCATACCAGTTTAGCCCTATATCACATTTAATTTTTGTTCAAAATCTATCTATTTAGTCTATTGAATAAGAAGATATTTTTTACGTTTATTTTTTAAACATTTTATTTGACCCCCATTTTATTCCACCATCTTGAATTCGAACCACAATTTTACGAATCTTTATATCGCACTTAATGCTTGAACTAAATTTGAAATCAATCTAATAAGTACTTTTTTAGGTTGATTTTTTTAAATACTTTATTAGGTCGCCATTTTTTGGTTCTCTTGGATTTGTGCCAAAACGTTACCAGTTCAGTTCTATTTAACACTTCATTTTGTGGAAAACATAAGGTAAACACTTAATTTTTGACCAAAATTCAGCGTGTAAGTAGTTTTTTAGGTATGCCGCGAACTAACAGACCGACAAACATACTGGCAGACAGACCGTAATTAAAAAGTTAAAATTATTTTTTGGCATCTAGGGACCCTAAAACGGGAAGATATGTAAAACCTGGGATAAATATTTTTATAGACCACCATTATGTTTCGCCATATTGGATTCGTACCAAAATTATTAGTTTATTTTTACGTAATACTTGATCTGTGCAAAATTTGAAGTAAATTGTGCAATTAGTTTTTTAATAATATTTTTTTTAAACATTTCACTAGGAAACCATTTTGTTCCGTTATATTGCAATTTTATCAATAGATGTTACCAGGTCATCCCCCTATGACCCCTAATTATTAATAATAATAAGTAAATCGGGAAAGTAGTTTCTTAGCTATGCTGAGAAGAAAACAGACATACCGACGGGATTTAGAAAACATGTTGTTGGACATCTAGGGATGAAGATCTGCAAACATCTCAGAGCATGATGATACAAACATTTTATTTGGATTCGTCCAAACTTTTACCGGTTTATTTCTTGATAATACTTGATTTCTGCGCAAAATTTTGAGTAAATTGGATAATTGGTTTTTTATTGATAATGAATAATGAAATTCTTCACTATTTGCAAACACACACAAGCAACTACTGTTAAAAAAACTTTTTCTGTTTACTAAAAAGCTTTTTATTGCCGAGAAGCTTGTATGGTTATTTCCTCATAGTTTGCCACCCCAAAAAAAATTGACTTAATTTTAATATATATAAAAAATGTTAAATATAAAAAGTTCAGGATTTAAAAAAATAGTAATATCGCAACGTCTTCTGCTAAACTGATATGACTTGGGAACATAATATCAATTTTATTTTTTATTTACTATCATTAGACAAGGTAAAATGACCGCACAAAAGATGCTTGTTCGACACAGTAAATACCTGTAAGTATAACGATGCTAAAGTAGGGAAAACTTACTCCCAAAAGCATACTTCTCAGATACAATGTAGAGGGACAAGAAAGTAAAAAAGAGATACGTGTAGTAATTGATGTCATGTGATTATGTCAGGGAATAGTGGCTCAAAATATGGGATTAGGTGGTCTGTGTCGCACTAAAACAAATCACATTATATCTGGCAGATAGGGTGCTGTCACTAATCAAGGTGGGCAATACTACTTGGAAATAATTCAAATGAGTAAAGGAATTCCATCTGTTCCTTTATGTGAATTATCTTGGAAATGAGCTCTTCATCACAGTCATTATTTGTTAGTATGCTTATAATTCTTCAATTTTGCTGTCCGGGGTCTGTGACCTGTCTAACGGATGTTAAGCTATATTCTATAGTCTGGCAACGTCACACTAACACTTTTTTTCTGAGTTTTTCGCCACTTTAGATGGGAATCGGCTACTAGAATTTCTCCACTATCTTAATGTAAGTTTCAAATTTCAATCAACCTTTTGGTATTCTACCTCGGATTTAGACTCGGCCAATCATATCTTAAAATATTAAAAAATGATAAGTTAAGAAATTTGATTGAATTAAAAATATTAAACTTAAATTATCATAGTTACGTTAATCATTAGCCTAAAAATGCTCACATGCGAATTTATACCTGTATATCAAATAAATTATAGTTGTCCGATTCTAAAAAATAATTAGTTGTTGGTGGACTATTAGCTTCTGTCAAGTTCTTGGGAATTACGTAATACTATTTTTTTATTATCATCTTAAATAGGTTCTCGAAATTTAAATGTGATTTAATTAGGGTTTTTATTTAGTATGACAGCAGTCATGATTTATTTGCATATTTTATGAACATAACAGTATAATTATATTGGTCAATAAGCATATTATTTAGCTATAAACCACAAACTATGTATATTTGTTTTAAACTCATAATCTTTAAAATACAAATAAGATGCAACTTTTTTTCTATAAGACAAAGTTTTTAAGCCAATTAGTTCCTATGTTTAGAAATAAACAAATTCCAATTGCAATATCAAAAGTACCACTATGATACATTAAAAGGACCATAAAAGGCAAAGCCAGGAATTCATTCCAGACTGGAAAGGGTATAAAATGTTATTAACTTCGTTTTTCAGGGGTCAGATAAATGCAAAACCTATCAATATTCATTTTAAGCTCTAAACATATAAATAACATAATTTTTGCTTTTTCGATAGATATTTATTGATTAATCAGAAAATTATAGAGTAAGTCATCTTTAAATTCCCTATTGGAATTGAATTAGTTTCCGTATCAATTTTACCACATGATTTTGCAATGTTTTTTAAATTTAAATAAATTATTGCTAAGTTTGAACTATTTTAAAGGAACTTTTTCACTTTTTTGCCGTGCAATGGAATACAGTTACGAAGTTCTAACAAGTTTTCTAGATGGTCATGCATACGGCTAGTATGTATGATGACAGTTTACTTGTTGTCGAAAAAAGATGTATGTGAAATTCGATTTAAAAAAATTATATATTTAGTTTGTTTAAATGACTTGATTTATTTTCAGAGTTAGCAATACTTTAAAAGATGTTAATTAAAACCAGCGTTATAACATGGTAAAATATTGTGTTTCTCTTTCAGGAGATGGAGGGCAAAATTCATTATTAAAATAGCGCAAATTCATGTCGTGTAGTTATTATACATTTAGAAATAAAACGAGCCTTAAAGGACCTTTCTCCAAAATATTTGACTTGACACTTGGGCTTAAGTAGATTTTACACCTGACATTATGACTGGGCAAAGATCTCCACGATCTACGGCATTACCTCGATGTCGAGGATTTTCTTTTAATTGAACATATATTCTCATTTTCAGTAAATATTTCAATCTACATATTATTTACTTTTGAAATTTGCATTTCTTGAATTTCATTTTCCTTTATATTACCTGCTCCTATTTTTTTCCTTTTATTGATTTATTCAGACAACGTTGACAATAACGGTTTTTTCTTTTTTTTTTTACTTCCCTCATTCAGATCTTCACGTTTTTGGGTCTTGATGCCAAAATCATGTTTTCTCAATTCCGTCGGCCTGACTGTTTCTCTGTCGATCTGTTCGTGGAATAGCTCAAAAACTACAAATTTTGGTCAAAAATTAAGGGTTATCTGGGGATGAAATGATAACATTTTGGTAAAAATCCAATATGGCGGAGTAAAATGATGGTCTAATGAAAGTTGTAAAAATTATTATTAAAAACTGCTTATCTAGTTTACCTCTAATTTTGCACAAAAAGCAGGTATTACGTAGAAATGAATTGGTAAAATTTTGGTCCAATCCAAGATGACGAAAGTCACCCTAAAAAACTATAATAGATTGATTTAAACTTTTTTGCAAGAATTAAACGTGATATTAAGATGAAAATTTTGGTCCCAATTCAAGATGGCGGAACAAAATCGCCGCCAAATAAAATCGTGGAAAGTCACCCTTCCAGGAATTTTTAGATTTTACGTTTTAGGGTTCGTAAATACCAAAATAAATGTTCTCTTAATTCCGTCGGTATGTCTGTCTCTTTGTCTTTTCGCGGCATAGCTAAAATCTACTTACCGGATTGACTTTAAATTTTGATCGAAAATTAGAGGTCATATGGAGATGACCTGGCAACATTTTGGTAAAAATTCAAGATAGCGGAACAAAATGGCGGCCTAGTGAATTATTAAAAAAATATATTACTAAAAAACTAATTATTTAATTTACCTTAAATTTTGTATACAAATCGGATGAACTGATAACATTAAGAATAAAAATGGCGGCCAAAAAATATTTAAAAAGGCAGCCTGAGAAACTACTTATTAGATTGATTTTACATTTTGTGTAAGAATTATGTGTAATATAGAAAGAGATGGTTTATCAGTAACGTAAAAAAACCTTGGTATTCAATTGACTTGAAATTTTGCACAAAAATTATATGTGATATGGAGATAGAAAAAATGTTGGTACCAACTCAACATGACGGAACCAATTGGCGGTATACTGAAATTTTGAAAAAATGACTATAAAAAATCAAGTGTGGCATAGGTAGAAACTAGTAAAATATTGATACGAATCCAATATGGTGGAACAAAATGGCGCCGAATGAAAATATTTAAAGAAAAGACAGTATTTTCTGTGTTACTAAATGACTATGTGTGGAACTAAATTGGGCCACACTTTACTATTACTAACAAATGAAAAAATCATTACAAGGGTATTTCCAGGTAAAGAAAGTTTGCCAATTTTTTATGAATGATAGAGCTTTATCTGTGTTTTGTACTAACAGTAGGAATAACTAATGTTTAACAATAATTTTTTCTTTCTTAGCGTATTACTTTAATTCATGGATTTAATGTTTACAGAGGAAATTTACACCATTTAAATCCAAGCTACCTTGAATCGCACGCAGTGGCGTAACCAGGTTTTTAGCTTGAGGCTAAACATACGAAGGATAAGCCTGCCTTGAAACCTAATAAAAAACATATATATATATATATATATATATATATATATATATATATATATATATATATATATATATATATATATATATATATATATATATATATATATATATATATATATACATATATATATATATACATATATATATATATATATATATATATATATATATATATATATATATATATATATATATATATATATATATATATATATATATATATATATATACATATACATATATATATATATATATATATATATATATATGTATATCTATATATATATATATATATATATATATGGTATATATATATATATATATATATATATATATATATATATATATATATATATTTTTTTTTTATTTTTTAAAATTTTATAGCCCCTCTCTGATTGCGCCACTGACTCAAATGGTTGCAGTCCTAATAATATTATATTTAATATATTTATATATATATATATATATAGTAAAGTTAATAATATATAGCTATTATTCACTTGATAAATATTCTGAAATGCAGTGGCGTAACCAGGTTTTTAGCTTGGGGCTAAACATACGAAGGATAAATGCCTTGAAACCTAATAAAATATATATATATATATATATATATATATATATATATATATATATATATATATTTATATATACATATATATATGTATATATATATATATATATATATATATATATATATATATATATATATATATATATATATATATATATATATATATATATATATATCTATATCTATATATATATATATATATATATATATATATATATATATATATATATATATATATATATATATATATATATATATATATATATATTTTTTTTATTTTTTGAGGGGAAGGTCAGACTTATAGCCCCTCCCTGATTGCGCCACTGCTCAAATGGTTGCAGTCCTATTAATATTAGGATTTAATACGCATTTTTTCAATTTGTTAGTAATATCTATATACTGCAAAAAATTAACCCATTCTTTATGTACATTTTTCAAAAGGTAAACTAGTAAATCAAGTTATTTTTTTATAAAACATCTCATATTTCATTTAAAAATTATTGACGTCAGTGTGAATAATGAGTAAATATAGGTATGCTATTAGATGGAAAATAAATTCGTAGAACTGGTAAATTACGTAAATTGGAGATTTACTAAAACATATGATTGCATATGTAATATGTATCACTTCTTTTTATTTTTTTTTCAAGATGTTCCGAATTATGTCGTCTAGAAAAATTAATAAAGAGATTATTGACCCAAACCAAATCAGGTAATATAAATGACAGAAATAATATTTTAAGACTGTGGTAAATCTTGTGTCAAGGATACCAATAGATCCAATATATATATATATATATATATATATATATATATATATATATATATATATATATATATATATATATATATATATATATATATATATATATATATATATATATATATATATATAAATTAAATTACATCAAAAGCGTGTAAAAAAGGTAATGCAAAATATCCTTGGATTAAAAACATGCAAGACTCAAAAGCTACAATTCTTCACAGGGAACAATATTAATATTGAAAGAAAAGGAAATTTAAATAGGCAGTGTTAATTTTTAATTTAATAAAATTGAAGATAGTTATATACTCGATGGAAACTTTGTAGATAAATGAAAGTAAAGCTAATCCGAATATCCTATCTAGACTTCAGACATGGGTTAAAAATATGGGTCTTTAAAATGAATTTAGTTTTCTAACCTTTTCAATTTTTTTAAAAATGTATATTTACTTAATATATAAATAAATAAATAAACGTGAAATTGTGTCTTTACATAATGCATTCAGTCTCTTAAAAACAGCAATATACGTAATAATAAGTTCTTTGCTGATACGACACAATTACTTCTTACAAAATTTCACGTTAGGCACCTACGTGACATTAACATAATAAAACGTACCTTTTGATTTAACTGCTTTAATTGACCGTAAAAGTAGCAGTCCTCAGTTGTAATTGACATGTAGCTTACATATGCTGACCATATTTTTTTCGAGGAATGTTGAAGATAAAGTAAACTAAACGGCTTCAATAATAAATGGTTTTCAGAGTAATATGATCATCGACATAATACTGACAGTGAAAAAGAGGGTTTTAGTACAATAAATGTTTTGTGTGCTCCTTCTTTACTGCAGTTATCATGTCGTAATCACATTACTATAGAATTTTCTTATATCTTTAAGTTCCATTCTCTTCTTATTGAGAAACGAAAGTTTTCTTAGGGAATTTCTTAGTCCAACTACCAAGGCTATATTTTTAAATCAGCTTCTATTTTTTTTCAAGCTTTAATACTCTAGCATAGCATAGGCATAGAAACCTTTTTTTGTCGCAAAGAAAACATTTGAGCTACTATATAAACAACATCTAACTTTTCGCTCTAAAAGTTTTATTACAATTGGGGGACAATTGTTACCCGCCCAGACAGGTCAAAAGTCAAGTATGGTTTACATATTTGTAGGTATCTCTTTAATTAAAGTAACAGCAGCACCAGTATGTTTTATACATTTTATTGTATATAAAGTATATAATAAACGCTCATTTTAAGCGAGTATATTTTTAGTCTTTGATCCTGAACCCAAATTAGATTACCAAAACTTTTTCTACTATATTTAAAATTTCATTAAACTGTCCTTGAAGGGAAAAAGTACCGTAAACCGGAGACACTTTGATACGTTTTGAGAGGTTTTTCCTTCGCAAAAAATGTTAATTCAAGTTTATTTTATCTGATCTTACCAATTGATGCTTGGCTTGAATACTATATACTAAATATTAAATGAACATCTTCTTTGGATGTCTTTTTGGTTTATCAGAAACTGATAGAATATATTTTTAAAGTATATATATATAACTAAAAATCAACATCAAGACGTTGAAGTATATGAATTAAAGGGGGTGCAAGTGTCGCGAAATAAATTTTGTTAGTCACTGCAATTTTGATAATTTCAGGCAAAAAGTGAGATTCTAATTTATCCCCAAATTCAGCTACTTTTTCATCTCCTATTCTATGTTTCGTAATATGTGGAAGAAGTATTTTTAAGAAGCATACATCGAACAAATTCGTGTCGAATTACCCCTTATACACAACCATCGGAGGGAGAATTTTACCGAAGGCTTTGAACGTTCTTGAATTATTTCAACACGATTGGGCCCTCGTGTACAAGAAGTTTTTTGACACCAGGGTCGTCCATTATGTTAGTTTCATCATAATTGTATTTGACTCCTGGGCGAGTTCCTTCTAATGCAGGGCTTAAGTTCTCGAAATATTTTGTGATTTCCACGCGACCCACTGATTCCCGTTGGCTAGTTTATAAGATTTTGGATACAAATGATTATTTTACAGGGACGTACCTGGATCGAATATCAGCCTTAATCGATCAATATTCCCATTGTCTTTGCAATCAATTTCTCTTCTGCGGTTTTCAAAACTGTTGGCGACTAAGTTTTTCTCCATGCTTCTTGCGAATCTTAGATTAGATTGATTGAGTCCACTAGATCAGATATTTCTTTGCAATAACGTCAAGGGTTCAAAAAAAGTTTCTATCTAAAAATTGGAGTTGTAGTTTAAGTTAAATTTAACTGTAACAAGTTAATAGTAGAAAAACTGTCCAGCTCAGTAAGAAAAATATGATCTTTTGGCACGTATCGTCTAAACTAACGCGATGTGAAGTCTTTGGTTAAAATGAATGTCTATTAATTATTATAGTTACAATTACATGGCAATGAAATATTTAACTTATTTGTGAGATTTATATTTCTTAACCTTTCATATTTTTAGAAGAAGGGTGACTCTTCCGTCTTGGAATAAGCTGAAATAGTTACTTAATTTGGAATAGATTCTTATACATACATTTAAAAAAAAAACGCTTGTGGTCGCTATAGAAAAGTAAATAAATATATATCTAGAGATCAGTAGTAAGTAGAGAGTTTTAGGTTATAAATGCACTCTTTTGTAACGTTTTTTTTATTTTAATAGATATAAAAAAGGTTAAATACAAAAGTTTTTTTTAGTATCGTCAGATATATAGGGTGCTTCGATTTTCTAAAATCAACCTTGGTTTCTTAAACATTATACCCTGTATATTATATGTCTATTAAATGGGTTGCGTATTGCTGTTTAGAAATATACCATGTTTGATACTGTTATCTTCAAAGTCACCCGAGAAATTTCAAAAAAAGAAACATTCTTTAAGAGGCAGTCTGCTAGCGAGAGATCGATAACGTTTTACTAGATTGTGGACTCAATGGTAATACTTTGCTTTTTAAGACAGAGTCCTTCTGAAATTTGTCGGGTGTCTTTAAAGATAAAGTTGTCAAACCTAGTATATTCACAATAAACAAGAATAGACCCATTTGAAGGATATATAATATGCAGGTTGTTTAAGATCTATAAAAATGCGAACATTAATCTGGCGGTGCATTGATAATCAAAACCCTGTACCCTCCATCTGTTCTAAAACTTCTGCAATAATTGTTGTTATTATACACGAATTGTACGAGTTTCTGTCCTATAGGAACACCAACATGTTCGACACTCGGATAGTCGCAATGCAATTATGCGAAAAAAATTAATTACTAATGCAAACATATACGTACTTAAAATCCACTGTTCACCCCGTGCAAGTTTTAGTATTTAAGTTATCAATAACGGTACGAAACCTCGTCTATGTAACTACAGCCGAATGTACGTACATGAGCAAGTGGCCCAGTCTTGACTTTACGCATTTGCACATAACCACATAATAGCATTGTTAATATAGCTCATTTAAAAGCTTGTATTAAAAATCAGTAAATTTCCTTTACCCGGAACTTCCCTCGTTATGAATCTTTCCTTTTATTAGTAATAGTGAAGTGTGACCCAATTTAGTTCAGTACATAGTCATTTAATAACACATATATACTGTATTTTTCAAACATTTTTATTGGGCGCCATTTTGTTTCGCCATATTGGATTCCTACCAACATTTTAAGAGTTTTTGCCAATGCTACACTTTTGGGCATAATTTAAAATAAATTCAACAGTAGTTTTTACCTTTACACAAATCGCCATTTTGTTACGTCATATTGAATCCGTACCAGTTTATCCCTATAACACATTTAATTTGCCTTCAAAATTTAAAGTCAATTCAATAAGATATTTTAAACATTTTATTTGGCCATCTTAAATTCATACCACAACTTTACCAGTTTATCTATATATCACACTTAATGCTTGCACAAAAATTTGAAATTAATCTATTTATTAGTCTTTTCAATATTTTATTTAGCCTCTATTTTGTTTTGCTATCTTATATTCATACAAAAATGATATCAGTTCATTCCTATGTAACACTTGATTTTTGTGGAAAATTGGATAATTAGTTTTTTTAGTAATACATTTTTTTGACGTTTCACCAGGCTGCTAGCTTCTTCCAGCATATTGGATTTTTACGAAAGTATTATCAGATCATCCCCATATGATCCATAATTTTGCATTAAATATGAAATGAATCTGATAAGTAGTTTCTAAGCCATGCCGAGAACTGACAGACAGACGGACGGACCAACTAAACTGATAAAACTTATCTGTTGGTATCTAGGGACGCAAAAACTTGAAGATGTGTAAAATCTGAAAAGGTGATTTTTTTACGATTACAAACATTTTATTTGGCCGCCATTTTGTTCCGCCATCTTGAATTAGTTACACAATTTTACCAGTTTATCTCTATCCCACAACTAGTTATGGCACAAAATTTCAAATCAGTCCATTAAGTAGTTTATCAGGCTGATATTTTAAATAATTTATTAAACCACCACTTTGTTCTACCATATTGGATTCGTACCAAAACTTTACCAGTTGACATAATACTTGATTTTTGTGCAAAATTTCAGATAAAATGAATAGGAATTATTTTAGTAACAATTTTTTTAACATTTCACTAGGCTGTCATTTTGTTTTTTCCTATTGGATTTTTACCAAAATGCTACGGGATTATCTCCCACGTGACCTAAATCAATTGGGTAAGTAGTTTTTTAGTTATGCCACGAAGAGACAGACCGACAGAATTGAGGAAACCTATTTTTCGGCATCTAGAGACCCTGAAACGTAAAGATCTGAAAAAATCTCGGGGGCTGATTTTTTCACAATTACAATAATTCATTTTAAAAGGGCAGTAATAAATTCAATAAGTAGTTTTTACATTGACACACACACATTTTGTTACGTCATGTTAAATTCGTACCAGTTTATCCTTATATCACATTTCTACAAAATTTAAAGTCAATTGAATAAGATTTTTTACGTTGACTTTTAAAGAAATTATATGGCCTCTATTTTGTTCCGCCATGTTGAATTCGTACCACAACTTTACCAGTTTATCTCTATATCACACTGTGCGTACAGAAAATTTGAAATTAATCTAATAATTAGTTTTTTCAGGCTGATGTTTTAAAAATTTTTATTATGCCGCCATTTTGATTTGCTGTTTTATATTTATACCAAAATGTTATCACTTCATTCCTATATAACAATTGATTTTTGTGCAAAATTAGAGGTAAATTGAATAGTTAGTTTTTTATTAATCAGTTTTTTGACTTTTTAACCACACCGCCATCTTGATCAGGCATATTGGATTTTTACGAAAATATTACCAAGTCATCCTCGTATGATCCTTAATAATTGACTAAAATTTGAAGTCAATCTGATAAATAGTTCTTAAGCTATGCTGCGAACTAACAGACGCATGGACAAAACTGATAAAACATATCTTTTGGCATCTAGACTCGCTAAAACGTGAAGATGTGTAAAGCCTGAGAGGGCGATTTTTTACGATTACAAACAATTTATTTGGCCGCCATTTTATTCCGCCATATTGAATCACTACCACAATTTTACTAGTTTATCTCTATACCACAATCAATTATTTTAGATAATTGGAAATCAACTAAAACAACAGTATCATCCATTTATGCTAAAATTGAAGAATTAGCTTTTCTTGCTATGTCCATTAAATAGTTTTTTCAGGCTGAGTTTTTAAATATTTTATTAAGCCGCCATTTTGTTCTGCCATCTTGGATTTGTAGCAGTTGATTTCTACGTAACACTCGATTTTCGTGCAAAATTTGAAATAAATTGGAAAAGTTTTTTTTAGTAATAATTTTTTTAACATTTCACTAGGCCGCCATTTTTTTTTGACATATTAGTTTTGACCAAAGGTTATCCCCGTCTGACCCATAATTTTTAACCAAAAATTTGAAGTCAGACGGGTAAGTAGTTTTTTAGTTATGCCGCGAACAGGCAGACTAATAGACAGGCAGACTGACGGAATTGAGAAAACATGTGTTTTCTTCATCCCCTAGATTTTTTCACAATTACAATACTTCTCTTTTACAAGGGAGGTAAAAAACAATTTAAAGTCAAGTTTTTCGTCATATTTAACCTGGGAAAAACCACCATTTGGTAGTGACGTGCCAAAGACCAATTGAAGGAAAGAGCTAGGAAATTATTTAATGCGGCAAACCATAGATATACGTATTAGATAGGTCAATGGAGCAAACATAAGCAAACTAGAATTAGATCAGGATGTGTACAAGAACTTTATAAAGGAGTCAAACAAGCAGAAGCATGGAATGCCTCTGTGAGACAATCAGAGCTTTCTCACAGGTTGCCAGCTGCACAAAATAAAACACTCGAAGTGAAGCACTCGCTTTTTTATGAAAATTTAAATTTGTTAATTTTTATCCGATTTTCAAAAGTTTTGATTTCGCTGATAATAAATTTTATCTAGTTTTAAAAATTCTATACGTTTGGACTTTGAGATATTTTCTGTTGGCCGTTTACAAGGTGAGAATTTAAGTCAAGACCAAACTCAAAAGAAAGTACCACCAAATCTGCAAAAGTATTTTTAAAATAATTTTGAAGGCATATTCTGTTTACTAGGACTCCTCCCTAAAACTCGTTTCGGATTTGTTTCTATTTTAGCAAAAGCTGAAGTTAAGAGTTTTTTTAAAAAGTATGGCTCTTTCCCAATTTTTTTAATACCAGAAAATTAAAAAAGGCAATGTTAGCTTGAAATAGTGGTTACTGAAAGAGCGAAATTTACTAAAAAGAAAGTCCGGACTTTATATTATGTACAAAAGGTGTTACAAATTAGTAGCGAATTAAGCGTGCCTCTATGTTTCTCAGTTATTTGTACAGATAGCGTCTTAAGGTTTTCACGATACTACTATTATATTTTTATACTCTTTTTATTTTCATAATCTCCGCCTTTCCTGAGATACAGGATACAGGGTGACAATGAAAAATTTTAATTTCAGACACTCTTCGTATCTCGCTTTCCTGCAACTTACGTCAAAATTGAAAATTCCTATAGTTTTGATATGAAATAAGAACACATATTTTTTCTGAAAAACACGGACTAATAATAACAATATAAAGGTAAACCATGAAAAATTATATATAAAAAGCAATGAAAAAAGAATTATACTATAATTATTATTTTTTCGGTTCTCCCCGCAAACGCAAACACCCCCTGGCATGCTGGATATAAAATTGTTTATACTGTTTTGGTTTTTCATGACAACTTGAATAAGATTTGTGTACCCCTCGCAATTCAGTTTCATTATATAATAGAAAACATGTAATACTTAGAAATAATGAATTTTATGTTTTTTTTCAGTTTAATTTTAGGTAAAAGCTAATTATTGCAGATTTCTGTGCCCTCTATTAGGTTATTTACGGAAATTCTATGGTCTAATCATACTCTTTGAAAATAAGTCATTGCTTCAGCAGTTGCTAAAATAGAAACAATTGTTAGGGAAAGGTTCTACTGAATAAAAAAAAAACATTGCAACAAATGAAAACAACCGAAATAACTGCTTCGCTAGCTAATATTACGACCGGCATTGGACTACACTGTTTACACTTGTTTTTCTTTGAAAAAAAAAGAATGTAGAAATGTTTTTATTTCACGTTTCACCAACGTCAACACAAGGACACTATGATCCCTGTTTAGAACATGTCTTACAATACCGCAGACCCAATGATCCATTTCAGTCGGAGGACGATCGCTATTTTGCTCTTTTTGAGCTGATCAGAATGCCACAGACTAGCATTTGCATTTTCTTTACACTGTCGGGCTGTCCGTATGTCTATCTGTCTATGAGTTCGAGGCATGGCTTACTACGATTGACTTCAAATTTAAGTCAAACATTAAGGGTTTATGTCAAATGTTCAGAAACTTTGCATTAAGGTATAAATAAATACCACAACAATATGTAAAATATTAGTATACTAATGAATACCTAGGTTGAATTTTTGAGACGCCTGTTTAGAAAATAATGAATTGAAAACTGACACTATAACAGATTGATAGGGAACTGTACTTTATCTTATATATATGTCTCGTAAATTACTTTATTGGATTATCTATTTACTAACTAGTAACAATATATGTGCCTGTCTCCGCTCGCGTATTTTCTAAACAGCATTTTTCCTTAGCGAAATATTTGATTTTTATGATTTTAGTAGTTTTTTTATTAGTATTCATGAACAGATCTTCAACATACTTTTATTTAAGGACATTTATCTAGGTCAAAAGCTTTTCCAGAGTGAACACACAAGCTCCATATTTTATCCAAACAGAATGTAATTAGATGCCTTCTGGCTGTTTGCAGTAGGCAGTAGCCCTTCTTTCTTGACACAAGAAGTTATTCCGATTCTCTAGCATTTACGTTTTTGAATATTTACAAGGAAAGATAGACATTTATGACAGATCTTTCTGAAAATTATATATGTGTCTGTCTACAAACTTCTCGGTGCAGTAGTAACTTTCAAATTTTAAAAATATTTCTCCTGTTCTCTGGTGAAGAGAAAAAACGGGTTCCTTTTTTATTATCTAATGAGGATGTGCTTCAATTTTAATGTGAATTATTTCCAGAAAATATAGAAAAAAGGGAATAAACAATAAAATCAAGCCTTCATATTGACCACATGACACACAAATACTCAATTATTTAGCACAACGAAAACATTATTAGCATGAATCATTTTTATCGTCCAGCTAGATTTACATAAACAAATAACTTATTTATTTGACAAAATGACAAACAGTTTCATTTATGTTAATATAAATAATACCTGTGAACCAAATAATGTAACTTCTTTTTGAAGCAATATAATATTGGGTTGTTTGGTGTAATTGTTTATTAAAATTAACACCCTTCATTTACCACATGTTACTCACCAAGTTATAATTTCATTTTTATTTGTTGCCAGCACTATTTGCAAATAATTAATAACAACGTACCTATATAAATATTTTTTAATATAAAATCACGTACTGCCACGTTTTTAGGTATTATTACATTTATGTCAATTCTCTGTATTTTACAAGTATAAGTTTTAAAAAAAAAGTTGGTAGTAGCCAAGAATTAATTGTTATTTCTTTATTTTTAAATTACATTTTTTTATTTTGCACTTATTCTGTTAAGAAATAAGTTCAATTGAGAGGCATTTTTATATTTCAGATGTTTATTTACATATATTTTATCGTGAATGATCTAATAATTAATTAACACAGATTTATCGTTCCAGTTAAAGCCACCATGCTCTCCGATATGACAGAGATGCCCACTGTCCAGCTGGGAGACTATACATTACAGATAGAATTAGATGAACTAAAGCCAGAAGTAAAGGAAATTGCCAGAAAAGAACTGAGAGAAACTCCGGACGTTGTCAGAGAAGCTATAAAAGAATTAAAAGAACTCCTAAAAGGCAAGCTATGTTTTTAAATACTAAAATAATTTGTTTTTAAGTACTAAATAATATTTAAAAAACAATACGTTGATACCTTAGAGTAACAATTATAGTAGAAATCACAATTCATTCATAAATCACGATAGGGGTTCCCCTATTTTTCACATTCTATCGACCAATGTTTACGATAAAATATGAAGTGAGAATGGCCAATGTCCAAGACGTGGCCATTTGTTGACGAATGCCAATGGCGGCGCGAATTTTCATTTCCCGCATAAAGAAATATCATTAATCGTGAAAAAATCATCGTTCCGGATTTTACAGATCTTCATGTTTTTCCATTACTGTCGGTCGGTCGGTCTGTTCCGGTATAGCTAAAAAATCCACTTACTCGATTAACTTTAATTTTATTTACTTTTTCCACATTATTCGTCTGATACAAAAAAAACTGATAAAATATTGGTATGAATTCAATATGGCGAAAGAAAATGACGATCTGTTAAAATATTTGATGTACGAAAAGAAATGGGCAATGCTTCATTATCGTTGACAAAAGAAAGGATTCTTACCTATTCCTTAATGAGGCAAATAGGTATTTTTACAAATTTCAATGAAATAATCGTTCCCTTTAGTTTTTTATATATTATTAAATTTTAGGTTTTAGTTACGTTTGCCTTATGTCGTCGTAAACCTGTAACTGTCAAGTTAAACCATGTCTAAATTTAAACCCCTTTAATGAATACTATTGTTAGAGTTTTAAACTAAAATCAATGCTTTTAACGCGCTTTTATTGGCTTTCTTCTCGTCTGATTCTATGTTCGTATGTCGGGTTCAAATCTTGTAATGGATTGTATACCACTTCCATTACCGATTATTTTCAAATGTGACATGCATTCACTTTCGGATATAAAAAATCCGAATTTTGTTGGTCAACGTTTAGAAATCCAAAATGGCAGCGCCAATACGGCCGACGAATTTTGTTACTTGTGTAGATTAAACCGAAAATCGGTGCCTAGGAGAATTTAGGAGTGTCAGCATTTAAATATTCAAAATAGCGGTGTCAAAATGACAATGTCAACAGGTCGGACGGATGATTTGAACATTTGTGAGGATTCTTTAAGAATGCACAATAAAAAGCAAAATGGTGACGCCAATATAGCCAACGAATTGTGTCATTTGTACAAAGTATTTAAGAATGAAAGTTATGAAATGTTAGTCACTATTTGAGATTTAAAAATGGCGGCACCAACATAGGAGACTAACTTTAAAATTTTTGCAGATTTGATTAAAATTGGGCATTTAGGGGTATTTAAGACTGCACATCATGAATTTTGAAAATTCAAGGTTGTAATGCCAACATGGCGGCGGAATTTTAACATTTGTATAAATTTGGTTGAAAGAAAGTAGGCATCTGGGGGTATTTGAGAATACATAATATACAATTTTAATAACAATTTAAAAAATGAGAGAAAACATGTTTTTTTGCAACTAGAATACTTTCCTCTTACGAGGAAAGTAAAAAAAGTGAGCTCTATAAGATAAAAATAGAATAGCCAATTGTCATATTGTTATTCCATGTTAATACCTAAATTTAAGAAATAAAAGATTTGTTTTTAATTTTCAATATACTAAATCTTAAATTCTAACCAGTTTAGAACATGTTTACATTTTTACTTTTAATTACCCAAAGAATCACCATTTAAATTCCTTTACCTGACAACACTTACATAAAAAATTGGCCCAACTCAAGTGAAAATTAAAAAAAGGCTCGAAATCATCCAAAACTTTATTATTTCCCCAGATTTGCAATTGCAGTACGTTTTTTTTTGAGCGTGAGACACCCTTTGACTGTTTTAATATAGTATAGATATACTCTATAATTATTTTAATTCTCTGATAGAAAAAACTATTGTAATAGTCAAAAAAATAACTTTCTTGTATAATTTTACTTCTGAGGATTCTCACATGACCTCCGACCAAATAAACGTTCTATTATACTGAACCGGATTGGTCAATACGTCATGTGATCCAAAATAAGTGAATAAGGTTTCCATTAGACATAACCACCCGTATTCGTTAAAAAGATTTAAGAGTTAGTCCAAGTCTAGTTGCCATGGTACTTAAAACTCTTAGTTCGCCATTTATGTTTCGCTTATGTCACTGTCATTTTGTAATTGTGACATTTACAAAAAATATTTGTTCAATTGTTAGAAATGTCATCTTAAACCTATAACTGTCAAGTTAGACCTGGTCTAAATTTAAACCTCTTTAGTGAATACGGGTGCTAGTCCCCTGGAAAAGAAAATCTAGCTGTTTACTTAGTAATTAAAAGACAATTTCAAACTTAAACGGCCATTTTTTCAAACTCACATTGCCCCACCATAGTTAGGTCAACTAACAATAAAGCTCCTAGTTTCGCAATGTCCAATAAAGTAAATAAAAGTTATTTATCAAATTTAAAAAAAAATCAATGTTCTTCTAATGTCACCGCATCTTTAGAACGCTGCTTCTTGAAGTAAGGTAACATGTAATTAGAAGATTTGAACCATATCAACAATTACACAATAATACATTAAAACACATACAGTAGTGAAACTAAGAAAAGCTTGGTACCTAATAACAATTTTAATTGAACTAATTTCTGGGTTAAAATATTTTTTAGCAAATTAATTTCTCTAATGTCAAAATGTATTGGACTTCCGCTTTTGGTTTTTAAACTACGCCGGTCACGTGACCTTGTAACAATCTTTACTGTAGACTATTATACTTTTTTACTATAGGGATCGCTTGTCAATGAAAATGGTCTAATGCGACAGTGGGATGGTCTAATACATGGAGTTGTCGATCGGGGTTGCCATATCTAACTAAAACTCTTGTTACTGGTGTAATCTGATCTGAGGCTTTGGGTATTTTGGCTTGTATTTTACTATTTTGCAATAAAAGTAATTTATTTATACTGCTTAGAAACTAATACTGGAAAAACATTAGAATTCTTTGTATAAAAATTGTATTGCATCATGTTTAAACATATTCACTGTAATACACTAATATAAATTGGTATAAACATTGGACTTCCTGGCTAGGCTTTGAATTGTCGTACGATCGACCTTATACTGTGAGGTAATCTTGGCAGTGGCTAAATATGTAAATAATGAACTCTATTTTTATTCTTACTCTAGGGTTGATATTGTATAATGGCTCTTTTGTGTGCGGAAACCTTATACATAATTTGCATATTTAATATATAATGTTCCCTTTGAAAAAGTTTCATGCTAAAGTTTCATTAAATTTGAAGTTCTTTTTAAATATAATGTTGCCATGTATACAGGGTGTCCCAATTTCAATCAACTATAGAATTTTAAATGGGGACACCCTGTATTTTTGTCCATAATTTGTTTTATTGTCAAAAATAAACATAAGTTATAGTGTATCTAAAGTCAATTGAGACAACATAAAAACTAAATATCGGTAAACAGTCTTTTTAGTCAATTTACTTTAGATACATTTTACATATTTAAACTGTAGTGCGTAGTTTCCGAGATAACTAAGGTTATGTCTGATTTTTTGAAAACTGGAGCTATTTTTCAAATCACTATAAAAAATAGCAAAAATCTATAATTGGGCGTTTGGGTGGTAATGTTCTATACCTAAATTCAATAGTTATAGAGAAAATCGCAATTTAACAGAAAATCTCAATTATTTCTTGAATATTGTGATGCTGCATACTCAAAAAAACTATAGGAGGCCATGGAATAATATTTCTATTTGCGTAACTATAGTCCTAATTTTATTCTATATTTATTTATTGCTAAATTTTAAATTTAAAGCCCTTATTGAAAATTAATATTAGAAACAAACTTCTTGAGTAACATAGCTATCAACGTAAACAACAAATAACAACAGAAAACATAACATCAGATTACATGGAAATAGAAAAATAGCAAAAATATCAAACAAATAACTATATAATTGATTTTCCACATACCGTACGTTTTCTGCGATACACAATGTATTTTGGACTGCGTCACTATTATCAAAGTCTACTGAATAAATATGATTATTCTGTAAACTTTGCTATTATTAAGACTAATAATTTTTTCACGAATTTTTGGTTTAAATCATTTACAGAATAATTGTTTCGATTTTTATACACTCTATCTTTAAGTGTGCTCCATAAAAAATAATCTGAGGGTGTCAAATCGGGACTTCGCGGCCATAGAATCTCACTGTTACTATACATACTTAAATTAAATTGCTGGTTTAAAAATGCTCTTGTATCTTCTCTAGAGTGGTATGGATGATTATCTTGCTGATATTCCAAGTCCACACGAATATGTTCCGGAAGGTCATTGAGTTTTTCCATAATTTGATTTCTTAAAAGGTTTAAAAATATCTATTCAAATAGTGGTCAAAAAACAGAGGTCCTATTATGGGGTCGTTTATAATACCACACCACAGTTTAACACTTTTATGTCCTTGCCTTTTAATTTGCTTTACCAAATGTTTATTTGCCTTAGAATAGTTGTGAGTATTTTTTTAATATGCATTCCCTCACTGGAAAATATATATATTTTGTTTAAAATTCCTCTCTCAAAATGCAGGTCCATCATTTGCATACAAAAATCCTGTCTAGTCTAATAATCTGCCTCACTAAAAAATTGAACTGGAAGAATCGTATTTGCGGGTATTTTGTTTTCTTTTATAACTCGATGTATGCTGATCATGGATGGATCTCTTATTTGTGCCTCTCTTAAAGAGTTGGTAAAATACTCAATGAAATATAATGAAACCTCCATTTAAAAATCTTCAGAGACGACTGAACGGGCTCTTTCCCTTTTTCTGTATTTCAAAATTCCATGAGTTGATAAAACACTACAAAAATTGTCAAAAATTTTCTTGTTTGGTATCCTTGCCATGAGAAATAGTCGGCGATACTCTCTTAATGCAAGTGCTGGACTTTTATTATTTTCAATGTAACAGTTATACAAATTAGTCCCTCTTGCCTTGAAGATTGAGCCATTTTTTGAAACAGAACAAGTAAACACCTATACATGGAAACGTTTTTAAAGTCTAATTATTTCAAATTTAAATATCAATAAAACAACAACCACTAAAAATACAAATAAATTGAAAAACTGTCACATTTAAAACAAATCGTTATATTATCCATTCCATGGCCTCCTATAGTTTTTTTTGAGCATGCAAACTTTAGAGCAAAAATCTAAACTAAACAATGTCAAGGCGCCAATAACCAGCAAATACCTGTACTAAAATCAACTGTAATTTTGACATTTTAAACTGTATTGTCTCAAATAATTATGGCTAAGTTTACGAATGCAGAGAAAGCCGATATACAGTATGGTAATAAAGTCTGGAAACCTCAAAATATATCGGAAAGAAACAATGTTAAAAAAAAGAACGTTGACTTAGTTGCCCATATTTTAGTAACACTCATTTGTTTCTATGTTGACATCTGTCAAAATGATGCCATATGTCTACAATCTTTAAAATTGCAACATGGGTCATGTAATACCTTTTTGAAAGGTATTTTCACTCTTAGTACATACAACAAATTTGTTGTCATTACCTCAACTCATTTGATTGATTGTCACCTCAAGCCATCCATAAATACATGCCAAGCTTCAAATCTATAGATCTTTTTGTTTCTAGAATGAAACACTTTGAATCACTCGACAAAAAATCACTTTTTGGAAACATACTGTGTACTGTCATTTCAGACATTTTTAACGAGTCCATTTTGTTTTATCATATTGGATTCGTACCAATGTTTTACCAGTTTCTACATATCCCACACTTGATTTTTGAACATAATTTAAAATAAATTAAATAAGTAGTTTTTATTCTGATTTTTTTATAACCGCCATTTTGTTCTGTTGAATTCGTATCAGTTTATCTCTATATCACAATTAATGTTTGCTCAAAATTTTAAATTTATCTGGTAAGTAGTTTTTTTAGGCTGATTTTTTAAATATTTTATTATCCCCCATTTTAAATTAATACTAAAATTTTACAAGTTCATCTCTATACCATCCTTAATTGTTGCACAGAATCTGAAATCACTCTAATAAGTATTTTTTGAGCTTGGATTGCTACGTAATACTGTATTTTCCGCAAAATTTGAGGTAAATTGAGTAAGTAGTTTTTTATTAAGACATTTTTTTAACATTTAGGCAGTCATTTTGTTTCCTCATGTTGGATTTTTACCAAAATATTATCAGGTTATCCCCATATGACTTTTAACTATTGACTAAAGTTTGAGGTCAATCATGTAGGTAGTTTTTAGATATGCCGCGAACAAACACACAGATAGACAGACAGACAGACCGAATTGAGAAAACATGTTTTTGGCAAGACCTGTAAAAACTTGCGAGGGTGATTTTATTTCACGATTACAATACTTCCCTTTTACAAGGGAAGACAAAATTTGTTTGATATTTTTTATTCCAATGTTTTAAAATTTTAACTACTTAATAAAGTTAACAGTGCTATTGGTTTTTCACAATATTACGAGATGCCATGAGTTTTATCTATGATTCAGTATTACCTACGATTCCGGGATAATCAGGTGACCTGGGTGAATAATATGATCCCGGCGAAATCGAGAAGGGGGGAGGAAAATATAGACTTTTGCCGCAGGTTCAAACGTGTTTTTACACATAGGTGACAGTCCCTCGTTTACAACATGCGTCCCCATTCAAAAATGTCCCCCATTACACTTTGAAATTTTCTCTATAAAATTTGTACTTTTTTTAGTTTCATATTAATTTTTTTCAGTAAGAAAAAATTTTAAAAAACATTAAACAAAATGTCGTGTATCTATTTAAATGCAGTTTTTAAAGGGATAAGAAATTGTAAAAAATAAGCCTGTACCTGCTATTTTAAGATAAATCTAAATAAAAAAATGCAACATATTGCGTTAATCTGTCTGTCGGTCTGTCGATCGGTTTGTCCGTCTGTCTATCGCGGCATACTTATCCGATTGACTTAAAGTTTTGGTCAAAAATTAAAGGTCTCATGGTAATATTTTGATAAAAATCCAATATGGCGAAACAAAATGGTGGCCTAAAAACCTATTTATCTAATTTACCTCACAAAAATCAAGTATTATTTAGGAATGAATCAACTCTTAACATTTTGCTGCGAATAGAAAATGGCGAAACAAAATAGCGGCATAGTAAAATATTTAAAAATTCAGATTGAAAAAGCTACTTAATGGTTTGACTTCAAATTGTCGGCAAGAATTAACTGTGGTATAGAGATGAACTGATACAATTTTGGTATGGATAGCGGAAAAAATCGCGGCAAAATTAAATTTTTGTAATCTTGAAAAAATTACCCTCCCGGGTTTTACATATCTTCGCTTTTTAGCGTCCCTAGATGCCAAAAATATGTTTTATCAATTCCGATTCTATTGGCTTGTTTCATGTGATGGTCGTTGTTGAAGTATCCGTAAATTCTTGACCAAAGAGTCCTTTTGTATGTCCTAAGCATATTCCACTAGGTAGTATCTGCCTGTAACAAACGAAAATAAGTTTATAATTTAGAAAAACTGGTATCTAACAAAAAAAAATAAATAAAATTAAAATAAATAGTATTTCACAAACTGACGAAATAGTTTCGCGGTGGTCGACTAGCTTTATTTTGGGGCATATGAATAGTTTTAAAACTTATTGTTCCGGATTGGCCCGTACACAAATATGTAGTATCTGAATACACTCCTTTTATTCAGAACACAGCTTACAGGTATCAAAAGTAAACATTGGTTACACCCAACAATCGTAACTAAGGTAACTTTAAATTATCAATGTCAGCTTGTTAACATTCCGAAAACTCAAACTAAACTGAATGAAAATATTCTTCGGGGTTTTTTCGGTTTTTCTGTCAGTCTATTGACTATTACAGTTTTTGTTTCTGACGAAATGAACTTCTATTGGAGTTGAATATTGAACTCATTAGGGACGGAAAATGGGGGGGGGAGTGTTGCTAATAAAGTTCGAATGATATCTTTAAAAAGTTTAAATTTATAATTAGGTTAAGCATTGACATGCGATTTATGGATTAATGCATTAGTGGAAATACTTGCTCTGTTGAAATATTTGAAGTTAAGTTTATTGTATTGTAAAATCTGTTAGTGTGTCCATTTTTAAATCCCTATGAATAATGGAATTTCTTACAAATCTGCCTGTATTTAGAGATGTTCTTAGGGATATGTTTTGAACCACTTGCAATCTTTTTGTTTGATTGGGGTGATGGATACTCCATGTGGGAAGTTTCAAAAGCATAGGTTTGATCCTATTATTTAGTTTACTTTTCATTCCGAGCAATGGGTAGTCAGTGAATTGCCAATTTGAACTTTAGTTATATTTAATGGTTTGAAAGTTTGGGAGAAAAGAACAGCCTGAGTTTTAATTGGGTTGATACTATTATTAATGACATACAAAAATGGATGAGTGATTTTTCAATTTCAGTCATCCATTTATGAATATCATTCATATGTTGTTGAAGTCTTCTTTGGAGGAGTTCCAGCCTCTTCTCCGTGGCAGTGCCCGCAGTGTCGTCAGCAAATCAATATAGGTTAGTGAATGTATTTTTTGGTATCTGCTGTGAATAAATTGAACAATAGGTGTGAAAGAGGGGATCCTTGAGGAACCCCGCTTTTATTTTTCTGGCGGTTGGGGTGTGACGGTCTATCGAAACTATAAATTCCCTGTCACAGAGAAACGACTTGATTGTTTTTATTAGATGACAAGATATACCCTGGTTTACGAATTTATAAATTAATCCATTATGTCAGGTTTTGTCAAAATGTTGCCTTGCGGCGCGTATATATAGCTTTTGCAAAAGGATGCAATGATCTAGAAAATTTTAGAATAATCTAAATACACAGGGTGAAAATAATTAAGCCTAACAGAACATTCAAGACGATTTTTAATTCATAGTCATAGTCGTTTCATGGATAAAAGCTAAGGTAAGTCTACTTCATTAAAATAACAAATAATTAATAAATTCACTTAAAACTTTACAAATCTATAACTAAAACTAAATTCGTAACAATATTATTACAGCCCCATATTGTTTTATTGAAAATGTAAATTATAAAAAAAATAATATCAGAAACAGTATATATGTGGAGAAGTACATTTATAAAATAATGTTTTTCTTAAATGTGACAGAGGGTAACTTTTTATTATTTAAATTTAAATCCATATTTTTAAATTCAAAATTAGACTAGGCAAGGAACGAAAAAAAAAGTGTTTCATTACTAATCTTATTTAAGTAAAAAATGCAATTTTGATGACAAATATCCATTTCTTTCAGTTTAATTAAAATTAATATCTTTATTTTTGTAAATATTTATAAAACTACTCCCATAGTTTAAATTGTGATTTAATGCAAATTGAATAAGCAAATCTATTGCTAGTCCGCGATACTCCAAACCGTTTAGAGATATGGAAGAAACCGTTATTTTTAGATGTGTCCATATATTGAAAATTGGAAATGAAAGACGTCAACGTAATATTTTTTCACATAAAACTTTAAAAAGTAACTATAAATATAAAGTGACGTTGATTTGCGTATTCTCATAATGATTTCATACGCCTCATACTTCCACTAAAACTAATTCAGGTTGTTTACATGTTAATTAGCGATAACGCCTTATAACCAAAGCAATATTATAAAACATATCAATCGGAAAACATGCAAAATTAGCTTTATTGTGGAAATATTTCAGATATTTTGAAACAAATAATCACTTCATTTAGTTAAGGTACTAATTAATATAATGACCTAATCATTTTAGAAAGCTAAATATATTTAATACAGTATTTTGTGCAATATTTTTAACTATTAACTTCAATCTGTTTTGATGCTATTTGCCATAATATGTAACATGTAGTTAACGGACAATTTTCTCTTGCCGAGATGAAAATGAATTAACAATTTAATTTTAAAGCAAACTTGACAAGCTTGAAAGATTTTTCAAATAATAATAATAATAATACATTTAATTGTTCAACCGTACGATATTACCCAAAGTATTTATATTTTAGTTTTTATGTTAGACGGTTAGACAAAGGGTCATAAAATGATTGCAGCCACCCAGACAAGTCCAGGTACTAATAAAGTCAGTAACCACTTATGCATAGAAAATCAAATAGGTATATAATCCGTTTTCAGTTAAATTACTAAATTTACTGCGTTAGGTTACTAAATACATTTAATATGTAGTTTTAAAGACATTGATTCTTGAATATTTTTTTCATTATAATATGCTTAATTGAAAGACAGGACAGATCAGTATTCATAAAATGCATCGAGTTTATGGTAATACACAAATTATAAGAAATTGACCTCTTAAACAGCTGCTTGCGAAATTTCAATCGTGGACGACACTACGAAATTTGAGCTTGTTATAAAGATATTGAGGTATTTTATATTTCATTGTTTTATATGATAACATAGCAATATGCAGTTTTTGCCTATTATGCATACTCAACAATTGGCATCCTTTAACTTATGTGAACTATGGTTTCTTCCAGATGTTCTGTAATTAAACCGAAGACAGCTATTTTGCACTTTTTGTATACGCTTAACATCGATATGTAAAGGCAAGGCCCATAAACGCAGTCACAATGATTAAAAACTGATAACACGAGAGAAGCACAAAGAAGTTTTTTGTCTGTAATGTAAGGTAGTGGCGATGCGAAAAAAGTTATTTTAATGTTGAGTAGGCTACCTTCAGCTTAATAGTTACATGCTGTTTAAAACGCAAGTTGCAATCAAGCTGTAGTTCCAGACTTTTGTAGGTATCAACAAAAGGAATAAAAGCATATCTAGGTTGTCTTTAGCCAAATTTCAATGTGTTCGGCTGCCGAATAGAATTACGGTGGATTTAGTTGGGATAATTTTTAGGATGTAATCGGTTGCGGGTTTAAACAGGGCATTAAGATCACTATTTACGTGGCGATTCGCCAAATTACTATGAACTGAATCCAAAGACAAGTAGATTTGGGTGTCTTCAGTATAAAGATGATAATGGCAATACGATTCGAGATGTAACGTCCGAAGAAGCGAAACATGTTACGTGTTTTTTTAAAAAAATATAGTGGAAGTGTTTGTGAAAAATAGTTTTCTTTTCACATTTTACATAATTTTATTGATGATAATGGCAGTGTTTGATACTTTTCTGAAATTGTAAGATATATAAAGTATAGAACAAAGGACCAAGTATACTTCCCTGTGGAACACCAGACAGAATTCCATTTCAAACCACTTGTGACCTACCGAATAAATACGACGAGACACATTTTCGAGCACCATGTCCAAAGCCGGGATAGTTAATAAGAGAAACAAATACCTTACGGTTGAGCATATCGAAAGCTTTGGTGAAGTCTAAAAGGACCAAAGTGCTTATTTTGTTGTTGTCATGTCCACGTAGAATGTCATCTGTTATGTCAGTAAAAGCGGTGGCACAGCTATGCATTGATTGAAATCCAGACTGCTTTTTGGGTAAAATATTGTTGATTTTCACAAAAGATCTTATTTAGATTTCAATTATTTTCTCTAAGATTTTTGAGGAAGGTCGCTTAAATGACCATACTCATTGGATCCTCTTATCTTAGGAAAGGGGACTACAAAAGCGAGTTCCTAACCGGATGGATAGTATGCCTCCTCGATACATTTATTTATGATATGGGAAACAAATAATAACAAAAATTGCATGCACATTTGAATTAACACTATGTTTACGTTATGGGATCCGATGGCTCTGAATTTTATACTCATAATTGCTCTCAATACATCATTCTCAGATACCTGCAAAAACTCAAAAATTCCCGCGATATTATTAGTATTATAAATAATATTATTACTATAGTAGTTAAGAAGATTATCAGGTGGTTGATTTAGGTTAATAGTGGGATCAACAAAGCAATTATTTATTTGATTTACATCAGACAAGACCTGGAATTTGTTTTTGTTTATTAGGAAGTATAGAAAATTTCTTGTAACTCCCGCCACCTCAACCGGTAATTGTAAAACATTTTTATCAATTATATAATATTTCTTTCAAATTAACTCTATTAATGTCCAATTTTCTTTTGCAGAAGAAACAGACCTATATATTCCCGCAGACAACGATTTGTGGTTAACTAGATTTTTAAGACCAACTAAATTTTATCCTGAGAGTGCAAGAGATTTGGTAAGTATTCGATTAGCCCATTTGTCAATTATCCCAATTGTTTCTAATTCTTTTTTTATAAAGCTATTTTTTATCAGATAATAATTTGAGTATTCTTCATTTCAAGCAAATATGTATTTTGCACTTATTTGTTACCACGTAATAGATACTAATAGATCGGGTGGCGCATGTACCTAACCCTGGACTCGGCAAGTTAAATAAAATGTAATGTATATGTACTAGTAGTTTAGTAGTTTACTATTAGTACATGCAAAAAAGTTTTGTCATCCGAAACTTGTCCTGATGAGATTGATTTGTGTAAGGGAGTGATTTCGTCGTCGTGCTTTATACTTTTGGTCGCTATATCTCGAGAACCAGTTCAGATAGACTTGTGAAAATTGGTACGTCTTTAGAGTATACTTGATGCACTCGAACGGTATCTAATATTTTCGATTTTCTGAGTATTAATGGAAATTTTTAAAACTAAGTTTTTAGTCAATAGGAGAAGTCAGTTGAACTCCCTCTGATGCCTACATAGTTCAAGCTTACGACAAAAGCTAAAAAGATTCTGAAATAACAGACATTCTTATAAGATTTTTTTCTTTGAAAATCGCAACGTGTTTTAAAAAAATATCAGTTCAAAATAAGTGTAGAGTTCAACCACTCTACACCACAACTTGTTACGTTCTGGACGCGCGTTTCGCTAACCAAGTTGATGATATAAACTAAAGTAACTTATCCTAACCGAGACTATTTATAGGTAAATGTGATTACACTTAGTTACACCCGACTGCGCCGTTGTCAAGTAAGAAATAGAGGGGACTATAGGAAATAGGCCCTCTGTCTTTATTTAGTGTTTTCTTACCACATTTAACTATTTTTATACCCTCAAATACACCCAAGAATGTATTATTAGATACATTTTTAATTAACTTAAGATTATTTATTCCTATTTGGTGATTGTTTTCCAAAGCATGTTGGGCAACGCTTGACTTTTCTGTTCTTCCGTATCTTACATGTTCCATGTTTATGGAGAGTTTAGTTTGCCCAACATATTTTAGATCGTAGTCATTACAGTACTAATTTCATAGATGCCACTCCTCTCCTTCAAGTCGACTTTGTCTTTAGGGTTTCTAAGGAGATTTTTCAAACTGCTCTCCGTTTTGTAGCCTACTCTAAAACCTGCGTTATTAAATACTTTTTCTAAACCTCCCCTATATCTGGGATCATATGGGATTACTATGAACTTATTGGGAGCCTCAGGTGCTTGAAGAGATTTTCTTATGCTTATGTCTATTTACTAATTTATGTACAAAATTATCATTATATCCATTACTTTTAGCTATATTTTAAATCCGATTCATTTCATTGTTAAAACGTTCTTTACTTAATGGGAAATTGACTAACCTGTAAGTTAAGAAGTGAAATACTGCCAATTTGTGTTGACGACAATGAAATGAGTCGGATGTTATATACCTATCAGTATTAGTAAATTTCCTATAAATATCAAATTCTAATTTATCATTATTTCTAATAACTAACTTGTCGAGAAAAGGTAATTGCCCATTGTTCTCCTTTTCGTACGTAAAATTAATGGAAGGATATTTTTTATTGTTTAATGTTTCTAAGAAAGTGTCCAAATTTTCTGTTTTAGTATCAAAAATAGCAAATATATCGTTTACGTATCTATACCACACCCTTGGGAAATACTTCAGTTATTTGTTGAATTGGGTTTCTAATCTACTCATAAACAAATTTGCGAGGAACGGAGATAAGCAATTGCCCATTGCAGTTCCCTCAAGTTGTTTATAATATTTATTGTTGAACAGAAAAAAAATTTGATTCATACCTAATTTTGTGAGAAGCAAATATTCATCAATAATTTCTTTCGTAAAATTATTGAATTCAAGTAGTTCCTTTAGGGACTCTAAAGCTAGTGGTAGGGTACACTAGAAAACAATGACCTTACATCAAAAGATATTAAAATTTCACCTTCTTTTAAGTGAACATTCTTAATTTTGTCTAAGAAATCTAAGGAGTTAGTAACCTGAAAGTTATCGTACGTAATATTTAATTTGCTGAATTCTTCTGCTAACCATTTTGAAATATTGGACGTTGGTGATCCAACAGCTGAAACAATAGGTCTCATGGACTTCCCAGGTTTATGGATTTTGGGAAGGCAATACAATTTAGATGACTGTGGGTTACTATGTGTTAGTTTGAATTTTAGTTTATCGGCCACAATGTTTTTACACTATTTTAAGGTACTTTCTACTTCTGTTATCATTTTTGATAAAGGGTTTTTCTATTAATCGTAATTAATTAAATTAAATCGTAAGGAGCAGTTTGAATCAAATTATCTACTCTTTCAAAATAATCTGTTTTGTCTAGTATAAGAACCTTATTTCCTTTGTCATATTTTAAATAAAAACATTCTTTTTTCTTCAGTCCCTGGATAACCTCAGTATTTTTACGAGAAGCATATTTTGACTTGTTGTTAACAACGTTTTTTGAGATTTCATTTCTGCATGCCTCTCTAATTAATCCCTTAGTTGACTCTGGCACGTATTAAATGGAACTTTCAATATTCGCTATAATAGTTGGTAAACTATGTTTTACTGAAGGCTTTGCAAAATTCAAACCACATTTTCTTCAAAAATTTGGCATCGATAACCACGAACCGTTTTCTTTGGAAATCTAACCATTGTTCAAATTCTAATTATGTTTATGGGTAGATTAGAAACCCAATTCAAAAAAGAACTGAAGTATTTCCTAAGAGTGTGGTACAGATACGTAGACGATATATTTGCTATTTTTGATACTAAAACAGAAAATTTGGACACTTTCTTAGAAACATTAAACAATAAATATCCTTCCATTAATTACATTTTCTCAACACTCTAGTTATTAGAAATAACGATAGATTAGAATTTGATATTTATAGGAAATTTACTAATACTGATAGGTATATAACATCCGACTCATTTCATTGCCGTCAACATAAAATGGCAATAGCTAAAAGTAATGGATATAATGATAATTTTGTACATAAATTAAAAAATAGACATAAGCATAAGAAAATATTAAAAGATGCCACTATTCTTCAAGCACCTGAAGCTCCCAATAAGTTTATAGTAATCCCATATGATCCCAGATATACGAGAGGTTTAGAAAAAATATTTAAAAACGTAGATTTTAGAGTAGGCCAGAACGCGTGTCCAAAACATAACAAGTTGTGGAATAGTGTGGTTAGAACTCTTGTATTTTGATCTATCTTCCACCACAGGTTCCAGTGTTAGGACAAAATATCAGTTGTTTATTTTTTTTTTTTGATTTTTTGCTGTTAAGTAGAAGACTGCGTTGCTAAATGTTCCACGAAAAAAAATGTGTTTCGGCCTGTTTACTGAAAATTGAATCTGCCCCAGACCAATTACACACAAGTCTAGTTCACTAACTTAAAATTGTCTTAATTTTTTCTATTGTTAGTAAAAATATGAGTAAGGGCTATATAATATGCAAAAGTTTCAAATCCGCACATCATGGGAGTATTTAGGGGAGGGCAGTCCAAGGGGGTCGGAACCCCCTCCCCCGTAAGCTGTTAATTTATTAAGGAAAGTTATAGTTAACGCGGACATTTGGACACCCCCGTAGTATGAAATGCGGACTTTTTGTTTCTTTTTTTTTTTTGTCAAAAAAAAACTATAAAGCTCCCCTCTCAAAATAAAATCCTAAATACACTGCCGCACAAAACAATTTCAAAAGTTATTTATTAACAAATTAAGATTAACAAAAGGAGTTAAGTTTTTTTGCAAAAAACTCGGAAGCCATTAACATTTAAGAAATAAAAAAGGGATTCTTAAAGAGGAAGAAATTTCCAATAAAATGTCTGCATTTCCGGAACTCTATCTCCGTTATTAGTAATATGTAAGTAACAATGCATGCATGCCCCAAAACTCGTCATAATATAAAAAAAAATTATACTGACAACGTAACGGGTTAGCTCTCGCCACGAGGAACTCTATTTTCGACCTTAAAGTAAAGTCATTAATAATAAAGATAAGAGTTCCGGAAATCTAGACTTTTTTATTGTAAATTTCTTATTCTATAAAAATTCTTTTTTTTATTTCCTAAATATTAATAGATTCCAAGTTATTTATAAAAAACTACTTTTTGTACATAAAAACTTTTTTATTAAAAGTTAAAAAAATTCATATTTTATTCTGCCATTCTCGAAATTACCGAAGGAATCATTTTTGAAGCCCTAAAATAATAATATATATATATATATATATATATATATATATATATATATATATATATATATATATATATATATATATATATATATATATATATATATATATATATATATATATATATATATATATATATATATATATATATATATATATATATATATATATATATATATATATATATATATATATATATATATATATATATATATATATATATATATATATATATATATATATATATATAGTAGTGTGGGCCATTTTGGTGATAAATGTAGGGATCTCGGAAAGTATAAGAGATACAAAAATGATTAAATGGGCAAAGTTTTACAGAATTTTATCGGTAATTTAAAAACGCCAGCGGCGTGCTTTTAAGTTTTTTGGTTTTCGAGATATTTTGGAAAAACTAAACAGTAGCATTTTCTGTAAAGCCCTATAACTTCTTTATTTGTATGTTGTTTCAAAATCTATGAACACTTTTTTATAGCCATTTTTTGTGTAGAAAATGGTTATTGCATTAAATTTTAATTACGACATTTCGGTTATTCTTCACCATCACCAACTTTATTTTTTCTTATGGACGCTATATTGGATTTTTGTCGCCATGGTAACAATATTACTTTTTTGTTTTCGACTGTTTGATTTTTTGTCGTCTCAAAGTTTGTTTGTTTTTCTGTTATCATTTATTTTAAATTCTTAAAAGTGTCTTTGCTTTATACCAATGATGAGAAATTTAATATGTTGGAGTGTTATATTAAACAAAATTACAAAAGTAAGTGAAGTGCAAACAAGCAAGAAAATATCACAATAATTTTTTTTCCAGAATTTTTTTTGTGTGGAAGGGGTAGAATATTTTTTTACGACTTAACAATATTTTGTATACTAAATCAATTCTCCTATCCTTCATAGCAGCAAATTTGATTATAACATAATCATAAAATGGATGAGTTGCCCTAATCTCCTCCAGAAATTGCTTTTGAATTGAAATATTGCCTAAAGAAGTAAGTCTTTCTTGAGATATTGCATTTCTTAAATAATTTTTTACACGTTTGAGGCAAGAAAAACTTTTTCCACTGAAGCCCTTGTGGACGGTATTGTCAAAATAACGGAAAACACTTTATATACTTTGGTTAAAATATCTTAATTTTCATTAATTTTTTTCACTTGCTCTAGCAGCGATATATTCCAATTACTGTAATTGGCAAAAATAAGACCAAGCTCATTTTTAAGTCGTTGACTTTTTGAAAATATTTCACTATATAACTGAGTGATGAAAAAATGAGGGAATACCACTAAGACTTGCAAAACAAATTCGACATTCAGAAATATTTTTAAACTTTGCTGCATCATAAGGTTAAGACGATGCGCAAGGCAATGGACAAATACAGCCTGCGGCGCTTGTTCTTTTTTTTTGAAGGCCATTTAAATGGCCAGGCATCACACTTGCGGCATCGTAACATTGCCCTATTAATTTATGTTTATAGTCAAATTGGTTCAAAATTTGATCCAATAGAAAATAGAAAATATCCGACGTTCTATCGGAGCTGACATTATAAAATCCTAAGAATCTCTCAACTACTGACTCTTCTGAATTAACGTATCTAATTATGGAACACTGGGAGGTTTGCGTAATATCAGTGGTGTCATCCACTTGCACAGAAAAAACTGTGTATTCATTATTTCATTTTTTACATGATCATTTAAATAATCAGAAATGCATTTAATTATTTCGTTTTGAATAGTTTTCGAAACACCAGTAAAAACATTTTTAATTTTTTCGTGATGATCTTTTAATTCTTGGGAACTTCTCGATATTAATAAACCTAAAAGCTTTTTAAAATTCCCCCTATTTATTAACTCGATGCTCTCATCATGGTCTCGAAAGATTAACTCTTGTTTTGCAAGGTACAAAACTTCGTCATTTATTAAGCACATAAATAGTCTATTTAATCGGCCGCCACTGGTTATAGCCTTAAATATTTACGCTGATACTTACCCAGAGAGGCAACAACCAAACCAAAGGTATTTTTCAAAACTTATGGTTAATTTAAGAACGTGTGGAAGTTTCGAACAGTCAAGGCCTAAAAAGTATAACAAAGACAATAACAATCGTGACAATCAAGTTATAAATTACTTTACCGAAAACCCAACTTCAGCGACAAGAATAAGCAGTACAGAGCTTGACATTTCTAAGACAACACAAGAGGGATTTTAAAGAAAAATAAGGAGACTTACCTTTTGTAACTGGTACATTAACAAATGCCAGGAAAATGTAAATTTTAGCAGTGCCATTATATGGACTGACGAAACATATTTTAGTAACTGTGGAATCTTTAACAAACACAATCGTCACCATTGGACAACAGAGAATCCTAGATTGTTGGCACAACGTAGGTTGCAAACTCGATTTGGCATGAACGTTTGGTGTGGCATTTTGCGGTAAAATAGTTTTTCATATTAGCTGGTTTAACTGCTTTATACATAATCTTGTATTTTCAGGTAATCGACTTATAGGTCCATTTTTTTACCAGCATACTATAACTGGTGAAAAATATTTGGATATACCAGAAAGCAAAATTCTACCAGAAATTAGAGATGCAGCACAATACGAATTTCATAATGTTTGGTTTCAGCAAGATGGCTGCCCAGCCCACAATTCCAGGGCTGTCAGAGATTCATTAAGAAGAACTTTTGGGGTCAAATTAATTTCCAATGGTAGTCCTACATCATGACCTGCTAGGTCGCCAGATATTACACCCTTGGATTTCTTTTTGTGAGGGCACGTTAAAAATGAAGTTGTTGAATTTGAACCTCCCGGGACATTGGCCGTACTCGAAAAGAGAGCTCAGGAAGTATTTGCTAATATTAAAAGAAACACACTTAGACGAGCGACAACTAGTGTACATGTGTATGTTTCTGGTTAATGCTTATTATTATTTTTCCGTATTTCTTATGATTACTACATTAAATATTTATTAAACATTACAAAAAAAATATTCTTACCGTGGCGATCCAAAGCCTACTAGAATAAAATCGATTTTTGAATATTTTGATGGTTTCACTTTAGGAAATGCAAACTTGTTATACATCAATGAATAGGATTTTTCTTGCTTATTTTAAAAAGACAAAAATCCAATATGACGTCTATAAGAAAAAATAAAGTTGGTGATGGTGAAGGATAACCGAAACGTCGTAATTAAAATCTAATGCAATAACTGTTTTCTACACAAAAAATGGCTATAAAAAAGTGTTCATAGATTTTGAAACAAAATACAAATAAAGAAGGGTTTTACAGAAAATGCCACTTTTTAATTTTTTCAAAATATCTCGAAAACCAAAAAAGTTATATGACGTTTTTAAATCACCAATAAAATTCTTGTATGTAAAACTTTGCTCATTTAATCATTTTTGTATCTCTTATAGCTTCCTTGATCCGAATATATGCATCACCAAAATGGCCCACACTGTATACATACAGCGGCAGTAGCTACGTTTTATGTAAGGTAACTGGTTACTTTTAAGATTTTTGATTTTGGCAAAAAAAGGCAGTTTAATGCAAATTTTTTTTAAATTAAATTATCTTTTATTTTAGTACTTCGTAAAACAAACACTAAATTGGAATATTATAGAAAATACGTTAAAATTTTTAAATCTGCTTTGCTTTTGTGTGAAAAGAATAAATAACTTAGCTATATTCGACTCTAAAGTAAGGACATCGATTTATTTCAGTTCAATTTTCAAAACATCGTAACTTTTTTACTTTTTATTCGATAGGGTCAGTTTTTTGGCAGGAGCGGGGGGTATCAATATACTTTTCGAAAAAACAAATACCCGATAATTTTAAAGGAAACAACTAGATTCTAATAGAATTTAGTGTTGGACAATGACGGGCAACATCTTCAAACGGGAAAATATTTTTTTTGTGCTCGTAAGTAGTTTTTTGTGAAAAAGGTAGCTTCAAACTTTAAACAAAGTTTTGTTCTTGTTTGCCCCTTCGTTATTTTCGTCTTATGGCATTTTTCAATAAAACAAAAAAAAACACACAAAAAATCGGGAAAAAAAATTTATAATATTGTTTTTTTTAAACATGCTACTAATCTTAATTTGCTTACACTTTTAAAAAAAAATCTCATAGGATCTTTTCTCGTATCTATGCTCTTTGAGAATCTTTTTGCTTTTATCTAAAATATGAAACCCGTATGTACTAGATGCCGTATAACTGACAATTGCATTTGGCCTTAAAAAAAAATCAATATTTAAAAAAAAGTCCTCCCAAACTCTGAGAAATTCATTTGAATAGTAGTATTATCCGAAAAAATTTCTTTTCATTAATTGACGAAAAACCGAAAAGGGTACGAAAATTTGTTTGAAACCGAGAGTCTCAAGTGTGCTTTAAAGACGCACCAAATTTCAAAAGTTTATCTAAAATCGTTTATCTGAAAAGATATAGCGACTGTATGATAAAAAGTACATTTTCACACAACGACGAAGTCACCTTAATAAATCCCACCAGGACAAGCTTCGAATGACAAAGCTTTGTGGAATCTACTAATAGTAAACTATTACTGCATACATTACATTTTCTTTCATTCGATAGGGTCACGGTTGGCTACTGCTGCCGCCCGGGCTATAAGGAAGTTGTTAAATCAAACAAAATGTGTAAATTAATATGGGAGAAATCGGAGTTAACTAAATATTTAATCAAAATTGATGATAAAATTAGAAACTATTGCCTGCTAATTTGAAAGCAACGATTACATATTTTAGAATATTTTCTATGTATTTTTTCTCATTATAATTTTTTACTCTAAGTTATGATCACACTTATTAGATTTCTGATTATACCAAATAACTATTCGAACCACTCACAAATAGTTAGGCACATAAGCGGTTAAATGGAAGATGTGGCAGAGTTCCAACAATTCGTTGCTGGGGTAAAGGCGGTTACTTCTTAAAAAGTCCTCTGCATAATGAGCTGTGATGGACTCTAAAACGATTGGCCATCAGGGCTTCGTCATTGAACAGTCATCTACACATATTCACAGTTTCCATATTACGGTTTAAAGGTGAAATAAATGTCGAGTCAATTGCAGCAAATTTCCGCTTATTTATTTGACAAAACCATCATGGACCATTACAAGTAAATTCAGATCCAAAGAATGACAATGGCATTTGATGATACATCATGGTTGTACGACAAGTTGGAACTACAAATTTCTTACACTGACGATTCAGAGCTAGTTATCAGTCATCATAGACAGTAGCAATTTAAATCTGCGTGTTGTTTTATATCATCTGAATTTAAAAATATTCTCATATGTGAAATATTAAGTTTACCAGTCCTAAGAATCTAGTCCTGATGATGACACTGATCAGTGTCGAAACGTAGGTTTGTAATTTAAATATTCAATACTGTCCAAAAAAGCTGCTTAAATCTTTCGTTTTGGATGCAGAGTTAGGCATAATTTTTTATTCAGTTTAAATTAATTGACCGTAAATTCTGGACTGATAATTTTTTATTGCTGTAAAAAAATACCCCCACTAGCTGGAATAACTCGAGCGCGAGGAAAAAGTGGCATGGATTGAGCATGAACACTACTGAGAAATAATGTTATATTTAATTATAATACGGTATACTGGACTCTTACAGACACACGTACATTTTTAACTTTATTAAATTTTAACTTTGTAGATAATAAGACAAATTTCATAAATGGCCTAATTCCAATGAATCGAAAATAGACTTGGTAATACAGCGTATACCTAAAGTACGCACGTTTTTAAAGTTTCATGTGATGTCGACAATACAATTTAAAGTTATTTGTGAAAAACTCGTAATTGTCTAAAATTAATAATTCCACATGAAATGTTTATTTACGTTTCACATATATCTCGTTTGAATCCGTTTCATACACCTATCACGGTCTAATTTCTCATTGTTTCGGTAAACTGTTGATTCTCAAAACTCTGTCCTTAACAAACCAAAATCATATTTACATATATTATATGATAACGATCCTATAAGGTGAATAACACTAACAATAACTCATAAACAAAAATAGACATATTCGTAAAAAAATAAATTTTAAATGCGTTTAGAAGTTTTTACTTTTTAGTGCTTTTCAAGAAGTCAGGTATTGTTTGCTGTTCGTCTAAGTAAGCTCGAATACCAACTACCCGTCAACATCATCGGGACATATTGTCTTCCATACTGTTGGTAGTTTTAATGATTCGTCACTTTAATTTAAATCACTTTGTTTTTCTATTTCTATGGCTTCTCGGATTATTCTGGTCTTATAATGCTCTATATTAGCAATCTAGGGAGAGAAGTCAAAACTGGTGCTTTAAAGAAAAATGGCTACACAAATCGCACTATAGAGAAAGCTATTAATGCACAGATTTCCCGAACAACAAGCACCAAAAATTATGAACCGGGAAGGCAACAAGTAGTCTTACCATATGTAAAGGGCACAACAGACCGAATCAGAAGAATTCTTAGAAAACACAACATACAAACATTACACAAGCCACAAACAACCATAGATAAACTACTTGAAAACCCAAAAGACAAAATTAAATTTGAAAACCACGGAGTATACAGCATTCCGTGCCAGGACTGTGAAAAGCTGTACTTGGGGCAAACTAACAGGCGAATATCAGCAAGAATAGGAGAGCACTCAGCAAAACAAACGACCTCGGTCCTATTCTTACATCATCAGGAAACCAGCCACAAAATAAATTTCGATGGGTGTAGGGAGATTGCTAATATAGAGCATTATAAGACCAGAATAATCCGAGAAGCCAAAGAAATAGAAAAACAGGGTGATTTAAATAAAAGGGATGAATCACTAAAACTACTAACAGTATGAAAGACAATAATAGATAAATCTGAAATCACAAAAAATCAAGCGTAATTGGCGCAACAACAGCAACATCCGGAAAACATAAATAATGACCAACGGGCGCCACAGGGTGGGGGTTAGATATAAGCTTGGAAAATACAATGTATATATATATATATATATATATATATATATATATATATATATATATATATATATATATATATATATATATATATATATATATATATATATATATATATATATATATATATATATATATATATATATATATATATATATATATATATATATATATATATATATATATATATATATATATATATATATATATATATATATATATAGGACATATATATAGTTATATATATATATATACAGTTTACCGAAACAGTGAGAAATTAGACCGTGATAGGTGTATGAAACGGCAATAAACATTTTAATGTGGAATTATTAATTTTAGACAATTACGAGTTTTTCACAAATAACTTTAAATTGTATTGTCGACATCACATGAAACTTTAAGAACGTGCGTACTACGTAGGTATACGCTGTATCACAAAGTTAAAATTTAATAAAGTTAAAAATGTACGTGTGTGTAAGCGCCCAGAATACCGTATTATAATTAAATATAACATTCTACACATATATGTGTAGACGACTGCACAATGATGAAGCCCTGATGGCCAATCGTTTCAGAGTCCATCACAGCCCATTATGCAGAGGACTTTTTAAGAAGTAACGGCCTTTGCGCCAACAACGAACTGTTGGAACTCTGCCACATCTTCCATTTAACCGCTTATGTTCCTAACTATTTATGAGTGGCTCGAATAGTTGTTTGGTATAATCAGAAATCTAATAAGTATGATCATAACCTCAAAAAGTCAAAAATTCTAATGAGAAAAAATACATAGAAAATATTCTAAATAATGTTATCGTTGCTTTCAAATTAGCAGGCAACAGTTTCTAATTTTATCATTAATTTTGATTAAATATTTAGTTAACTCCGATTTCTCCCATAATAATTTACACATTTTGTTTGATTTAACAACTTGCTTATAGCCCGGGCGGCAGCAGTAGCCAACCGTGACCCTATCGAATGAAAGAAAATGTAATGTATGCAGCAATAGTTTACTATTAGTAGATTCCACAAAGCTTTGTCATTCGAAGCTTGTTCTGGTGGGATGTATTAAGGTGACTTCGTCGTTGTGTGAAAATGTTTTTATCATACAGTCGCTATATCTTTTCAGATAAACGATTCCAGATAAACTTTTGAAATTTGGTGCGTCTTTAAAGCACGCTTGAGACTCTCGGTTTCAAATAGATTTTCGTATCCTTTTCGGTTTTTCGTCAATTAATGAAAAGAAATGTTTTCGGATAATACTACTATTCAAATGAATTTTTCAGAGTTTGGGAGGATTTTTTTTAATTATTGATTTTTTTTTTAGATCAAATGCAGTTGTAAATTATACGGCGTCTAGTACTTACAGGTTTCATATTTTAGATAAAAGCAAAGGGATTGTCAAAGAGCATAGATACGAGAAAAAATCCTATGAGATTTTTTCTTTAAAAAGTGTAAGCAAATTAAGATTAGTAGCATGTTTAAAAAAAGCAATATTATAAATTTTTTTTTCAGATTTTTTGTGTTTTTTTTGTTTTATTGAAAAATGCCATAAGTCAAAAATAACGAAGGGGCAAACAAGAACAAAACTTTATTTAAAGTTTAAAGCTACATTTTTCACAAAAAAACTACTCACGAGCACAAAAAAAAATATTTTCCCGTTTGAAGATTTTGATAATATTCTAATTTAGTGTTTGTTTTACGAAGTACTGAAATAAAAGAAAATTTAATTTGAAAAAAATTTGCACCAAACTGCCTTTTTTGCCAAAATTAGAAATCTTAAAAGTAATCAGTTACCTTACATAAAACGTAGCTACTGCCGCTATATATATATATATATATATATATATATATATATATATATATATATATATATATATATATATATATATATATATATATATATATATATATATATATATATATATATATATATATATATATATATATATATATATATATATATATATATATATATATATATATATATATATATATATATATATATATATATATATATATATATATATATATATATATATATATATATATATATATATATATATATATATATATATATATATATATATATATATATATATATATATATATATATATATATATTAAAGGTAAATGAGTATATGTATATATATATATATATATATATATATATATATATATATATATATATATATATATATATATATATATATATATATATATATATATATATATATATATATATATATATATATATATATATATATATATATATATATATATATATATATATATATATATATATATATATATATATATATATATATATATATATATATATATATATATATATATATAGAATTTTACTGGTAATTTAAAAACGTCAGCGGCGTGCCTTTAACTTTTTTGGTTTTCGAGAGATTTTGAAAAAACTAAAAAGTGGCATTTTCTGTAAAGCCATTCTTCATTTGTATATTGTTTCAAAATCTATGAACACTTTTTTATAGCCATTTTTTGTGTAGAAAACAGTTATTGCATTAGATTTTAATTACGACCTTTCGGTTATCCTTCACCATCACCAACTTTATTTTTCTTATAGACGCCATATTGGATTTTTGTCTTTTTAAAATAAGCGAGAAAAATCTTATTCATCGATGTATAACAAGTTTGCATTTCCTAAAGTAAAACCATCAAAATATTCAAAAATCGATTTTATTCTAGTAGCCTTTGAATCGCCACTATAACAATATTTTTTTTAATGTTTAATAAATATTTAATGTAGTAATCACAAGAAATATGAAAAAATAATAATAAGCATTAACTAGAAACATGCACATGTACACAGAAGAATGTAATTTTCGTATATTAAAAAAATGCTGTTCATTTTTAGCAACGCAAGCACAAAATGTTTTAAAACACTATTTGTCTCTCGTCTAAGTGTGCCTTTTAATATTAGCAAATACTTCCTGAGCTCTCTCTTCGAGTACGGCCAATGTCTCGGGCGGTTCAAATTCAACAACTTCATTTGTAACGTGCCCTCACAAAAAGAAATCCAAGGGTGTAATATCTGGCGACCTAGCAGGCCATGATGTAGGACTGCCATTGGAAATTAATTTGACCACAAAAGTTCTTCTTAATGAATCTCTGACAGCCCTGGAATTGTGGGCTGGGCAGCCATCCTGCTGAAACCAAACGTTATGAAATTCGTATTGTGCTGCATCTCTTATTGCTGGTAGAATTTTTTCTTGTATATCCAAATATCTTTCACCAGTTATAGTATGCTGGTAAAAACATGGACCTATAAGTCGATAACCTGAAAATACAAGATTATGTATAAAGCAGTTAAACCAGCTAATATGAAAAACTATTTTACTGCAAAATGCCACACCAAACGTTCATACCAAATCCAGTTTGCAACCTACGTTGTGCCAACAATCTAGGATTCTCTGTTGTCCAATGATAATGTTCTTTTCAGAACGACAGTAGTGAACGGAGGTACACCCGGAATGAAAACATATCGTATTTTTCCATCCGTTAAATATATTTATTATATCGACTAAAGACAAACATAGAAAAAGACTTGGAGTCTTTTTCTATGTTTGTTAAATATATATATATATATATATATATATATATATATATATATATATATATATATATATAGCAACAATAAATGTCTAAATTACAAAATGACCGCGACATAGCAAAACACAACTGGTAAATTAACAGTTTTAGTTACCATATCAATTAGATCTGGTCTAACTCTTAAACCTTTTTAGTGAATACAGGGGTAAGTGATTGGGCTTCCAAAAAAATATATCGAAATGGAATTGTCAAGAGAATTTGCGGCAAATGTGAATACTTACGCTAGTTTAGTTCACTACGAAATTGTTTTACCTTAGATATTATGGAAACCGTTTGATCACCAAGAAAAGATGACTCTGATACTATCTCTTAACTGAATACGATTGACAACTATAACTCGCAATTGTATCAAAATATTTTTAACTTATTAAATATTTTGGTCACACGATGTCCACTATAATACCAGTAGAAAGGCTACTCGACATTGACGAGATTAAAAACCTACTCTAAAATTAGACAACATAGGATATTCCATTAAAACCTATCTACCTAATTATTGTCGAAATCAAAATATGTTTTTTATGAAAAAGGTAGTGCTTTTTTAGTTTAGACTACCTAGGTGTCTATGTATATTTAAATTAAACCTAGTATTTAAAGTCATTAGTTCCTAAAAAATGAAAAGTTGAATATCCTTTTTTGTATAAGGTTATCAGTCCTTTTTTCAATAATTCGATGCTCCATACACTTCTTCTAACCGTTAAACTAAGGTGAAAACTGTTGAAGCATTTATGTGATCCTTTGAATTTTAAAAATACATATGCGGTTAATACTAACCGAGACCGCATTATCCGTTAGTAAATATTTCAGATTTCTTAGAAAATGTCGTCTTTTATAATGTTTAGTAATGCAGTATCTGTGCAAAAATTACATATTTACTTAACGACTCATTCTTCAACTTTAGACTATATAATTAAAAAGTATAGTTATAGAATAATATTAGCGAACCTTAAGATACTTAAAAAAGCAAATTTATTTTTAATGATAGTTGACAAAGTCATAGTAATAAATAATTTTTTAATATACATCTGCGTTTTTTAAAATTTCGTGATCGTAAAAATGTCATTAATAACATCGTTCCCTTAGTATTTTGGTAACATATTTCTACATTGTATTTCGGGAAACTTAATGTCTTTAACATTGTTGCAATTATCAAGTATTGTCTTAAAAAATACTAATACAAAATATTTTCTGTTATTTTAATTTTATATAATTTTAGCTACCGATAATGCAGAAATTGTACCTGAACTTTGGCCAACATTCCTAGCTAGTGGAGCTTATTAGGCCCAGAAAAATACTGATAAAAAATAAGATAGGTTTAATGCCAAACTTTATACTTTTTTACATTCATAATTAAACTAAAGTTCGTGCCTTGATAAAAGGACAAGGGACCACAGAAAATGACACCACAATAAAATTTGTTCTCCTAGACACTTTTTGCATTTTGAGGCCTTAATTTCTGTTCTGTTCATCATTATTTTAAATTTGTGTGTCATCGAAAAGCTCTTTCTTTTTGCAAAAGACTTTCAAAAGTTATATAGGTGTCAATATCATAGAATGGAAGCCATCACGGCTGTGATCAATTAAGATTTGGATTGGGATTAGGCTGTGTCAAAATAGAATCACTTTGCGACGTTTCACCTCCAATTTCACGAGTCCTCTTCAGTGACCGGAACACTGATGAACTCGGAGAGATTTAGACTGGCTATTTATACCCGACTTGTGTTCACCAAACCGTGACTCTGTGCAACGATTGGTTTCCACATTTGATCCAGTTTGTAGCCCATATCTATTAAGTTGAATGCTTATAAATTTTAATAGATCCTCTAATGTTTCGTTTATAGAATCCAGAGACCGACGCAAGAACGTTGGCTTCTTTTACATTTATGACATGTCCAGTGGAATGTTGGTACAGCAGATTGTATAAATTGTTTCTTTCTAATACATCGTTGATGTTCATTAAGCCTTGTGAATATGGATTATCCAGTTTCTCCAATATTGACATCACTACTTGAACAAGAAAGTGCATATACTGCTTTTGTTTGGAAAATAATAATGGCGATCGCAAACATTGTCATTTTTTTTATTTTTGTGTTGAAGGTTGTACGTATGTTGTACCGCGAAATAGCCTTACAATCTTGTGTGCGGTTCCGTGTATAAATGGAAGAACTACACTTCCTACCTGTACCTTTTTATTAGTTTCCTGCCATGAATTAGAATTATGACACTTTCTGATTGACTGAGTAATATCTTCTGTTTCCGATTGTAAAGAATTTTGGGCACAAATCGCAAGGGCTTTGTAAACCAAAAAATTAATAACTGTGCTTCTGTGCCTGATGGTGATGTCGATTTAGATGTCTTTTTGTATGTGTCGGTTTTCTATATACAAAGTGTCCAAAGAAACCATCCCCTTTCATTCGTACAAGCATGTCTAGAAAAGGAATCGGGGCTACTGATTCAATTGCCATTCTAAATTTTATATTAGGGACGATGAGGCCATATTACAAAAGGGTCGCCTACATATCTGAACCACGATTTCGGATCTAACGGAGATGACTGTTAGGCTTCTTCCTCAAAAGCTATTACAGGTGAGGGCGGATATTCCATGGCTGTTCATGAGGTTTGTTCATAAAAAGTTCCTTGAAAAATGAATAGCTTGATGTTAGACATGCTTCAGTCAACCCAAAAGTGAGTTGTCAAGATTATTATGATAAAATAGGTATGATATTATTGCAACTGTATCATATATACGCGGAATTCGTACAACGATTCTACATTAAGACTGACAAAGATATCTTTTGGATCTAATTGGATTACTTCTAAATTTCTCTACAAAATGCGTAGAGTTTTTAATATTTGAATGTGTTTTTCCTATAAAATTATTAAGAATATATGAAACATATTTGAACAATTTTAATAAGGTTACCGGATACAGTCTAAATCATACATGGAAAGACATTGTTAGACCGATTCACGGTTCGGTGGATACGGGTTGGGCATAAATGACTGGCCTAAATCTCTCCGAGCTCATTCAGTGTTCTGATTTCGTGAAGTGAAGATTTCTGAAGATGTCCCGTGCAATCCAAGGCGAAACGTCGGAAATTGATTCTTCTTTAACACGATCTCTTCCCAAGAACCATAATTTCTTAATAGGTGTCAATAGTCAATGCATTATAACTACTTTTTGCACCCCGCTTTTCACGTCACCTACCGTAAATTCGCGCTTTGGTCTGTTAAATTTGGCGAATGACAATATTTACTTCTAATGACTATAACTACATCTCAGTTTGTAACCTCCACATTTTAAAATGCGCGCTTTTATTTTTATGTCACATGAGCATTTAAAGTTGCAACACGTGAATGGGTATTTTCAAAAGAATGGGCTATAATGTCAATTAGATTTGTGGAATTTTGATATCCAAAATCTCAGATTTCCTTAAGCCTAGAACAATTAGAAAAATCTGGGGATTCCGTCAATTAGCCTAAAGTTAGTTGGCTGAAGACCAGACTGCTCGAAGGAGGAAAGTATTGATTATTACTAATACAATCAAGAAGAAGGCAGTTTAGAGTGGTAATTCTACCTGGAGTATTATCAACAAAGCAACTAATTCTATTTCATTAGAATCTGCAGCAGATTTACTTTCTTTCACGAAACAAAAAAAGCCCGAAATGAAGTTTGCAATTATTTTGAATTGTTACGTGAATTTCTTCCTGAACAATTAATAGACATTCTAAATTATTTTGAAGAAACTTCCATCGGCCGACTACAAACGAGAGAAAAGAGATCAATTTCGATATTTCCTGTTAGTATTTGAAACGTTTATAATCTGTCATTGCAGATATTCCTCGCACAAATAATTCTGTTGAAGCCTGGCATCATCGGTTCAATGATGTCGCTCAATGCCAGAGTATATATTCTCTTAAACATTACAGAGGAGCCACAATATCAAAGATGAAAAATAGTTTGTATTAGCTTAAGTTAGGCTGAATAAGCTTTGGTTTGTTGGGTTAACCCAAATTAAACCAACCTAATTTCGACTAATTGATTTGTTTTTGATTAATTAATTGACTCTCGGTCAATTGATATATATCTTTATCTATTCCCTTTCTATGGAGGATATGCAGACCCTTAAAAGGGCAAGACGTTTTCTTTCATTAGTAGAGCTCTGTAGGAGAGTTGAATGATGTGGTTGAACTGTAGTTAGTGAAAAGGGCCTTTTAGGTCTAATTGCTAGGTTTGTCTCCCCCCCTCGCCTCCCCATTATACTACTACTACTATTAAGATATTTTTATATAAACTAATGCACATTATGTTTCTATAAGAGCACTTTGGCGGGACATGTGGAATTTCCCGTTTGCTGTATAATTTTGATCCATCACTAAACCATTGTTATATTTATTTCAGATCAAAAGGTATTATGAATTTAAGGAAAAACATTCCAACATGTACAAGGACCTTCTTCCCAGTAATGAAAAAAATATTTTCCAACAAAATATACTGACCGTACAACCTAACAGAGATCAACTAGGTCGGCGAATTTTAATTATAGAATTGGGAAGTAAGTGAAATCAGTTGATTGCAATAAATAGTTAACATTATTTTACGGAAGTAAATTTAGAAATTAAGTAATACAATAATTCATGAACTAGTTAATATTATTCTCATAGATAGTTGAAAGTTAAAATTTCTGCATGCCTCATTTGGAAATAAACTGGGTAGTATGCAAGTTGTTGGATGTTTTTACGATTTTAGGATTACGTGAATTTAAGTGCATTCAAAAATTTTACTACGTACTAACGTTCAACTTTTCAACCGCATATTTAGTAATACTTTCTATGTTTCTAAAAGTAAATATTGTCCTAAAGTTCTTTCAAATATTACTTGAAATTAAAATATTGCATACATTAAATATTAATCTTATTATAAGTATTTAAAAGTGCTAAACTGTTGATCGGATAGCCACGAGTTCTAAGATTTTCCAGTCATTATTGGTGGGAGATAATATTTCTGAAATTTAATTTGGGTTTTATAAGTAATCTGGGATTTTCTTAGATTTATTTTATTATATTTATTAAAAGTAGTATAGTGAGTATGTTATATGTGCTTTAAGTGCTAAAATGAATCCTGACTATAATAATTTTATTGTGATATAGGCAAAACACTGTAAACACTTTAGCACCTGAAGGAAGAGTCAGAAGTTGCTTAAAATATTAATAAAATTTAGTTCCATCGTAAATAAGTGCCCATAGTTGTTTTTATCAGATTCGTCTAATAATTAAAAAATACTGATCCAATTGAGCTCAAGTTTTTCATGAGAATTAAATGCGATGCAAGGATAAACTGATAATATTTTGGTGTTAAGCTGTGATTGCGGAACAAAATTGTTGAATGAATTGAAATGTTTAAAAAATCTGTGTCAAAAAACTACATATCCAATTAACTTGAAGTTTTGCATAAAAACAAAATGGTGATCCAGTAACCTGTTTAAAAATTCGGGAAAACTTGTTTTATGGGGGGGGAAATAATAAACGACATAATTTGTTGTTTTACTATGTTAAAAAGGTTATGGAAAAGGAAAAAAAATATTTACATTTAAAAGAATAAATTAATAAAAGAAAAATTAAATAAAATATGAGATACTGGGATATAAGCAACGGTTTTATTTGAGTAGGTAAAGTATGTAAATGAATGTGTGTATATATTATGTTCAATTTAGATTTTTAAAAATGTTTACAAATAAAAGTTAAGGAGCTAAAAAATGTTTATTCATCCCAGTCTAGATTAATGTTAAATAAATGAATCAAATAAATGTATTGTCATAAATTCTTATTTGCGCATGCGCAAGGATGATATTTAATATATTTTTCCTATTTTTCTTCTGAAAACTTATTATAAGGAACATTTCGAGTGCTTATGTAAAACCCTTTCAACAGAACCTTCCTCGTAACGAAACTTTCCCTGTGTCAAGATAAGTGAATAGCAAAAAAACCTATAATCGTGTAATTTAAGTATTTCTTGTTTAAAATGGTCGCAATATTTAAAAAAAAAAATAACCATTGAATGATCCTAATTTTCAAATATGCAATCCTGCAACATGGAATATATCTTACTTGATGCACAAATGGTTTTTGCTGCTGTAAAGGGACAAAAACATTATGTTATTTAACAGAAAAACTATTTTATTTGTACCTACTTATTTAGGCGCTGAGATTTGTGCTGTAGTGATATTCCTATGTAAGCACTAGTTTATAGCGAAAGATTTTTAGATACACGATATTATTCGTATCATTGTCTGCATGCGCATGCGTACGAAAAATAAGAAACCTAATTCCAGCGAACTAATTTTCTTTTTGCCATCAGGAAAGAAACTAGTGTATCATGTGGTTTAAAACAAACTTGATTCGTCGTTGCCGTGCATGTAGTTGTCGTTAGAGAGTAAGTGGCGCAAAATTAAAAAAAAACTGGAAGTGGTTTTAATTAATCTGTTATAATTTAATTATTAAAAAGCATTGGTTTTCTAATTTAAAAATAAATAGATAACATGGCGACACAAATTTAAGATCTAATCATAACAAAGGGTACTCAGTTTTAAAAATTTCTGTTAAAATTATACTTTAATATTGCAAGGGGAAATACTTGAGACTATTTATAGGTCATTATTAGTATTTTTTCGCTTTTAAAATAAAAATCCAAATCGCAAAATTGCTTTACTAGTTCATAATAACGGGTATAGCGACTTCAGGTAGGTAAGACCTGATGATAAAGGTTATTCATTTTCAATTGTGAATGCGATGCTTTAGAAATATCGAGTTGGGATATTCTCATAATATTTTAAAATTCAATAAGATAACACAAAGGTTTTTAGTCCAAGTTATTTTAAAAGAATATTAATTTTATTTAATTATAAAGTAAAAACTTGAAGAATAAGCAACATAGCTATGCCACGCATTAAAGTCAAACTTTTGTTATCAATGTGCATTACGAATATTTATTGAAGTCTATACACCAACTTCAGCATGAATGTTGATATTAACAGATTCAGATTTTTTTTCTGATATTATGTACGTTTCTTTTTTATCTTTATTTCGCTGGATTACAACACAAGATATAGGCTTTTGCTTCATAAAACCCAATAATAAATAATTTTGGTACCAAAAGGTACCTTTATTGTCAATCTACATAGAGAGAGTTTTCTTCCCGAAGATGTTCAAGAAATATTAACATTACTACTTGCGCTAATGGCTGTGTTATTTCTGATCATAATGACAGTAATTTCGAAAACTGCAGACCAAGAGCTTAAACACAAGATAACTGTTTTACATGCAACAATATTGTATCGACCTTTTTGTTCCTCACGTTTCACGCAACGTTACATATACAATAGCACAGTTTGACTCAAGTCGTTCACACCTTCAGAAACATTCTACTGATTGGCTCTGCAAATTGTTAGCACGTGCGAGGTAAGATATTCGAGGAAAATTGTTAACAGATTTTGGTAAAACAAAGTAAACTGCTGTTGTACACTACCAATCAAAGTTAAATGATAATAAATAATTTGTTGATTAAATTCAAACATCAATATGCAGAATATTTATCCTATTAGACAGAGCGACACATTACAAAATGTGAAGTATCTGTCGTTTTTATAGTCATTAAAAGCCGTGTTTTTATTAATTTTTACCATATTGTTGTTGGTGTAAGTAGGGTTGTAAGTAGGGCTTGGTACATGGAATAACACAAAAGTATTATAGACCAATTACTCAAGCGATTTAGGAAACGAATCGAGTTTTCCGACGTGAAAGACAAGGCCGAAAGAGATAAATAATAAGAGCTCATGACAGGTTTACCATGCTATCAGCCAGGAGAGTATTTCTACAATATTACGGCAACAACTGAAAGTGGCCAATGAAGTGAATATTTCTAGAAACACAATAAGAAGGCGCCTATCTGAAGCTAATCTGGGTGTACCGCTAGTCATTAAGACCAGGTTTATTTATTTCGCTGAGGAACTATAATATTTTGGACTATCATCGCAGTTGAACCACGCACCTCATTGTACGACTGTGAATAAATGAGCATGAGTATGACCAGAATATAATACATGCAACACTACCTCAAAACGCCGGATATGAGAGAAAAACTTATATTTCTTGACGATAACGCCCATCCTTATCGTACTCGAGAAGTTATTGCTGCCGTAGAAAATTATGGCATATACGACCTGAAGGCTGCCACCTCTTTCTCCAGACTTAAATCCAATTGAACATGCTTTAGATATATTGCAATGCGCAAGGTATGTAAAGACCATATCCGATATTAACATCTAATTTCAATTGTTTACTTTTACAATTACAATTGTTACTATCTTCCATGTTTACTTCACTCGTAAAAGGGAAGTATTGTGATCGTGAACAAATCACCCTCCGAGATTTTTTTGATCTTCACGTTTCACGGTCCCTAGATGCCGAAAAATATGTATTCTTAATTCCGCCGGTCGGTCTGTCGGTTTATCTGTCTGTTCGCGGCATTGCTAAAAAACTACTTACCTGACTGACTTCAAATTTTGGTCAAAAATTAAAGATCATATGGGGATGACCTGGTAACATTTTAGTAAAAACCCAATATGCGAAACAAAATGGCGGCCTAGTGAAATGTTAAAACAAATTTTAAAAACTGCTTATCCAATTTATCTCAAATTTTGCACAAGATCAAGTATTATATTGGAATCAATCAAAATGTCGGCATAATGAAATATATAAACATTCCGCTTGAAATAACTACTTAATGGATTGATTTCCAATTGTGTTTGTGTAAGAATTAAGTATGATATAGAGATAAACTGATACACTTGTGGTAAGATTTAAAATGGCGGCCAAACAAAAAAATCTATGTGAAAGATCTTGTTCAATTGACTTTAACATTTGCAAAAAAATTAAATATAAAAATGGGATAAACTGGTACGAATTTAACACGACGTAACAAAATGGCGGTATGTGTCAATGTAAAAGCTACATATTGAAATTATTTTAAATTATCAAGTCAAGGCATAGATAGAAAGAAACTGGAAAAATCTTTAGAATCCAATATGATGGAACAAAATGGCGCCCAATAAAAATGTTTGGAAAACAATATATGTAACACATATATGATGTGACTATGTACTGAACTAAATTAAAATACACTTCACTATTCCTAACAAATGGAAAATAATCATAACGCGGGATGTTTCGGGTAAAGGAAATTTACCGGTTTTTTTAACATGCTTAGGTTACTGCAATGCGCCCTTGATCAACACCAGCTGCATGTTATGAATTTTATTCACCTGGGGGCAATTTTACTATGATCCCAGATATACGAGAGGTTTAGAAAAAGTATTTAAAAACGTAGGTTTTAGAGTAGCCTACAAAACGGAGAAGAGTTTGAAAAATCTCCTTGGAAACCCTGAAGACAAAGTCGACTTGAAGAAGAGGAGTAGCATTTATAAAATAAGCTGTAATGACTGCGATCTAAAATATGTTAAGCAAACTAAACGCCCCATAAACTTTCGCTTTAAAGAACACATGGCACATTTTAAGATACGGAAGAACAAAAAAGTCAAGCGTTGTCCAACATGCTTTGGAAAACAATCACCAAATAGGAATAAATAATCTTAAGTTGATTAAAAATGTATCTAATACTAGATTATTGGATGTATTTGAGAGTATAGAAATAGTTAAATGTGGTAAGAAAGTACTAAATAAAGACAGAGGGCCCATTCCCTATAGTCTCCTCTATTGTTTACTTGACAACGGTGCAGTCGGGTGCAACCAAGTGTGACCACATTTACCTATAAATACTCTCGGTTAGGATAAGTTATTTTAGTTTATATCCTCTGTTGTTGTGGTGTAGTGTGGTAAAAACCCTTGTATTTTAAACCGGAAAAATTATTTATATTTAGAGAGTATATTTTCGGAAAAATTATTTATATTTAGAGAAAAATTATTTATATAGAACTCCTTCTTCTTGTCAAAAGAATTACGGTAGAAGAATACAACTTTTACCTAAAAAAATATTCTTGGAAATCGGATAAATATTGTTCATTTTATTAATGTTATTAATGAATGTAAGCATCAAATAACCACATCCTTTAAACTTGTCCGGCAGTCATAACGGAATTTGATTAAATTTAAATTGATTGTGATAAATGGAAAACATAATATTCGATAAATATGGTATTAAGAATTAAATTATTACTAGTAATACCACTAGAAGGCAAATTACATATCTCGAACTCATGAAAATTTTGAAAATTTATTATCCCGAGGCGAGGCCGGGGGATAATTTTCTTAAAATATTCGTTAGCGGGAAAAAAATTCTAGATATAACTTAATTTCAAATGGTATATGGTAAGAAAATTTCACAACAAAATGATTTTATAATAGAAACATGTTATTTACAATATGATTGTGTTTAATTCGTAATAGTTAATCGTGGTTAAATATAGAAGGCTTTGAATTAGGTATCTTTAATTGTCAAAATGTCATATTTCGAGAAAAATATAAAATCTATGCTCTACAGTACCTAATGGCAAAGGATGATTTATATTTTTTATTTACCAATTTAAGTTTGCTAGAAATACCAGTTTCTGATTTAATATATCTTATATTCCTAATATTGAGTTTATTTTACTGAAGTTGGTAGAAAAATATATTTTTACAATAGAATGTGCGATAACTTCTTATCTGATTATAGGTATTGTTGTTAATTATATTTCATTTTATTGGACTTGCTTTAGTAAAATTGGTATTTTGTTATTATTACTTTCCTCATAAAAGGAGAGTATTGTAATCATAAAAATCACCCCACGAGATTTTTTTAGATCTTAACGTTTCAGGGTCTCTAGATGCCTAAAACCATGTTTTCTCAAACCCGTCGGTCTGGCTGTTCACGGCAGTTATGTAGGAATAACCTGGTAATATTTTGGCAAATATCCAATATAGCAAAACAAAATGACGGCCTAATTAAATGTTTAAAGAAAACTGTTACTAGAAAACTACTTATCCAATTTATGTCAAATTCTGCACAAAAATCTAGTATTATCTAGGAATCAACTGGTAATATTTTGGTACCAATTCAAGATGGCGGAAAAAAATGGCGGCGTTATAGAACATTTAAAAATTCAGCGTGAAAAACTACTTAATGGACTGATTTCAAATTGTGTGCCGTACCTAATTGTGGTATAGAGATGAACTAGTAAAACTATGATACTTAACAAAATGGCGGCAAAATAAAATATTTGTAATCGTGAAAAAGTCACCCTCTTAGGTTCCACATATGTCAGGTTTTAGCGTCCTAGATGCTATCGGTTTGACGCGGCATAACTTAAAAACTACTCATCAGATTGACTTCAAATTTTAGTCAAAAATTAAAGGTTATAAGAGAATGACCTGGTAATATTATGGTAAAAATTCGATATGCTGGTACAAGATGGCGGCCTAGTGAAGCGTTAAAAACAGTTGTTACTAAAAAAACTAATTATACAGTTTCCTCAAATTTTGCACAAAAATCGAGTGTTTCATAGAAATGAACTGGTAACATTTTGGTATGAATATAAGACAGCGAAGCAAAATGACGGCCTAATAAAATATTTAAAAAATCGACTCTTAAGAATAATTTCAAATTTTGTGCCAGCATTAAGTGTGATATATATATAGATAAACTGGTAAAATTGTGGTGCGAATTCAAAATGGCGGAACAAAATGGTGGCCAATTTTTTTTTTGAAAAATCAAAGTAAAAAAATCTTATTCAATGGTGGTGTGTCTCAATATAAAACTACTTATTGAATTTATTTTAAATTATGTCTAAAAATTAATTGTAGTATAGGCACTTATAATCATGATATATAATCATAATACAGGGTCGCCAGCCATATTTTGACCCATTTTCAATCTTAAATAGCTCTGAAACGGAAAAAATTATCAAGGTGCGGTTTTCGCTGAAGATTTTCAATTTGCCGAAAGTTTTGATTGAAGCATATGTCATTTTATTTTTAAAACCGGAAGTACCGAAAACAAAATGTTATTTTAAATGGTACACCCTTTATATTTCTTCAAAATCATAAAGCTTAGTCCTTCCCCTTTTCAAAAATGTAATACAGGCTATAGTTACGTTGCCTAATGGTTGATTTATTTAACGAATAATGTTTTTTTTTTCTTTTTTTTTTTGAGAAATTGCCTATGGAAACAAATTCATGTTGTTCCAAAGTCGAGCGCCTTTGACATTCTTTTAAAGTGAAAAATGTTTCTTTTGATAGAAAAGGCAAAGTGTGTTATAATGTTTGCAGAAACTCAATCAATAAAGGTAACTCAAATAAGATTTCCAAATATGTTTAATAAAACTCCACAGACAAAATACGCAATTAAAACCTAGTATAGAACATTTTGGAATACGGGATCTTTAACACGTAAGAAAAGAACAGAAAATAATGAAAATTTACTGAAAAAGACATTACAAGTTATGGAGGTAACCCAATTATCATTGTTTTTGAAAATCTAATTGTAAATTCTCATGTATATGTCGATCACTAAATAACATCTTTGAAAACAGGTGGATTGAAAGAGGAATTTCTATTCCATGGGGTCCTCGTTCACCGGACCTAACTGTTTCCGAATTTTTTTTATGTGGGTACGTAAACGAACGATGCTATAATTCGCTACCAGAAACTTTAGTGCAGTTAAACACAAATATTCGCAACGTAATAGAAGATATTCCCAATGAATATTTAGTCCATAGTTTTAACAAGCTTACTACTAGCCTCGCTTCTAACTGAAATAGATGTATTGAAGTCGGAGGAAGACACTTCGAACATTTCAGTAGTATTTTTTTAATAACAAGTTTTCACTTTAATATTAATATTTAATGGTTGGTGATTGTTACACCTTTTCTCCGTAACGTTTAATGTTTTGTTTAATAAATTTTTATTCTTTGCAGTTTTTTCTACCTCAAAATAATATGTCAAAAACGATCGACCTTGGAACAAAATGAATTTGTTTCCATAGGCGACTTTTCAAAAAAAGAAAAAAACATTAACCGTGAAATTCTTATAGACATTCAGTATCTTTTTCGGATCTTAATAAATCCACCAATCTGCAACGTAGCTTTACCTTGTATTACATTTTTGAAAAGGGGAAAAACTAAGCTTTTTGATTTTCACGGGATATTCAGGGTGTTCCATATAAAATAACAAAGTTACCCTGTACTTGAAAGTAAGCAATTTGGTTTTCTGTACTTCCAGTTGTAAAATATACTGTATTAAGACAACCGATGTTTACATTTCAAACACACCCTTTGAGTATTTCTCTTGGCTTTGTAAACACCTTGTATATTAAGGAAAATTGTAGTACAAAATTATGTTATTTTCAAATTGATGGATCCATTTTTAAAATTATATGTTTCAGATACTTGTTAGTTTCTTCGGTAATTTCTATAAAACTGAAACGTATGTCTTAGATTTGGATTCAAAAAATATAGACTATTTTGCTATACAGTAGATAGCTAATCTGAATTGTCGATTTATTTTTTTTTTATTTTTTTTCTAGAGAAATGGAAAACCGATAAAGTAACGCTAGATGAAGTGTTTAAGGGCTGCGTACTTTTCTTAGAAGCTGCCATGTTAGAACCAGAAACCCAAGTTTGTGGGGCTGTTGTAATCTTTGATATGGACGGTCTCTCTTTATCACAAACAACTAAATTCACTCCATCTTTCGCTGGTCGAATTGTGAATTGGTTACAGGTAAAAATTGTTAGAGTCGATTATATTGTGTCGTTGATTTTGTACTATTTATTAAACGCAAAGCAGTAGTTTAGTATACCTCATCCGAACTTAAGTAAATTCTTAGTATATGTTACAAATGTAAAAGTTATTTATGAGCCATATATCTGAAATTGAATTTTTCCTAAGTATCTCTTGTATTATATTTTCTATATCTATGTTCAGCTGATTTCGAGAAAATGAAAATTTAAAATTGACATTTTTGACCCTATGAGGCCCTGTAACTGTCAAAGAACCAAACTTAATTTAAAAAATATAAATAACATAAGTATGTTTATTTTGAATTTCCTTCTAGTGTTACATTGCAACATTCGTAATCTATACATCATAATACTAAGTTAGTAATTCTAAGTCTGGTTGCAAATTTTATTGATAAAAATTGCCGAAAAAGAACTAAAATGACTGTGTTTAAGGAAATTTTTGCAATTTCGAAATATAAGTCAGACAGAATACAAATTCTCTTGGTTCTATGTATTTTTTTTAATATATCAATTGTACGATTGCTCAGATTTATAATAGATAAATAATATAAAAATAATAGATACCAGCAGTTGTTAATGGTTTTACTGTATCAGAATCAACTGTTATCTCATATACTGCTAAACGTATTTGGACCATCCTTCTTTTGTTATCCATAATTTGAGCGAAAATTTGAATATTTTAAATAATATTAAATAAAGGATCCAAAAAGGCAAATTTGGCCCAAAATGCTTCATAATGTTAATAAAAACAATCGGAATTTCTTCCACCATGAACCAGAACTCATTTGAACCGTTCAAAAATCTAGTTTCGAAACCGAATGAAATACTTCCTTGCATGGCGTCACTCTTTCGTCGCAAAAATGAAACATATGACTCGATTTCATTTCATCAACTATTTTGAAATCTTTCGTCGCGAAAGGACGTTTTTGGTGGTTTGGAAATATATCAGTTTTTAAACATCGTTTTCTCAAAAACAGTTGAATTATTTATAAAAAATATGACAAAAAAGGAATTTAGAATATTCAGAATAGCCCATAAACTCTATAATATGCAGGGCAATCTATTTAAAAGCGGGGTTAACACTAGATTTCGCGCTCAATTAAAAATATATATGTAAGAAAGGTATATGTTCACCTTCGGCCACAGCCACATTTTCAAAGTAATCTATTCATTGGTTTTCCTGATAGTACTTCTAATAAGCCACTTAATTTGGCGCACCCTATATATATTAGATCAGGTAACCGAAACCCCATTAACCATCATTATTTTTTTAAATTTTTAAATACCATAATCTATATTGAATTTCTATTTTTGAAATAATAACTTTTATATACTGACATTTAAAAACATGTTTCTGCGTCATACACGAAAATCTTTATCGTTACTTTTCGATTATTTATTTTATTATACTCGTCGAATACTATTAAATGGCACAGGTATTAAACAGGCGGACATACTCGATACATATCGGTTAATAATAATAATAATGAATGTATCCCGTGTATTCCCATTTCTTTATCTCTCAATATATATAGCTTTGATCTTGGAGTATTGCACTGGTTTTTGCTAAAATTTTATCGAAAGTTGTAAACTAATTTGATAATATTGATAAAATGGAAATAATATTTAATAGAAACAACTACAAAAGCTGAAAATAGGTAGGTAAATGCATGATTATCCAAAAGTTGGTAAAACGTATTATTTTCTGGAACTCCGGGAATATCTAATTTTAGGATATAAAACAGAAAAAATCTATTACACAATATTTGCAAACTTATACTAACTTTTGGTAAATAATTAGGAAGGTAATTTAATGAGGTATAGTACAGAATATGCATTTAATATTATGTAGAGAGCCCATCTCTTTTATGTTTGAAAAATTCTATATTTCAAATTTTGTATCAAAAAATTATTGAAAACGACATTGTTATAACAAAGCATGTAAAAAACCGTCATATTTTTTGTTTGACATATTCATTTGTTTTTCAGATATTATCAATGAAAATAGTTTTTTACTGAGATGTCAATTTTGTCACCATCTTGATAAAAATTATAATAATAATTATATAATATAAAAAAAAATAAATAACACTAAAAATCTAAAAATTATTGCCACTTCCAGTTAAACCCGATATGCCGGGAAGTTGGCTTTTATGTCAAAAAGAGGGCAATATTTCAAAATATTCTCCCTCAAGATTCAAAGCAATATATTCAAAAAGAAAAAAAAAGGAAGCAGATATAAAGTTTCATTATCACCCGGTCCCGGTATCTAATATACCATATTAGATCTCCAGATTCAATTTTAATCCTTATCTAATTTTTTGGTTAAAGAAAAAGTAAAAAAGGGCTCTTGTTATGTTTTTTCTAGTATCTATCTAGTATTCTTAATATACATATGTTTCGGCTTTTTAAGCTTTTTTAGGAAAGTATTTTAATCCTGAAAAATCACCCTCCCAGATTTTTTCAGATCTTGACGTTTCAGAGTCCCTAAATGCCGAAAAACATGTTTTTTCACCTTCGTCTGTTTGTATGTCGATCTGTCTGTCTGTATGGTGAAACAAAATGGCGACCTAATAAGATCTTTTAAAGATTACTACTAAAAACTGGTAACACTTTGGTGAAGAACCATTGTGAAATAAAATGGCCGCCTAATTAAATGCTTGAAACAGATGTATCAAAAATCAGTTATTCAATTCAGTTGAAATTTTTCACAAAAATCAAGTGTGAAACAGGTATAAATTTTAAAATTTTGTCAATCAATTATAAAACAAAATGGCGACCTAATTAAATGTTTAAAAATTCGGTAATTTTTTTTCTAGAATAAAAAACTTCTTTTTATAGAGTAAAATAATAAATGTCATAATTGATTTTTTTATAGATTATGTAAATAAAATAACAAAAAAAATTAAAAATACTAAAATAAATTAATAATACCAAATTTAGGATGGTTTACTATACTATCAAAGAAGTGCCTTTGGTAGGTATGGTAAATGAATTAATATTTATATGTACGTATGTATGTAGGTATGTATGTATGTATGAATGAATGTCTGTATGTATGTTAGATCTTGGCAAAAAAAATTGTGGAGATGAAAAATGTAAGTTTGTTTTATTCTGAATGATTTAAGAAAGCGGTAGAAAAAAAGACAGAAAATATGTTCAAAATGAACGTGAAAAAAAAATGGAAAAATCGGTAAATTGGCGTTTAATCGGAACATCTCCCATCACGAATTCTACCACACAGAAATAACACAGTTTAGTAACTTAAGCATAGTGGTATGTAAACAAATATTTGTATGTACCTGTGTGTGTATGCATATATGTTAGATCTGGACAAAAAAAGTTATGGAGGTGAAAAATGTGTATTTGTTTCAATCAAGAGAACGGTATCTTTATGTAAACAAGACAGAAATTATGTACGAAATAAATGTATAGAAAATTGAAAAAATCTGTAAATTAATCGGAACATATCTCTTTTAACGATTCCAACTGACACAACACAATTTTTATATACAGAGATTTATTATAAAGTAATGTACAAAACTATATATATATATATATATATATATATATATATATATATATATATATATATATATATATACAACAAATAACCATATGCGCAGGTAAAAGCAAATTTACCGGTTTTTCACAAGTTAGAGATGTAAGCTAAGTTAAAAACTTTCTGTGTCCATATATTGAAATACAGTCTAGACCTCTGGGTTATGCTATCAAAAGTTTGTTTGACGTATGTTTATGTGTAATAACAAACTTTTGATGGCGTAACAGAACGGTCTAAATAAGTTGTAGAGAGTGTCTGCCTAAAACGGAGATATTGACAGAGTATGTCTAAAAGGGACATAATGGTAGTCGCTTGTCGTTAAAGGATCTGAAAACAACAATGTTAGCCTAACCGAACCGTCTAATTAGGGTTATAAAACTGTATTTACATTTCTAGACACAGAAAAGTTTTAACGTAGTTTACATCTATACTCTTAAAAAATTCCTAAAAAACCGAAACAAGGTTACTAGCAATTTGCGCACTCATTTTATTTACTGTGTGTTTTTTTCTTTTTTGTTGTGAAAAGTTTTATTTTCAATTAGGACAGTGGGTTAACAATATTAGATAAAAAAAATATAGATAAAACAGAATATTTCCAATACTTTCAGGACAGTGTGCCACTTAGAATCAAAAATATTCACATCGTTAATCAGCCGATCGTTTTCAAGTTCGTATTTGCTCTCTTCAAACCTTTCTTAAGGGAGAAACTTCGCAACCGAATCATCTTCCACGGAACAAACCGCAAGTCCTTACACCAACATATGGACCCCAAATGTCTTCCAGAGTGTTACGGAGGTACCTTAGATTTGCCTAGAATCGATGGTCCCCAATGGCTAGAACTATTAGAAAAATGTGATTCAGAATACAAAGGTAAACTTTGTTTTAATAATTAAATCAATAAATCGTTGTGTTGTAAACATTTTAATATTTTTATAATGATTTTATCATTCATTTTGACAGTTTGTTGTCTCTGACCCTAAATTAACTGGTGCGAGAAGTTCTTTTAACTTAACTTTAATACTTTTTTATTAATGAAGGTGACCAAAGACGGACAGCAGAGGAGACTTTTGTTCCTCCTGAAGCATGAAAATCGTAATTAATAATATGCTGTTAATGTTATGACGACGAATTTTCGGAATCATAAGATGTAAAGTTTTTTATCCAGTAACTTATATTTTGGTCTAGGTCTAGTAGTAGTCACCATGCTGGTTCCAGCTGCTCACCTAGTTAGCGCCGATCTTCTTTTTTGTCTCAACACGAAATACTTGTTCCGACCCTGGCGAGTTTATTCGCCTTCTCTTTTACTGAGCATTTCCTGGTATCTAAATTCCCTAACTTGATGACTTGACTTTTCTAGGGCATTTCCACTACCGCAGTTCTTGACAAGAGCTTTCTTTTGGTGGATATATCACCTTTAGGGCAACTTGAATTTATGAGCAAATGTTCCCTCTTCCGACGTTTATTTTTTCTCTCAAATTATTCAAAGGCTAGCTAGTCTTCGTTTCTTCCCTAATATGATGCGTATATTAAGGTTGATTTTCACTATAGATTCCGGTTCCCTTTGTGTTCACATATTTCGATCTATCTACATCGTTTCAGCCAGCTATTTTTTTTGAAGATCTGTACCACCAATTGGACAATATATTTTCAAATACTGCTAATGTTGGGAATTCCACAGGACCCTATACTGGGTCTGTTTAAGTTTTCTAATCAACACTTATCTAGCCCACAAAATATTAGAGTAGGAAAATCTATTACTACTTCTCTCTCAGAATTGTACTCGAAGACTTCAGAAAGAACGTAAAAATAGGTAAAACTTTTTAGCAGAAAGAATGTTTTTAATTTTTGGCACCTAACCTCTTATTTCCACTCTCCTTACCGGTTCTCCTCCCCCAAATTATTTTCTACGTAAATTTACAGACATAATTTTTGTGGTAATGAATTTGTCAAATATTGACTTTTCTATGAATTTTGGTAAATATATAGACATAATAGATGTCATTAGGTAAACTCATCGACATAATAAGTTATATGGGCTGATCCTGTCACATAAGTGCAATGGTTTACCTTATTGCCAAAGCGAGAAAGAGATGGACCTAAAAAAGGCGGAAATCCCACGAGTTGAGAGAGATCAATTTCTGCCTTTATTAGCTCCATCTCTCTCGCAAATAATGGGATTTCCACCCAAATTAGTTCTATCTCGCTCGCACTGCGTTGGAGTCAATAAAGCGTCGCAAAGCCCAGTCTAGTATCCTATTATGTCTATGGGTAAGCCCTTTGAAGGTAAACCGACGAAACTTTACCTTCATATATTGTTGAAAGAGATTAAGGGCATTCTAAATAAAAAATAAAATACAGGGTGTTCCATTAAAAAAACTACAAGCTGATATTTTTTGACAGATTTGCGATGCTCATTTGTTTATTCCGGTAAAAGATCCTAGCGGTTCAGGCAAAACCCTACAAATTCTGCATTTAATGTTTTTTTCTATCTCAAAAAATAAGAACTGTAGAAGGGGAGTGCGAAATATAAACAGACACCCGGTACGTTGCTGAACTTGGTTTATACTTATTTTAAGATACTAAAAACACTATAATCAGCGAAATTCGTATCATAAAGTTTCATAAATAATAATAAATTGTTTGGGTTAGAAGGAATAAATCGCTCAAATACTTAATTATTGGCGGTGTCATAAAAAGTATTTACTATTAAGTATATTATTTTATTTTCATTTTCATAATTATAATATTTTGTTTGTATTTTCAGCTATTAACTCGTACGGAATTAAAAAGAAAGTGTCGAAATAGGAAGGAATTTTAGAAGATAAGGAGAATGCATTGTAAATTTTTTTCTAGATGAAAAAATCTTGTTAGAGGGTGCCGTCTTAACGTTATTTATTTTTAGAGAAACTCAATATTTTAATGTTTGTGATGACATACATTCATTGTAAATATCTACTTTGTTTTTTTATATTAACGTTTTATTAAAAGCTAAAATAAATATTTTTATGTATTGTTGTTTTTCTCTCAAATTTCATAAAATTATCATGCCCAAATTATTAATTACTTATGCTATTATACCTCCAAACATATTTATTGGGTTAGATCAATTTTTTAAATACGCGGTTCGACACCTTTAAAAATAAAACGTCGGTTATAGATCGAAAACTCTTGACTTTTTAACAAGTCGCGCAGTCGCATAGCCAGGTCTCATGGGGTCCTAGGTCAAAATAATACAATTACATAAGGGCCCCGCACTTATGTAACTGTAAGACAAAATATATATAAAAAAAAATGATTATCGTTTTTAAACAAATAAAATTAAGACAAAAAAATAAATAATAAACAACATAAACATAAAAAATATCTTTTTGTTGCTATAAACAATACAAAAATAACGCCCACTATATTCAATTAGTATTAGAATTCTCGTTTTCGTGCTTTGGCAATGGAAAACTTACCAATAATTTCTGGCAAATCCATTTGGTAGGCCCTGTCTGATTCGATTAATAATAAAGCTAATAGATTTTAATTGAGCTAATGACTGGAGTAACTACGTTAAACATTCTTCAGTTTTTGGGAAAGCCAATCTTTATTAGCCAAAGCCAAGTAGAGGACAGGTCGAGTTTTAGTTATTATGCAAGTGCGTACAAATTACCGAAAATTTTGAAAAAAACCGTGTTGCCTGAAAACTGCATAAGTTTATTTTCTTTATTGTTTCAAAATTAAAATAGTACGTTTTCGAAGAAGAATGTCTATTCTTTGAAAATCAGGAAAATAAACGAATGTGGTTTTCAGGCAACTTTTTTTAATTTTCTCAATTTAGTTTTATATTCGAATGGTCACCGGTGGTAGAAAATGAGGTTGGAGACAGCTCAGGTACAGAGGCACAAAGACAAAATGACTACATTCAGGAAGGAATTGACTTAAATGAACCACTATTATCACAAAGTGAAGGTACAAGTAGTTGCAACATAAATTCGATATCACAAGCTGATTGTGGTGATAACTGGAATACTGATGATGATTTTGATGATAAAAAACGTGATATTGAAACCAGGTGAAGTGCTACTTCACCAGGAAAAATAAACAAGCAAACATCTAACTATATTTATTATATATCTCTTAAAATTTAACTTTTTACATTCATCTATTCACCTAATTGGCAAAAAATAAACTGTACATCTCGAATAAATATTTTACTTGACCGTTGGCGGCATGTCTTTTTAAAACTTTCAATCGAACTTTATTATAACAACTATAACAGTGGCGCAAACCGCTTCGACTTTGCTGGAGGTGCTATGTTTAGTTTACGATTTTCCTACAACGTTGCCATGACTGGTGTGACTCTGGGTGAATTGCTAACGCAGTACACTACACCTACGTGTCGTTCAGTTTGGGGTGGTTGTTTACTTTTATTTTCGCGTATTTCGTTGCAACCGGTTAGTTCCTTTGCAGTTTACTTGACTGTTTTGTGTTATATTTATTTATGGTGTTGTTACAACTTTATTTGGTGTCGGGTTTATTAATTTACATTATTGATGAATCCGATCACGGATGTGGTTTGCATTTTGTTGGAAACTCCATTTAATCGATGGAAGGATCAAGAGTTTTAATCGTCATTATGGTTGTCAAATATTATAAAAATTGTTTTGCTGGCCTTGTTTACTGGTTTCCAATAAATATTCAGTGTGGAATAAGGAAGGATTTGCAGGTATGTTAAATATATGAAGGTCTTTACATAAACATGAAGACTCGGCGGAGCATTTAAAATGCGAATTAATGCTAAAAACATTTGTAAAAAATCAAAGCACTGTAGCTGACACTTTAAAAGAAAATGCTAAACTATATAAAATACATTTTAACGAAAACGTCCATTTCTGATTATTTAAATGATCATGTAAAAAATTAAATAATGAACACACAGTTTTTTTCTGTGCAAGTGGATGACACCACTGATATTACGCAAACCTCCCAGAGCTCCTTAATTTTAAGATACGTTAGTTCAGAAGGTTCAGTAGTCGAGAGATTCTTAAAATTTTATAATGTCAGCTCCGATAGAACGTCGGAGAATTTATATTCTCTATTGGATCAAATTTTGAACCAATTTGACTATAAACATAAATTAATAGGGCAATGTTAGGATAGCGCAAGTGTGATGTCTGGACATCTAAATGGCCTTCAAAAAAAAAAGGAAAAGCGCCGCAGGCTGTATTTGTCCTGATGCAGCAAAGTTTAAAAATATTTCTAAATGTCGAATTTTTTTGCAAGCCTTAGTGGTATTCCCTCATTTTTTCATCACTCAGACAAACGAACGTATGCTCTTACATCTGCATGTACGAGGCGTATACCAACAATTACAGAAACTCGTTGGTCTTCAAATTCGAAGTTAGTAAACTTAAATTTTTATGTTTGGCAGATTCTGCTAAATTTTCCGAATATAGTTTAAATTTTCCGACTGGCCGTTTGAAAATTTGTTACAGATATATAGGGAAATATTTTCAAAAAGTCAACGACTTAAAAATGAGCTTTGTCTTATTTTTGCCAATGACAGTAATTAGAATATGTCGCTGCAAGAGCAAGTGAAAAAAATTAATGAAAATAAACATATTTTAACCCAAGCATATAAAGTGTTTTCCCTTATTTTGACAATACCGTCGACAAATGCTTCAGTGGAAAGAAGTTTTTCTTGCCTCAACCGTGTAAAAACTTATTTAAGAAATACAATATCTCAAAAAAGACTTACTTCTCTAGGCAATATTTCAATTCAAAAGGAATGTTTGGAGGAGATAAGGGCAACTCATCTATCTTATGAGGATGTTATAAATAAATTTGCTGCTATGAAGGATAGGAGAATTGATTTAGTATGCAAAATTTAGGTAAGTCATAAAAAAATATTCTACTCCTTCCACATATAAAAAAAATTCTGGGAAAAAAATTATTGCGATATTTTCTTGCTTCATTTGCACTTTACTTACTTTTTCACCCGCGAACCGCCACTGATTGAAACTGAAGACTGTAATAAAAGGATAACGATTTCCGAGTGGCCAGATTTAAAAACAGATAAGTTTATAGAGCGGGTATTAATTAACTTACCCAAAAGCGATCCCATAGAAAATACAAAAAAAATGTATAAAGACAATGGTCAAACATATTTCAGAAATCAAATGAATCTATTTTTTATCGAACAAAATCTAACGGAGGTAGAGAAAAAAGGGAGTGGTTAATTTATGAAAGAAAATCAAAATCTGTTTTTTGCTTTCCAACTTTTTTTCAAAGAAATAAGCTCTTTAAATTTTAAATTTGGGTATAGCGATTGGAGGAATATTTTTATGACCGTCAAGCTATATGAACAGTCTAAAAATCATATTTAATCAATGTGCAAATTAACTAGCAGGTTATCAGTTAGAAACACAGTTGATAAAGCATTAAAACTTGAAATTCAGAAAGAGTGCCAGTACTGGAGGAATGTACTAAAGCGAATAGTAGCTACGATAAAATTTTTGGCTAGGCAGGGACAAGCTTTTCGGGAAAGTGACGAAAATATAAATAGTCCACATAAAGGAAACTATTTAAGCTGTTTAGTTTACCTTGCCGAATGTGATTAGTTTTTAGCTGAACATTTACGAAAGTATGCAAACAAAGGAAAAGGAACAGTTAGTTATTTATCACAAGAAAAATGTAACACATTTTTGGGCATCTCGATAATAAATTAATTGAATTATTTGTAAATTTTTCATGTGAATCTTGTCTCCAGGCGTCCAATTACTTTTCGTTAGTTCAACAAATATACGAATTATTTTCCTCATCTACTTATCGTTGGTCTATTCTATTAAATCGCTGTGTCTTAGTGATACTAGATGGTCAGCCCGAGCTCTTAAGCTAAATTATAAAGACATTCTAAACATTTTTTCTGAATTTGCTAATGACAAAGATGAAAAGCCAATAACAAAAAATAGCCTCGACACTTTACAAAAAAATGCAAAAGTCCGAAACTGCATTGTTGGCTATCATATGGTTTAACACTACATTTATCTAGTAGCGTCGAATTATTAAAATCACTAGTATCATTTGTGCAAACACTTCGTGGTAAGTTTGAGGGTATTGAAAGAGAAGCAGCGACTTTAGTAGATGACGTAGAAACTAGATCGAGGAAAAGAAAAGCATTTTTTGATGAATCAAAAGGAGGCAAAGAAAAATTTAGGGTTGAAACAAATTGCAATTTGTGACTTCAAGATCTTGGAAAATGAATCAAAAGTTTTCACACCATAAATGAACATTTTAAGTGTTTGGCGATGTTGATGATTCTGCATTTGAGGAGTCTCTCAACATCTTGAAAAATACATATATGTCAGATGTAGAAGTAGATGTTTTAACGGAAGAAATGACTCATTTTCGAATACTATGTGATGCAATGAGTAAAACCGAGATCTTTCAAAAGTTTGAACTGTTACAAACACTAAAATCGACTTTCCTTAACGTTCTCACCTTACTCGACATGTATTTTACTTTGCCGATTTCCAATGCTAGCGGTAAACGTTCGTTTTCAGCCTTAAAAAGGATAAAAAACTATTTAAGAACCACTATCAGCCAAGGCGCTTTATCTTTTATAAATATAGAAGGATCAAATTTAATAAAATTAGACACAGACGTAATAATCGACCAAGTCGTGAAAGAAATACGTTTCACAAATGCCTATATGGTTTTAACTTTTTTTTCCAATTTTTTTAAGAATTCATGTTATTTTCTATAATTATAGTTAAAACAAGTAGGTGTTATGTTTATTATGTTTTGTTCCAAAATATTTTTTTTAATATTTTGTTACATTTTGTTTTGTTCTGTTTAATTTTTTAAAAGTTCATTATTCAAAAATATTTAATAAAGTTCATATTTTGAGTAAAGTTGTGTTTTTTTAAATTAATTAAATTAAAAAATCGTACTACACCATTACAATACACGAGAGAGTGCCCGAAAAAGAATCCGCTTGGGGCCCCATGACCACTAAAACCTGCCCTGCGAATGGTATTCGGTGGAGAATTCGAGGAATAATTTATTAATTTATTTATTTACTATAAAAAGTACATTGACGTCATAGCAGGTTAATTTTCAATATTGTATTTTACATACTGGGCGATTTATATTATTTACTATACTCCATATTGACATTTTTGTACATGAGGTAAATTCTCTTACAAATTTTGGAATAGAATAATATAACCATACGTTTAAAATATATCAGAGAAGTTGCTACATATTTACTTTTTTTGTCTGTAGATGTTCCAGTAGTGTAATTTAATTGCTGCAATCAATTTTTCGTATTGGATTTAATAAAAACTTAAAATATTAGATCGTGCATTATGATATATATCAGAATGGTCGATTTTCTTAAAAACCATTAGCAGGCACGTAGCCAGGAGGCGGTCTGGAATCCCCCCCTCCCCGAATCGAGGAAGATATGCAGTGGTCAAGTTAATCGTCCATTACAATAAAGGGAGAGATAGAAGATCGCGTTGGTGTTCTGAGTATTTGTTTATAGTATTTATTTTCAAATGACAAAATATTAGTATTAAAAATAAATTAAATGATTTCTAAAAATACATTCTGAGCAATATTACAGTAATATTAAATTAAATTCCATCGTTTTGTAATACTATTTGAAATAATATCTAAGCTTATAAGTATATAATTTTCGGGGATTATTTTATTATTAACGAAAAATGCAAAATCATAAGAATCTTTCATAAAGTACATATTATTACTAATGTATGATTTACCTAAAATATTACAAAAAAAATTGTAGTTTTAGTGTTAGATGAACTTAATGAGAAAATAATTGGTCTAAGAGATAAATTAGGTTCATGAATTTTAGGAAGACCGTAAAATTTTGGACAAATTGAGTTATAATTTTTTAAGCTAGTACTTTCTTTAATGGTTATCATATCTAAATTTTTAAGTTTATTAATAAAATCATTTGAATTCTTTTCAAAAGTTTGTTATTAAATTTGTTAATTTAGCTCTAAATAAGTTTTCTCTTATTTTCATTGAATCTATATAATAAATTTTGGATATCAGCTAAAAATTTTCGAATCGAGATATTCTTTATACTTGGAGGAAGACCAAATTTTTCATTTCTAAGGGAATTTTTATGTTAGATAAATTTTTAATCCAGTTGCCTTTTGTTTTAAACGTGTTTAAATTTAAATTTTATACTTTCCAATTTGCTTAAATTCAATATTTTAGTTTTATTGAACAATCTATTCTAAGAAAAATTTTGTCTATGTTTATATTTCTGCCATATTTTATTAGGTATTATTGTAGGTATAATTTGATTTACATTTTGTATGGTTGTTTCCAAATGATTAACTCAATTATGTGTGAATTTAATTTCTAAATTAAGAATTTTGTACGTAGAATTATTTTTAAAAATAATTACCTCATGAATATTTTGTCTATATTCTGTTTGAAAACTATCAATCATATTCGTAAATTGTTATTAATGTGATTAGAAATAACTTTATTTCTTCTGCATTCTAGTAGAAAAATCTTCCTGTTCCTCATGGAGCTTAATTTTTGATTCATTTTGGAATATTGTTTTAGCTTGTTGACTGCTTCAAATCCATAATTTCTGAAAATTTCTTGGGATAACCCCGTCCCATGATATTGTTCTTGTAGGTAATATGTTATCAATAGTATAAAGAAATAACGGGAATATGGATCACATATTTTTGTAACATTTGGAAGTTTGAGGTTTTAATTTTAGAATAATATATAATTGATTTTGTTTTGTATAGGTGGCTTATATTCAATGTTGTAATCGTACTGCCCAAGTTTCAGACGCCAACAAGCTAAACGAGTTCCTGTATCATTTATTGAGAAGAACCATGTTAAGGGCCGATGGTCTGTAATTTTCTGACAATTTTCTTTCGGAAAAGATATGATTGGAAGTGTTTCACAGCCCAGACAATTTCAGGCAAGTTCTATTATCTAATATTAAGTTTTCGTATTACATAAGGTTCTAGATGCGTATGCAATAGTACCATCTTTGCTTATTGAGCCTTGCGACAGAACAGCGCCAATAGAAAACGCGCTTGCGTTTGTGGTTAACAAGAATGGTTCCTAAAAATTTGGAGAAAATCAGAATTTGGTTAGAGATAAGGGCTTTGTTCAGCTCTTCGGACCTTGATTTACAGTTAAAGGCAATAGAGAAGAAGGTATCCTGTTTAAGAAGTTTGGTCAAGGCTTTTGAGATTTCTCCGAAATTGGGGATAAATCCTCGATAGCAACCAGTAAGTCATTGAATGCCTTTTAATTTTTTTGGATGGATGGATGGATGGATGGATGGATTTGATTTAAGGCGCCGTTTTGAATTATCAGATGTCCAAGGTATGCGACTTCCTTTTTTAGAAACTTAAACATATCATTCGCACTTCCTTACTTCGTCAAGGAGGTCAGGTATATTGGGTACAGGATGCTTATCATCCACAGTAAGCTCATTAAACTTGTAGTAGTTGTTGACTACACGCCATTTCTGTTTCCCAAAAACATTGAGTTTGTTTGAGACCATGGTGAAACAACAAAGGGGCGGATAATACCTTCGCCTAACATTTTGTTGACCTGTGTTTTTACTTCCATATTCTTTACTGTGAAAAATAAGACATTTTATAAAGTCAACCTTAATGTATCTACACTTGGTATTAGAATTAGGGATAGGCGTTTTATCGATATATCGATAGGTAGCTGAGAACTTCGATAAGTAGGCGAGAATATCGATAGTTACCGAGAAAGGGATTATATATATGCTATCCTCTATCAATAAGCTAATCTATTATTGCCCATCCCTAATTAGAATCCTCTTTAATAACTATAAAAATAAGGGTAGTTACGTTGACTCTTGACTCTAAAAATTTGGGGCTTTTCTGACCGAATTTACAAATGTGTGGCTAGTTCCTGTCAGTGAATCCACGTTTGTGTTCTATAATTTTTTTATCCAAGTTTTTTACATCTTTCAACTTGGTTATACCACCGCTAAGTGAAGAGGGTCTAATAGGACTAAAACACGTGTCTAGTGGTTACTATAGTCCACCACTAGAGGGCCTAACACAGACCGCGAAGTTAATATTACGGTTCAAATAAAAACAGAGGGTTATTATTTGGTAAAAATAGTTTTATTGTAAATTACTGACCATAATAAAACTTTCTTGTATTAACCGCTTTTTTCCACTTTGTCAAATAAGGGATCGGAGAAGGTACGAAAGTTTGATTAGAAAATAGGTCATAACTTTTTCTTGGATCAACCGATTTCAAAGAACTTGGTGTCATCTTAAAGGGCTTTTACTAGATAATTTTCACCGTTCACATGATTTTCAAAAATACGAGACTTTCGTATTTTTGAAAATTAGAGATTATTCTCCCATCAACAATCCCGCACCACACATTAATTCTCCACCGGTGCTGGTTGTCCACCTCACGCATCCAGTGTGATTAAAATCAGTCCAATAGTGCACGTTGGGCAAATTTAAATTACCGGTGTTAGTAAATGTGGCTTCATCAGTCCATAATATCCGAGCTAAAAGATTTGGGTTCTCATCAAACATATTTTGAGGCCAATAGCAATAGTTGAGTCTATTGCCAAAATCAATTGGAAGTAAAGCCTAGTGCAATACAATGTGGTAGGGATGCATCTAATAATCACTCAAAATATTTCTACAGATCCGTAAAATATTTGCAAATTGCAAGACACAGTTATAATATTTTCTTCGTTCCTTATTTGACGTTGCCTTCTTTGTACAGCAACAGGCGTACTTGGTCTGTTTCTCTTAAACACCTAGCCAATCGTCGAAACACTTTCCATGAATAGTGAGTCCTCTCAGGGTAACGCAAAGCATATTGCCTAGACGCAATTACAGCATTTTCATAATATTGAAATAACACAAAGTAGTTAAAAAAAATAACACTAAAAAGAACAATAACAAGAATAATATCAATAAAAACAAATTTAAATCCTACTTTTCATAACCTCAACAAGGTAAATACTTGTCAAAATAACAATAATTGTTGGCCGGTCTTACTTATTGCGTTTGTTTAACGTAGTCATGGCCTACCACGACGTATTCACGTACTACTTGCTTCAAAAGTTATTTAATATTTGTATTCAAATAGATGGTTGACATTTTGAACATGTTAGAACTATATAGTAAATAAAGTAAGGTTAGAAAATAAGGTTTATTTAGTTTAGTTAGTTCAAAAAATAAGATTATTTGGAAAAATCTCAAATACGAAAAAAGATATCGACTAGCGGTTTTTACCAGTTTATGCGTTTTAAGCTCTTTTTTCCTGGCTGACAATAAAAATACCATTGCATTTGAAATTTTCGAGAAAATCATGAGAATCGAAGACTTGGTCATAAGGCGCCATCTATCAGCTAGCAATAGACTTAAACTATAATTATAATATTTTAATAAAATCACTTACAAGAGCCCTTTAAGATGAGATTAAGTTCTATGAAATCGGTTGATCCAAGAAAAAGTTATGACCTATTTTCTAATCAAACATTCGTACCTTCCCCCACCCCTTATTTGACAAGTTAGAAAAAAGCGGTTAATACAAAAAAGTTTTGTTATGACCAGTAATTTACAATAAAACTACTTTTACCAAATAATAACCATTTGTTTTTTATTTAAGCCGTAATATTAACTTCGCGGTCTGTATTACGCCCTCTAGCGGTGAACTTAGAAAGTTGAAAATAATTTCCAGTATTTTTTGGCCGATTTGCCGATAAAATTTTCTTCCCCAAGTTTCTAGGATTTTTACTTTTTGAATTGAATGTATTTATTTATTTACTAACTATAACAAATGTTCAAACAAATTTTCTCCATGTTCTAAACAGAAGTACGCCCGTCTCACGGTAGACTACAAAATATGACTTAACATTTCAGGAGTAATTGTATTAAATGCTGCTCGTACTGATTGATACAATTGTTCCTCGTTATCAAAACATTCCTTAAATACCTCATTTTTTATGTAGCCCCACAAGAAAAAGTCCAAGGGAGTTAGGTCCGGGGACCTTGGAGACCAAGGTGTTTCACTGTAAGTCCAAATGTATCTTCCTTCAAACCGTTCAGCTAAATATTGGCGAACTTCTATGGAGTTATGGGCTGGAGCACCATCTTGTTGGAACCAACAGCCGTGTACAGCGCCTAACGGTAAATTATCTAATGCATCCTCTAAATCGTGCCTCAAGATCTCAAGGTACCGCTCGGAAGTTAATGAATTGTGAAAGAAAATAGGGCCTATAATCTTGCTACCAAAAATCCCACACCAAATATTAAATCCAAAACGATCTTGATGTCTGGATGGTCTATTTACACGCGGATTTCGTTGTGTTCGTTATTGGTTACCATGCTTTCATCAGACCAAATCACTTCATAAGGAAAATTAAGACTGTCTTCACACATCCTGGTATACCACTCACAAAAATGTCTACGTCGTTCATCGTTACCCGATTTTAATCCTTGACACATTCGGAATTTGTAAGGCCAAAATTGATTTTTCTTTAAAATAAATTGAGCTGTAGATTTAGCTACCCCCGTCTGGTCTTCAATTTCTCTAAGTGTACTTTTTTTCCGTCCCTTAAGAAAAATCAAAGTTGATGGTGGTTCCATCGAAATGAAACGTTGTAATGAAAATTTGTTAACGTCGCCTTGTACAGCTTGAAAAGTGAGAATGAAAAAGTGTTTTCCGTTTTTTCATATCTTTTCAAATAGCTTCAAAAGAAAATTGAAACGAAATCGCAATATTTCGGTTTTTCTCAGAATTTTCAAATTTGTAAAACGGGATTTCGTTGGACATCAAAATACATAACAAAGTCGATTTACATAAAATATTGGACAAACCGAGAATTTGGGAACCAAACTTCACTCAGAATTTTGAGTTTCGTAGATGATTTTTCCCTTTCGGAACTTCCTTTTGAAATTTTAACAATAGAACTGTCTTGTGGTATTTTCCGCAACTGATGAGTCGAATTGAAGACGAAACAGTTTAGAGCATATCTTCCCCAGCAGAACTGGGTATTTGAAGTTATTTTCAGAAAACGTACTGGCGAAATCCCTGCACGTTTTCTGTTGAAACAGTGGGTATCATAAGCTTTCGATTTTCATCGATCTCTTCAGTAGGACAAAGGAGTCCTAGATCTACGTAATGTTAGTTTTCTCAGAGCAAGAGTAGTGTTTGATTCACAGCAAACGTTGAATTTGACAAACGCAGAATCTTTCCCAAAGCAAAAGCTGAGATTTATTTCTTTGCATACCGAAGAGATCAATGAAGATCGAAAGATTATGATACCGTTTCAACAGAAAATATTCGGTTGTTTTGCCATTGTGTTTTCTGAAAATCACTTCAAATACCCAGTTCGGCTGGGAAGATATGCTCTAAGCTGTTTCGTCTTCAATTCGACTCATCGGAAAGTACCGCAAGACAGTTCTTTTGTTTAAATTTCAAAAGGAAGTTCTTATATATATATATATATCTTAATAAAATATATTCCCACTTTAAACTGGTAATTGGGCCTAATTCCCATTTTGGGGTCAGTGCATGCTTACAACCTCCCCTTTGAATAACCTTAGGTAATATCGTACATTTGCAGGATAGTGGAGAATTATAATAATTTTTTTAAATAAATCGGTGGAGAAAAATGTAAATCGCACATTATGTTGTTTTTGGTAGTTAATATTTGAAAAATGTTTTTCTGTAGAAACTTTTAGTAAACAAATTACGTGTATTCTATTTCAATATTTCGCTATCGAAATTGTACTAAAACTTTTTCCAGACACATCAGGTTTCTTATATCGGCCTGTTGGTGTCAACGTACCAAAAATATTCAAACTCCAGATTACTAGAATTCGAAGAAGTACCTATAAAATATCGAAATACTGAATACGGACCAGCCAGAACAATTTACGCATATCAATGACATTACCATGCTAATTACTATTTTTCTGAAACCAGAAAGTACAATGTTACCTTGAAGCAGAAAGTAAAATGTTACTCATCTAAAGTTCACAATCCGATTAATCAGTATTTGACTGTCTAATTTTTTTTTAAAAAGGATTTCCAAAACAGGATATCTGTTAATTAAATTACAATTCCATAAAAATCAAAGCTACATAAAAATCTATGGCTTGTAAAAATTAAAGCTTTGCAAAAAAAAGTAATAGAGTTTTAGAGACGCCGAAAATGCATACCATTTTGATAAAGTGGTCGATAAAATATGTACAGGGTGTCTGGATTTTGTTGTCATTATAGGGTATCTCGGTTATTCGCAGGAGCGTAACTATGGGCCCGCAGGTTCCGTGGTTGCGGGGGGGGGGGCAAAGGTTGGGGTGGGCCCGGCCCGGCCCAGTATATTTCTAGTTTTATAACAAGAATATTTTCTCGGATTGATCTTAACAAATTTTATCATAATAATACAGGGTGCCCCAAACTCAGTGGCCTATTGCCGCCAATTAGAATTATCTGGAGAACTGAGTAGAGAACCAATAAATACATTACTTTAAAAATTTGGCTCTGAATATAGATAATCATACGTTCTCTTTTTAAAATATTTTTAATTGTTCTGAACATCTGAAATATTTTTAGTGTTTTATTTGCTATATCTAAACACCACTGTTTTCGAGAAAATGGCACTTGAAATTTAACATTTTTGACCCTTTGAAGCTCTGTAACTCACAAACGACTTAACTTGCAATAAATTGGATTTCACTTTCCTATCCCAGTTTTTAATTATCTATATCGCCGCACCAATTCCTAGTTTGACAGGAGATATCAAAATTTGACATTTCCTGTCAAAGTAGAAATTGGTGTCAGAATATAGAGATATTTAGAAAACGGATGTTGCGATCTGTTTAGGCCATTATTTTAAAAAGAGCGTTTATATTCATGTATGGCCAGAACCAAAGTAATCTATTCATTGATTTTCCAGGTGCTTCTAATAGACCACTGGGTTTGGGGCACCCTGTATATCAGGATAGCCATTATCGTTAGCCTAAAACATTTAGTTCGGCTGTTTACGTTTTTCCATACCGTCAAATGTCCCCCAGAATTCAAAAAGCGGAAGAAATGACAAATAAAATCTCAGAAATTGTTTCGAATTTTGGTTTGGATATTAAAACATGTAAAGGTCAAGGATATGACCAGGCGAGTATAATAAGCGGTCAGTTTCGATAAAACAAATTAAATAGACAGCAACGTATATGCATTGTGCCGCTTATAACCTTCATTTAGTGTTAAATGATGCAATGAGTGGGGTACAAGAAATATCAGGTATTTTTACTGTTTTACAAGAGCTTTATTCATTTTTTGGATTGAGTATAAATAGATATATTCTGTCCAAAATTACTGAGAGAGTCCGAAATAACATTAAAAAAGTTAAATTAGATTGTTTTGTATTGCTGTGAAGCTACGCTTCCCAGATATAATAAGAGCGTTAACAAACATTTATTTAAGAAAGAAATAAAAAGCTTCAATTTCGTTGTCACGTTAATATTAGTCATACAAATTTTAGAGATTATAAATTTAGAATCTAAAACTATACAGACTGTTGATCAAGATTCATCTGAGGCATCTAATCTCTTAAAAACTTGCCTAACTAGTAACATTTAAAAACAATTAGAGTCATTGCCGTGTAAATATTAGTGAAATACCCAGACCTATGCCCCAGTATTACAGAAGTTATATCTGTATTAACGTTATTTATGACATTAGTTGTAACCACCGCAAGTAGTGAACAGTCATTTTCTAAGCTAAAGCTTATAAAAAATGTAATGTGTAGTACAATAACCCAAACGCGTCTGAAGGCATCAGACTTATTGGCCATTGAACCTAAGGAAGCTTAGACAATGAACATCGAAGAGTAAATTAGAGCCTTTGCAAATCACAAGGCTAGAAAAAAATGTTTACTTGTTTCACTTGTTCATTTATTATAACGTTCTTTTACTTAGTGTTAATTCTTGTTTCCGTTGAAATGGATGTATTTTGTTAAACATATCTTTTAGTTTATTTATTTCTTACATGAATAGGGGGTCCCCCGCGTTAAATCTTGCGCCCAAAATTGAAATTACGCTCTTGGATTCGTAAAAATTGAGACTTGAGGTTGACCAATAAGTGACCGACGGTTTTCTTTGAATTTTGTTGCCGCCGAGTTCTCTTCGCAGCAGCGTTGCCAGACTGGTCAATTTTTTTTAATACCAGGATCTGTTTTCTTTTTAATCAATGATTTTTTTTGGAAATATTACCAATCTTATTACTTCCCTCGTAAAGAGGAAGTATTGCAATAAGGAAAAAATCAGAGATTTTTTCGGAACTATAATTTTCAGGGCTCCTAGATGCCTGTTTTTTTTTCAATTCGCGGCTTAGCTAAAAAATCACTATTGATTAACTCAGAACTCCGGCCTAGATTAAAGGGGGAAAGGGCTACATGGGCTATAGCAGAAAGCTACAAAGCTTTTTTTAATAAAATGTAATTTAAAAGTTGCCAACCCCGCCTAGATAAGGGGCCCCTTAACACTTATTAGTCCCAGGCCTCGTAAGTAATTAATCAGGCCCTGGTAAAATTCTGGTAAAAAAACAAGAGTAATTTGAAGATCAACTCGAAATATTTTGATAGAAATCCAATATGACCAAACAATATGGCGGCCAAGTGAAATGTTAACAAATATTACTGAACAGCTGCCTTATCCAATTTATCTCAAAATTTGCACAAAAATCAGGTATTAGGTATATTCAAGGTGTAGAACAAAATGGCGGTCTAATAAAATATTTCAAAATAAAGCCAAAAAACTACTTGGTACATTAATTTCAAATTTTAAGCAAGAAATAATTGTGATATAATAGAATACAATTTTGCCACAAATTCAAGTGACGGACCAAATAACGCCAAACAAAACTATTGCAATCGTGGAAAAAAAACGGAGTTTTACATATCTCCGCGTTTTAGCAATCACAGATGCGAAAAAAAATAGTTAATAAAAGGAAATATTTACAGTAAAGAAAATTTACCGATTTTTTTTCTAAATATTTTTGAAATTTCAATAAAGAGTACAACGTATTACATAATTAAACATCATTTATTTCCTTTAAGGCGGTGGAAGTTTGTCAACGTCGCACTCCGTCTCAGCAGAAATTCTCCAACATAACCTAGTCTTTAGTGTTTTTGTAATACAAGAATTGAGAGCTATAGGTCTGTAGCTAGCAGCTAGGTTTTTATCCTTGTCGGGTTTCAGTATTGGGTGAATTAAAGTATTTTTCTAGTTCGATTGGACCTCCCCATTTTCCATACCTTTATTATATATTTTTAGTAATGTTTGTATTCCTATGGCCGGCAGATGTTTTAGCATGTAGTAGGACACTTCGTCCAGTCCAGTGGCAGAATCTTTTCTATGATTTAGGGTGCTCAGTAATTCTTCCTCAGTGAAATAATAGTCTAAATGTTCCACTAGTTGTTCCGTGGTAAAATTAGGGTTTATTTGACAAATAGATAAGTTATCTAAAATTTCATTAGCTACCTGGTCTTGAGGGAGTTTTGAACTATATGGCGATTTGGTATTAGAAAATTTTTTGATGGATCTCCATACGGTATTTAATGGAGAAAGTCTATTAAGGGATGCACAGAAATTACGAAAGGTGATTCTCTTTTTTTACTGCAGGAATCTTCTGGATTCCGCTATGACTTTTTTTAACTTGTAAGTATCTGTCCAAGGTAGGATTGAATTTGTAGCTGCTTATAGACAACCTCCTACGATTTAGGGTATCTGAGCATTCCTCGTCCCACCAAGGGGTTGGAGGAAGGGTTTTTTTATTAATTTTATATTTACTTCTGGGTATAGACTCTTCCGCTGCAGAATTTATGATATTTAAAAATTTATGATAGTTTACATGCTTTCTTTCAGTTAGTGCCAATAGAACCTTTTCGGTGTATTCACTCTTGATAGTTAGATTTATGATTATCGCCTTTATTGAAATTAATAAGGATTGGAAAGTGGTCGCTGTTTCCACAATATTCTAAAACCTCCCATGTACAGTGAGCAACTATATTTGGGCTAGATATAGTTAAGTCTACAGCTGAAATATTTTGATTGGGGGGATAAGACGGGTTGCTTTTCCCTTATTTAATAAAAAATGTTGAACGCTTCATTATTTTACGTGTCATCCTTGCGCAGGGGCCATGCTAATCTTCTCTGTATCCGGGTGGAATGGCAATTGGAAAACCGAAAAATATTGCCAAATACACAGTTTGGCTTCAGATTAGGCAAAGGATGATTAGATTGTCTTGCATATGTAATTTCACAAGCCCAATGTGGATTCTCTAAAAACGAAGTATCTCTAGCTACATTCATGGACATCTCAGCAGCTTACGATAACGTAAATCTGAATAAAATATATAAAAAATTAAGACACTTGGGAATATCAACCTCGCTTTCCAATCTAATATATAATCTTCAATATCTTAGACAAATATATATCCTTAATATATATTAAGGATAAAAACAACAAACTTCATGGACCCAAACAGTCCTCCATGGGGCTTACTCAAGGATCACCCCTAAGCCCACTCTTATTTAATATATATATACACTGGACCTACATAATATAATCCCCAACCAAATTCACATAGTACAATATGCACATGACCTAGTTATAATGAAGACAGGTAAAGACATAAGATCACTAATACATCACATAAACGAAGCGCTTACCATTTTTCAGCAGTGGTGCTCAGACCATAACATATCACTGTCCCCTCAAAAATCTAAAGCCATTCTCATTAGACCAGGACAAAGCCCAGCACAACTAGATCCAATCAAGTATGTCAATAATATCATCCACTGGATTAAGGAAACAAAATATTTAACTATCAACAATAATCTTAAGTGGGACAAATACATATCTGACATATACATTAAAGCAAATAAGGGAATTAGTGCTATGAGAGCAGTTAGTAGAGTTTGGTGGGGAGTAGACCCTCTTACCTTAACAAACATTTACAAAAGAATAGTCAGATCCCACATGGAATAAGCGGCACAACTTATAAAACCTATCTCTAAAAAACTCCTGGAAAAATTGGACTCGCTTCAATATGAAGCCTTAAGAGGGTGCATGAAATCTACCCCTACTAACACTTTGTTATCAGAATGTAGTGAGATGTCCTTAGAAACTAGAAGAAAAATTTTGGCCCAAAAATATATCCTAAAAAATATGGCTCTAAATAAGCCCATAATCAAAAACATACAAAAACTATCAACCAGTATTTTCAACGAAAACAATAAATACTAGCGAAACAAAGAAAAGCCTTATTTAGTACAGGCTTACAAGGATCTAGAATACCTAAACAACCTATTAGAAACAAATGATACCTTACCCTGTTATAAATTTGATTTTCAAACACAATTTCAAACAATTAAAACCATTGACTTGGAATTACATAAACATGATAGCATAAATAATAAGCTATTTATCCAGAAAGCAAATAGAAGGGCTGGTGCTTCAAAAGACTTGAAAACAAACACTGTGGGATATGGAGTATATTGCCCCTCAAAAAAAATTCTCGCAAAGACTACCTGCAGACATGCAGATTTGTTCAGCTGAGATTGTTGCGATAAACAGAGCACTCGTACTCTGTATCTAGAAAAACTTGAACAGGGTTGTAATTTTCACTGACTCAAAGAGTGCAATCGAAAAAATAAACAAATCCGAAATTACACCAAAACTAGACCACATTTCATTTTATACCAAACAAATGATCTTAGATGCTAACTCCTCTCATTTCGATATCCGAATATCTTGGATACCTGGACGGGAATACCGGGAAATGAAGTGGCAGATAAATTAGCAAATGTAGGAAGAGTACTTAAAGTCCCCCTAGACATCAAATTAGATAAAAATCAATTTATGCCCCTGATAAAGCAACAAATTCAAGACGAATGGAAACATACATGGAAGAAAACAACTCGGAGTAAAGGCAGTTGGTACGCATCAATTCAAGAAGTATTTCCTAAAACCCCATGGTACAAAAATATAACATATAGGAGTAGAAGACACATAACTACCATCATAAGAATGCGAACAGGGCATGCCCTCTTCCCATTTCATTTATATAAAATAGGGCTAATTGAAAATCCATATTGCGAATGTAATACGGGCATTGCAGACTTAGAACATATTCTATTTAATTGTCCGATTCTAGACCAAGACCTATACCTGGAATTAAAAAAAGAATCGTTACCAGGTCCCATATCTGTTAAAACAATTTTGGCTAACTTTAATGAAAAAATCATTCAAATTATTATGAAATACCTCTCACATAACAAAATCAATCCTTAGCAATAAATCAATGAATAGCCTAAATAGTTATATCTACAATTCTTCCTAACCTTTACAATTTTAGGGTTCTTATTCCGAGGCAACATTTCTGGGTGTGTAATGCTCCCCCGTTGCCCGGGAGCGAGAAAAGTCATTTCCTGTGTTGTGCTATCTGTTTATAACTAACTCCCTCATAATAAAATTTACAAAAACCGCAAAATACACAAATCGTAACAAACATAAAAAGAAAAAGATATATGTATATGAACTATGACTCACGTCAGAAGCCTTTTATTAGGCGGTCCTGAAGATTAAGAAAATAAAGTATGATGGGTAAATGCTAGACGCACAACCAAAGCGGCAGCTAACCTAGTCTTTGTGTTTTCGTTTTGTGCCGGCCGGCTTTTCGAGTTGATTTATGTAAACTTCTACATTTCATTTGTGTTCTTAATGATTTTTATTTAAATAGTGATGTAAATAGATAGTGGAGCATTATGCCATATATGTGTTGTATGCCTTTGCAATGGAAACTATTCCAAAGACACTAGAACCAAAGAATTACGCCGAAAATGGTTAAGTGCTATCCCCCGTGACAATTTTGTTCCAACTGATAATAATCGTGTGTGTGAGTGCCATTTCGACCCTGGGGATTTCATTCGGACAGTTTCACAACAGGATTCCAAAACATGCCAAAACTGGTGAGATCGTCATTTAAATTATGTTTGCCATTTTATCAAAATAGGTGTCATTCAGAAATTCGTTTACAACAGACAATCGAAATACGTAAACATGAATATATACAGCATAAAAAAACTAAGTGAATTCACAAATTTTAAAGAATTTAAGATACTATTTCAATGTTTTAGGGTTAATGAAGGATGGTTTTTTATTAATTACAGCTTAAGATAACTATATTTAAAGTAGAGTATGGACAATGCATAAGCATAGAAGTAGATTCACCGAAGATACCATTTTTCACATGTAATCTGGATCAAATAAGAAATTTACTTGCTACAATTGATAATTCAATGACAAGTCGCTCATTAAATCCGATCATGACAGTTTAAATCCCGAACATGACAATATAAATCCCGAATGTGACAAAAATAATAGCATGGGTGCCTTAAGGCTTAACAAAGTACTGACTTTTATGTCCGATGTTTTTAAAAACATCGGACATAAAATTTATCTACTTTGATCTTTAAATATGTCTTAAAACAAGAAAATTTTATTTATTTTGAAGGATGCAGTATGCATTCTGTAGAAACGGTTATTAATATCTTACTTATTGGTATTTCATACACACAAAATGATCGGATGGGTGTTTACCCTCAGGTAAGAGAAAAGTTAACGTTTATTTAAAGTGATGCGATAATTAATACTTAAGAACTTATAGTTGTGTTTCTACTTGTATGTAATATTACACTACGTACGACATAATTATGTTTTAATATTTTGCATTGGCAGAATCCTTGTACTTGTAGATTATAGAATAGAGGCCAATCTGTAAACTATTTTCTAAATAAAATAAATGAATAAATAGATGCATATTAAAAAATATATACCTAACATATCTAAAATCCTATGATGAATTGCATAACGTATTTCTCAATATTATAATTTAATGGGTTAATTAACTTTTGCTGTCTGAGGATGTTTAAAAATATATTTATTTGACTTTATTTGTACTGAGATTTTTACCTTGCCTTTGAGGTACTGTATACTTATACTATAACCAATAAGCTTGGTAATGAGTAAACTAAAAATATTTAAATCTTAATAAGAAGGCTACCTAGACAATACACGTTTTGTAACTATAAATTTAGAACTTGTTTTCAAACTTTAGTTTATACTGTTTCCACTTGAATATATCATTAATACTCGCATAAATTAATAATGTATATACATCTATATTCTTATATATGGCTGTTTTTCATCTCAATATCTCGCTACACTTTTATTGGTGTATTGAAAATTGAATTAACTTTTAATTACTGTTTTATTTGTTTCCAATAATCAATTCTATAGTTAAGATCTTGGTTAAAAATAGTAATAGTGTATGCCGCGTTTGCGAATACCTTCTCCTACGGCCGATGACGTCATATCCAAGCACTTTGTCCTTGTGTTCTAGGAGTTGTTGTATCCCGGTTAGATGAAAAAACTATTTGTCCAATTTTGCACAAAAATCATGTGTTAAACAAGGGTAGACGAGTACATTTTTTGTGCAAATCCTGTATAGCAAACAAAATGGCGCTTTAATAAAATGTTTAAATATTATGGTGGAAAATAATTAATAATAATAATGATAAGAATAATACGCTCATTAAGAAGATATTTAAGAAGAGAGGTACAAAATCCACCGATTTCAATCATCAACAAACATTAGATGAGTATCAAGCTACACTAAGGCAAAAACTAACAGCTAAAGCGAAAGGTCTGTAGAGATATAATTTTTAACGAGAAAATGATAGAACTGGCTTTTCAACACCAATCAAAGACAGTTCTATCGTTCTATATGAATAACACCAAACCAATACTGAGAAGATGTTGCCGAGCAAAGAGCATTTGATCAAGTATTGGAAGAACAACTGGAAAAAAACCAAAAAACATAACCGAAATACTACATGGATACAATATCAACGTGATCAAATTCAAACACCACAAATGAAATTTGACTCTATCACCAAGGAGGAAGTTAGCAGCTTTATTAAGGGAGTTGACCGTATTCACCATTTCTGGTATGAGAAATTTGAGGTCCTCCATGAAGTTACGGCCCGTCGTTTTACTAAAATAATGCATCATCCGGAGACAACCCCCACATTTCTAATGCTAAGCACTACAACTATGCTATCCCAAAGCAATAGGACAGAAGACCCTTCCCAGTACAGGCCCATCACCTGTTTGGCCATCATGTACAAGATCCTAACAGGATGCATTGGAAATCGTATCTATCACCATATTGACAGTCATAACCTATTAGGCGAGAAGCAGAAGGGATGCATTGGAGACCATCAAGGATGCAAAGGACAACTTATCATCGACTGCGTAGTACTTAAGCAGGCACCGAAAAAACAATGCAAAATACACACTATAAAAAGGCGTTTGACAGTGTACCACATTCCTGGTTCAGAGAGGTATTAGGAATATACAAAAATCACCCTACGGTCATCAATTTCCTGGCAACTATCAAGCACCAGTGGGGATCGAACCTGAAGATCTATAATAACGATCGATCTCTTACCACCCAATAGGGGAATTTACCAAGGAGACTCATTGGGTCATATCAACAAAAGGAAGTAAATGATTTTACTATAGTGCCAGCTCTTTTTGATAGTTGTTTAGTATATAAGTCTATCTCAAAAAAATTAAATAAAAGCATCTACTTCAACTTTATTCATATGGCCCATTAAGTCCACATTGGTTTGCTTAGCGATGAACCCCCTCTCTACGTTGTTCAACAATAGAGGACATGACTTCGACATCAAAGCCAAAAGAGACAATTCCCGAACCATATCCCACCTTCTGTATATGGGTGATATTAGGCTCTATTGTGGAAACCATAAACCAACTAAAAAAGCTTACTGACGTGACATACACCTTCTCGAAAGACATCCATATGGAATTTGGAATGGAAAAATGTAAAGCCTTAAACATGGAAAAAGCAAAGTCATTAATGGTGATGTAGCCCTACCCAATGGAGAAATAGTTCTAGCGATGAACCAAGGAGAGACCTACAAATACCTAGAATTCCAGCAAGCTAGACTGTTCCAAGATAAGCAAGGAAAGACCATGCTGAGATATCAGTACGTTCAAAGAGTGCGAGCTCTTCTGAAGATAGAACTAAACGGCGGAAATCACATTAATCAGCAATTAATACCTATGCTAGGCCCGTGCTGAGCTACAGTTTAGGAATCTTGAAAAGGAGTAACACGGGACTAGAGGGACTACAACGAACTACTCGCCTAATAATGACCCAGTACAAGTCACACCACCTAAGGTCATCAACTCTCCGAATGACCTTACCACGAAGGAAAGGTGGAAGATCTCTTGTTGACTTGACTAATTCGCACTTCCCACAGCTGCAAAAATGGAGAGATTTCTTCACCAACAAGGCACAAACATCAAGCCTCCACCGCATAGTGACAACTTGTAATCTACACTGAATCTCGCAAGTGACAACATCATCCTTAAGTCACTTTCAGAGCCCGACAAACAAGAATAGTAAACTCAAGTGGCACTGCACGGCCTACATCACAATGACTTGAATCAGCCACACGCAAACACAAACTACCTCCAGCTACATAACTAAGTGTATAACATTATACACTACAAGTTTGCCAATAAATACGGGCTCCTGAACACCTTTATGCCCCATTATAAATACCATCCAAGTTCAGTGCTTGAAAATAATGTCTTCAATTTACTACGACCGGGCAATTATCACCGACAGACGGGTGATGAATAATCGGCCTAATGTAGTACTGTTAAATAATGAAACAAAGACAGCTTATTTGATAGATACCGCTGTACACAACAATAACAACGTGTTGAATAAATATCAAGAGAAAAAGGCCAAATATGCGGAGCTGGCCATAGAGATACAGCAGATGTGGCGACTGAATAACGACTGTGATACCAATCATTATATCATCAACTGGACTAGTTCCAAAAACACTAGAACAGAATCTGAAAATCATTAGACTGCATATTAACACCTTCATAGACATCCAGAAGGCAGTCCTGCTAAATTCTTGCCACATGATGAGAAAATTCTTAAAGGACAACACAAAGAACTAATAGAAACCAGCCCAATTCTTTTGATTCATGCATTGAACCTTTCTTGAGAAATTGATTGTCAATTTCGATAATAATAATAATATTATCAAATAAATTAAAAACTAAAAAAAAATAAATAAATTACAGTTTATAGAATTTATATAAAGTCATTACCCAATATGTAATTCTATGCATATACAGTAAAGTAATGTAATTCTGTTTTCTAATTACCACTTTTTTATGGCAAATTGGATATGCTAAAAGTCGAGTTATTACTTTTAAAACATTAATACTATTGTTAACACTAACATAATATTAAGTTCTCGGTTAAATTTTGAATGGTTGGTCTATATATCAACATTAATATAATATTATATTGTGTTAAGTTAGGTTTTGAAGGGTGTGGCATATCTATTATCACATTAAGTGCAGTAAACAAATAATGTGAACGACAAATACACAACAGCACAATAATAAATACAACCATTGACAAAAACAGGCAAGGATCATAAACGAAATAATACAAGAATTACTGAAATAATCAATCACACATAAAAACGATTTAAAAGTTACTTTGTTTGTCTAAAATGCACTAAACGACTGGGCATTTTAGGGTATTACTGATTTCGCCATTTGACTACGACATATACATATTACAGTCGATGAGAATACATTGCCTCTTATGTCGAGTGTCTTTAAAGATAAAGGTATCAGACCAGATATATGTATAATCAGCAAGAAGACATTCATTTGATAGACATATAATATACAGGGTGTTCTATTTTAAAAAATGCAACTTTGTTTTGCCGCGGCCTTATGACCCATCCTATATAATCTGTATTTCGTTGGTATAATAGATTTTTAAAAATTCTAAAGAAGTTTTGTATTTAACATTTCTTGCTAGCTCTGTTACTTTTGGATATAACTAGCGTTCTATACATTCCAGTGACCTTGTACATACATTGGCGCCATCACAGAGGAAGAGAATCCTAAGTTTTTGCATTCCACAACTTGTATGGTATTAACTTTATACAAATCACGTAAACTGTATTTTAATTCAATTTATTAAGTTTTTAATTTTTTATTTTTATTATTAATACTATTAATTATTATTCTTTTTTTATTTTCAGAACATTTACTCAGTCTACAATAAGTAAATTATGTCCTTTATTAATTTCCTTCATAAAAAGAAGCTTTTATTCCAGGAATTAGAATTTTACCGAATATTTAGACATTTTATTGAGCCACCATTTTGTTTTGCCATATAGGATTCGCACTAAAAATGTACCAATCTAACTCTGTTTAACGCATGATTTTTATGCAAAATTTCAAGTCAATTACATAAGTCGCTTTTTGGTACTGAATTTTTAATTATTTTTTTTCATTCATTCATTTTCATTTCATCATTTTGTTCTGCCATTATGCATTTATACAAAACTTTTACCAGTTTATCCCTATAACACACTTTATTTTGAAGTCCGTTCGATACGCAGATCCTTAATAATATATATTTTTTTAATTTTGTGAGGCCGCCATTTTGTTTCGCCATACTGGATTTGTACCAAAATGTGACATTTCATCCCATAAGACACTTGATTTTTGACCAAAGTTTGAAGCCATTCGAATTAGTAGTTTTTGAGCTGTGCCGTGTATAGATAGAGCGACAGACCGACAGGCTGGCGAAAATGGGTGAACATGTTTTTCTGGATTCAGAGCCAGTTAAACGCAAAGATCAGCAAAACTCTCAGAGGGAGTTTTTTTGACGATTACAACACTTATGAGGGTAGAAAAAACTGTTTTTTTATTTTTAAATTTGCGACGCAACTGCGCTGCTCACACGTTTATGTCCAATACGTAACCTAAAAAACAACAAAAACTACGGGACATAAGGAAAATTCACATTTACTTCATAATTTTACTTGTTAATGAATTTTGATAAAAACTTGTGAAAATATATCCCTAAGTGGTTGATAATCTGTATCTAACGGTAAAAAACTGCAATTCAATTTGAAAATAGTATTGACTACAGTTTTTGTTTAAACTTGCCAAATGTAATGCTTTATTTTTAAAATGTACGTATTTTTTATTCTTTTCAAAATGCCACTAAAATATTTTTTTAAAGAGAAATTCTAAATTATATTTAATTTCTTAAATAAGAGAAATAAGCTTATTTTTAAACAAAAAAGGAATTATAATTATTGTGATTGTATTTTTAAATAAAATAAATAATATTTCACATTTAAACAACTAATAATAATAATTTTTAAAGAAAAATATTATTTGAAAATGAAAAAAAATATTTAAAAATAAAATATTAAAAACTAAAATTCGTTTTTTTTTTGTTTAAAAATAAGCTTTTGTAACTATTTCTTTTTCGAGTTGAGTATAACTGATTTTTCTGTGCACTTGTAAAAATAAATATTTAAAACATAAAACATAACAATTTTAGTCAAAATTTTATTTTTTAATAAGAAATTAAATAGGATTTCATATTTAAAATATATTTTTAATGCCATTTTAAAGAGAATAAAAAACCTACATTAAAAATAATATTTAATTTTTAATTTTGCCTCTTCGTACAAAAACTACAGAGGATTCAATTTTCAAACTGAATCGCAGTTTTAACCGTTATGTAAGATAGGGACTTAAAATTTGATATGTTTATTAATGACCACTAAAAGTACATGTTTACAAGTTCTCATTAAAATTCATTAAACACTAAGAAAATTATAAAGGAAAAATTCTTTGTCATGTGGTTTTTCGGGTTTGCAATAAGTTTGTTGGTTAGACAAATACAAGCCGTCATGCTTATGTCTTTGGTATAAAAAAAAAAGTCAAAAACAGTGGAGGATTAAACAAAGAGGCCACAGGCACACATTTGGCTTGGAGGCTTCTCCTACCAGGGATAATAATGGTAAAAATTGTTTGATAGTAAATAAACTGAAGAACAAAAAAGTTCTCACTTTCAGAGCAAAGTAAATCAAAGAGCAAAAAGAGTCCCCCATTTACCCATTTAATAATTTCACCTTTAACTTTTTTCGTTATCAGGCCGCTGTCTTCTGAATCTGAGGCCCCTAAAATTATAAGGCCACAGGCAAGCGCCTCCTGCACCTATGCGATGATCGTTATTGGTCAAAAATGCATTTTTTTTTGAGGATTCCCTTCCTCTGTGATCTCACTAACACGTTTATACAAAAAATCCGAGGGTAAGAGCATTTTCTTTTTCACGAAAATTTTGAGTAGATTGATTCCACTATTAAGAAAGAAAGATTTACAATAGTTTGCAAATAATTTTAGGAAACCACTAAGATTTTTTAAAGTATATATTGAAAACATATTATATCAAAAAGTTTTCCTGTAGTATTATTAGCAAATAACTTCTTAAACAGTATTCTACAAATCTAAGCTACCTAATCAGAAACACTAACATAACTTACTAAAGAATATACAAGTAACTTAAAAATTCGTTGATGAAACAAAATTATATAAAAAAACGAACTAAAACCAGAACAGAATCAGAATAAATTGTTATCAAAAAATATATAACACCTACGAATGAAAGTAGAACATTTATTTTAAAATCACAGTTATCGTTAACTAAAATATCAATTCTACTTCCGCAAAAACAATTAAACTATTACGTCTAGGTCTATTAAGTCTTTTCAAGTACGTAAATAAATATTAACCAGTCTGGCTGCACGATTTAATCACAGTACCATTCGCTTTCTCGCTTTCAGATGACTTCAGTTCGATCTCTTTTATTTCCGTGATGTAACCGTAGGTGTGAAATACTGAAACAGAAAAAGATATTACATACAGAGCTGAGAAATGTATTAACCCATATTTTTTTCCTTAATCAAAATAAAACATCACATTTAACAAATCAATGCGTGTAGCATTGATGTATTTACAGGTACGACTTTATTTCCAACAAATACACAAAGACCTCTTTAATAATGAATTCATTTATTTGGGAGAAAGATCAGAACCAAATTTATGAAAATCAATCGGACTCTTTCGCTTCAATTAACTTCGGATATTTTTTGTCCTCTTTAGAATTCAGAGTTTTACTCATTAATAATTTTACGTCGTAGTGTCGTAGACCTTGTCTGGAATTATCCAAACATAAATAGTATGTTCAAAAAGTGCATATGCAGTTTTGCATTGCATTATAGTCTCCTTATTTACCAACACCCCCATTATATCACTATGTTAAAATAAATCGGTAGTGATAGTGAATATTAAATTACTTACATTTAAAGTCATCTTGATAATAAAACAGCATATCTGCAAATATTGATCCTGGATATTCTGGAATATTAGCTACACCTCCAAGCGAATTCGGCAAACTTTCGTTTCCAATTTTGCCACAAAGAGCTTTAAAATCAGTTCCATGAAAAAATAGCTGAAATAAAATTAAAATATTTATAAGGTAAATCTAATAACAGAAATATTAGGATAGTAGTGATATTTTCTTTTAATTTAAGTGATGTGTACAATAGGCTGGAGCGGATTTTTTTTCAAATTTCATAAAGCTTATATGGAGAAAAGTTGCCTTTAATAGCATCTACTGACTGTGCCAAATTCTTAAATATTTAAGGTTTATAACTGTTTCGAAAAAAAAACGATAAATCTGAAAAATAAAATTATGCAATTAAAATCCTTAAAATAATTATATTTAAATACAATCTGGTGTTTACTAAAATAAAAGAAAGAAGTAATATCTTTAAGTAGCAGTTGAACCACCGCATTATACTGTAAATAGTAATAAGTATAGCATCCCCTTCAACTTCTCAAATAAGAAAAAAGTTTCCAAGTCTAGCTCAGGCTTGTGACAGAACAAGGGGTTTCCGACAGATTACCGGCTATTCACGTAAATGCAGCCGTAAAGTAAAGTAAAACTGTAAATCGAAGAAAAATAAGGAAGGAAGAAACAAAATATTAAGGCAATTATGTTAAACTTCCTAGAGGAAAATGTCGACATAATGGTAAGCTGAAATAATTTTGCCTGAAATAATTGAAGAAGCTTAGTAATGATAAGCGATAACTTCAGCTCCAAATGAAAAATGGTGCATTCAAGACGGTTGATGTGTTTTGAGATTATACATGTGTCAACAAGAAATCTCACACAATACTTAAAATTACTGACAGAGTCCTCTACAAGAAATAAAGAAAGTTATAGATTTTGGTCTGCGATGTTGGCTGATATAGTCGGAAAAAGTAAGAGAGCTAGGTCTTAAAAGAATATTAAAATGTAGACAAACAAATAGATTAAACTCTGAAGCTCGAGAATTTAGAATGCTGGTGTTTTATTTTGCTGCTCAAAAATCATAGATTGAGCTGTAATTGTGGTTATGAAGCTAGAGATGGATTCATAAGATCAAGAATTGCTGATAGAACAACTTTACTAAAATTTTAACCAAAACGTTAGCACTTTCAAATTTTCCAAAAGAAGTAAGTAAATTAGTGTCACTCAAGGGTATTTGAGTTAAGCGAAAAGGGAGGACGTGGAATCGACGACTTATTTTTTTTAACAAAAAGAATAAGCGAAGAGCTGCATAACAAAAATATTTAGATTTTAAATTTGATATTGTATTTAATAATTTAGTAAATATATCGAACGTTTTCACTCCACCCTATTGTACAATGCTATTAACACTAATAAATTTTATTGACTTTTATACAGTATAAGAAAGTTACAAACTGTTGAAATGCATAGTTATTTTTGTATTTCAAACACACAGTTGCTCTCTTAACTAATTATTACCGGAAATAATGTTATAACAACAATAATAAAACTAATAAGCACATATTACGTGGATTTCATTTACTTACCCTTTTTCTTAAATACTCCCCAAGGAAAGGCTTGAAAAGAGCGTAAAGCATATTAAAAATAAATGGTTGATTTATCACATGAAGTCCACGTAACCTGACCGGAGCACATTCCTGCAAAAAAAATCGTTTGTCACAAAATAATCTGCAAAGTTTTCAACGGCGGCACCTGAGTGTATACATACACGGTGACATATGTAATTCTCTTTTATCACCTAAGCTTGACTAACCACCTAGGCTTTACTAAAGAAAAAGAAAACACATTTTATGTAATGGGCCGATAGACTCCCAACAACATTAGTGTCCTATATCCATTTTGGTATCTAGATTTTTCTAAAGATACAGGGTTTAGAGATAAGTCTTTAATTCTTTTACTTTTTATTATTGTATTAGGCAATTAATGCAAGATACTTACAATATTGTTTTAAAACAACAATGTAAAGTAAAAAAATATACAGAATGTAACATATTTTTGGATACAAATTTTAAAAAATCGGTAAATACCTTTACCCGGAACTTCCCTCGTTATGAATTATTACTTTTATTGGGAAGAGTGAAGTGTGATCGAACTTAGTTCAGTACATAGTCACAGTATATATGTGTTATTAGGCGCCATTTTGTTTGTTACCATCATATTGGATTCCTACCAATATGTTTAACCATTTCCTTTCTACCTATGCCACACTTGACTTTGGGGCATAATTTAAAATAAATTCAAAGTATCCCATTAATTTTTCTGCAAAATTTTAAATCAATTGGACAAGATTTTTTTGCGTTGATTTTTTAAAAATTTTATTTGGCCGTCATTTTGGTTCGCCATCTTAAATTGAAATTATCAGTCTTTACCTACTCCGTTGGTCCGCAGATATCCCAGATATTAAGTTTCTGAATGGTTTTCATTAACGATTTTCTTGTTGTTATGTTAGAGTGGTGTATTATTTGGGGTTAGGATCCAGTGAAAAAAACAAAGGCCCTTTTTTAAATTGACGAGGTTACGCCAATTTACTGTTGCATCGTCAGGACACAGATTTTATATCCTGCATGAAACTCATATTAGTCTTTACCTACTCCATTGGTCCGGAAATATTTCCTAAACCCAAATAATACACCATTCTAACATAACAACAGAAAGATCGTTGACGCAAACCATTTAGAAATTTAATATCTGCGAATATTGATAATATGGGTATCATGCAGGATATAAAATTTATGTATCCTGAGGATGCATCAATACAGTTGCGAAACGTCGATAATTTAAAAAAAATTGTTTTTTCTACTGATAATATGGGTATCATGCATGATATAAGATTTAATATCTGGGAAATATCTGCTGTCCAACGTAGTAGGTAAAGATTGAAAATATGTGTTTCATGCAGGATATAGAATCCATATATGCAATATGAGGATGCAACAATAAAGTTTCGAAACGTCGACAATTTAAAAAAGTCTGTTATTTTTTAATGGATCCTAACCCCAAGTAATACACCACTCTAACATGAGAACAAGAGAATCGTTAACGAAAACCATTTAGAAACTTATAATATCTGGGAAATATCTGCAACCAAACGGAATATGTAAAGTAAAGACTGATAATATCGGTTTCATGCTGGATATAGAATCTACATATATGTCCTCTTCCTCAATATGCAACAACAAAGTTGCCAAACGTCGACTATTTAAAAATAATCGTTTGTTTTTTTTACTGGATCCTAACCCCAAATAATACACCACTCTAAAATAACAACAAAGGATTGTAAACGAAAATCATTTAGAAACTTAATGTCTGGGTAATATATGCGGAGCAACGGAGTAAAAGTACTGATAATATGGGTTTCAAACAAGATATAAGATCTATATATGTGTCCTGAGGATGCAATAATTAAGTTGCGAAACGTCGACAATTTAAAAAAATACTTGTTTTTTTACTGGATCTTAACCCCAGATAATACACCACTCTAACCAACGTTTTCTAACATTGTTCCTCCATCCTGGATTTTTACCAAAATATTATCAGGCCGTTCTTATATAATACTTAGTTTTTGGTCAAAATTTGAAGTCAATCGGGTAAGTTATATTTAAGCTATATCGCGAACTAACACACAGATCAACAGACGGACCGACGGAATTGATAAAACATGTTTTTTGGCATCTAGGGACGCTAAAACATATGTAAATCCTGAGAGGGTGATTTTCTTCACGATTACAACAATTTTATTTGGTCGCTATCTTGTTTCGCTATCTTGAAATTACAGTTTCTACTAATTGAGCTCTATACCACAATTAGTTATGCCACACAATTTGAAATCAATCCATTAAGTAGTTTTTTCTGGCTGAATTTTTAAATATTTTATTATACCGCCATTTTTTTCCGCCATCTTGGTTTCGTACCAAAATTTTACCAGTTGATTCCAACATAATACTTGATGTTTATGCAAAATTTAAAATAAATTGGATAAGCAGTTTTGGATTTTTACCAAAATATAACCAGGTCATACCAATATGACCCTTAATTTTTGATAAAAATTTGAAGTCGTTAAGCTACTATGCCGCGAACTGACAGACAACAGACAGACGGACCGACAGAGTTGATAAAACATATTTTTTTCGCATCTAGGGACGCTAAAGTGTAAATACGTGTAAAACTTGAGAAAGTGATTTTTTCACGATTACATACTTTTTATTTGGCTACCATTTTGTTCGGACCCCTTGTATTAATACCAGAATTTTTCTAGTTGACCCCTATATCACAATTAGTTATGACACACAATTTGAAATCAAACCATTAAGAAGTTTTTCAGGCTGAATTTTTAAATACTTTATTAAGCCGCCATTTTGTTCTGCCATGTTGGATTCTTACCGAAATATTACCGGTTGATTCCAGTATAATAAGTGATGTTTTTTTTGCAAAATTTGAGATAAACTGGATGACTAGTTTTTTAATAATATTTTTTAAGACTTCACTAGGCCACCATTTTGTTTCGTCATATTGTATATATAGTACATATGGCCCTTAATGTTTGACCAAAATTTGAAGTAAATTGGATGTAGTCTTTAAGCTATGCCGCAAACTGACTGACAGAGAGACAGACAGACAGACAGACCGACAGATGGACCGACGGAATTGATAAAACATATTTTTTGACATCTAGCGACGCTAAAACCTAAAAATATGTAAAACCTGAGAGGGTGATTTTTTTCACATATTACAAACATTTTATCTGGCCGCCATTTTGTTCGGCCATCTTGAATTAGTACCACTATTTTACTACTTGATCCCTATACCACAATTAGTTATGGCACATAATTCAAAATCAAATCATTGAGCAGTTTTTTCAGAATGAATTTTTAAATATTTTGTTATCCCTCCATTTTGTTTCGCAATCTTAGATTCGTACCAAAATGTTACAACTTCATTTCAACATAACGGTTGATGTTTTTGCAAAATTTGAGATAAATTGGATTAGTAGTTTTTTAATAATAATTTTTTAAACATGTCACTAGGCCGCCATTTTGTTTCGCCACATTGATTATTTACCAGGTCATCCCCTTATGACACTTAATTTTTGACCAAAATTTGAAATCAATCGGATAAGTAGTTTTTTAACTACGCCGCGAACAGACAGACAGACAGATGGACAGACATACAGACAGACAGATCGACGGAATTGAGAAAACACGTTTTTCGTCATCTAGGTATCTTAAAACATGAAGATCTGAAAAAATTTCGGAGAGGGATTTTTTTCACGATTACAATACTTCCCTTTTACGAGGGCTGTAAAAACCACAGATATCTCTTTTGCGCTTTAGCGTATCCCAGACATGTTCTATAGCATATCCCACACATGCTGTATAGGGTTCAGATCTTGCCATTTCTTAATCTTTTTATTCACAAATAGAACGAGATCTGTTTTGTGTCCACAAAATATTCCTCTCTACTCCAAATCTACCATCTGACTCTTGCAACCTCATCTGTGACTCTTTACTAAACATGCATATATCCCGTTCTCTTTACCATTCCCTGTTTAAGTTGTCTTGAAGTTAAACGGTCCTAGCTTTGAAGTCATTTGCTTATTGTTGAAGGTGAAATCTGAGTCCAATATACAGGATATTTATTAATTTTTAACACGGATCTATAGCTTAAATTAGTTACATAATATACAAAAAAAAATTCCTTGTATTATCTTTTGAGAATATCAAGAATTGCTGATTATACATATGCTAGGTTTTTACTTTAAAGATAAAGGTATGAAACCTGGTATTTCGTAGAATAAGTGATTTTTCCCTCTCTTCGGGTAAAAAAGGTACAAAAACGATTCACTCTCTTGATTGTTTTTCTTGTACCTCCATGTCTGTAAATTATGGATCCTTTTTGAAGGAAACGACGCCGGCGCCATGCCCGACCAACATAATGAATGAGCGTTATTTCTCTGAAACTCTTCACCAGTCCATGTGGTTAATCAAACTTCCGTGGAAAAACGTAATCGCATATTTCACTGCCTACACTAAGGGGGTACCGCTGGAAACGTCGGAGATTACTTGTTATATAGTCCAAGAGCCAGTTCAAAGACGGACAAAAGATTACTGTAAATATCTTGAGTCCTTCAGAAGATATATTAAATCCGAAATTGCATGAAAATAAGCTTGGAACGAATCGAGGGATTCTCAGTTTATTTGGTAAACTAGTTTTGAGAAGTTATATTTATTTTTTTTTTTTTGGTTGATATTATGTGTCTCTTTATTGTGTTACAGACGATTTTGGTTGCCATAGATGATCCAAGATTATATATGTTTGAAGTTCAATTTCAAAAATTCACCATTTATAATTACAACAATCGACACTTTTAAAATTTCCAGCAAGGTACTGCATTTGTTTATTAGAAACAGGTTTTCATTTGTATATTGGCACAGATCGTGCTCTACTTAAGGTGCCCCCAAGAATAACAGTCTTGTGTTGACTATAATTCACATGGACTAATGACCTAATGCTCGGGAATTTCGTCTACCTCGAAACAAAGCCTGCAGTACGGGTCGTTACTAAGTCCAATCGTATGAATAATGTCAAATAAACAAAAACAAAACAAAAAACCGGGCCGGAAAATAACTGATAACTAAAAAAGGCAGATAAACAAACTGGGAAGTACACATTAAATTGGCAGTTAAATCACATTCGGGCAAGGTGAAGCCTTCTGACTATGGGGCCTTAGGCCCGGGCCTACCTCGCAAATTGGAAAACTAGACCCTGCATTTTTGTTCCAGGTTTTAGTTAGTTTCTACTTGTTTGGCTAGTTAAACAGAGGCCGTATAAATTAATTGCTCCTATTCCCTTATACAGTGCGGCTGTTTAAAATCTGCTCCCTCTTTATTTTTGAAACCGCTCAGAGAAAAGTTTAAAATTACCACACTTGATACTAAATACTCTCTTTTTGTGATGACTGAAAATTTCAAAATGGGATATGGCGTCATTTAAAAAATAATTAAATAGAAATGGGGTTGAGCCGCACATCTTTTACAACGTATTTTCAATACTAATTCATATTCAAAATGTGGGGATTAAATAACTACTCATTTCAAAACATTTGGAAATTTAAAGTTCTTGAAAACTGACAAAACTCAAATATTTTATTTCTCATGTGATCCTTAACTGAAATTTGGTATTTACAGTTTGTTTTAATTTTGTAAGTTTTCAAAAATTTTTTCCGTTATTTAGATTATGTCACATTTACAAATTACCACCATTTTGGAATGAGTTGTATATAAATTAAGGTATGAAAAGGCCTTTCAAAAGATTTGCTACTGAACCCTGCACTTAATTTAGCATTTTTCTTCAAAATGAGTCCCAATCGCCATCTTAAAGTGTTTAATCACAAAAGCATTTAGTCTGCTATTGAAGTGTAACATTTTTTTGATATCGTATGCGGTATAAAAACTAAAGGTGGGATTAAAGAGCCGCACTGTAGAATCTGCATTATTTTTTGCACGTTTAGGAAATCAAAGAGCCTGAACTTTAATTATTATTGGAACATGCAAGAACGATCCTAGCTATACCATCTGCTTTAGATAATACATACCTGTACCCAGTCAACTATTAACTTAGCCATGAACGGTGAAAATTGGTAAACATGGCTCAGGGATAATCCTTCCATGTTCAGTATAACGTTAACACCACCTACTTGAGTTTTTGGTTCCATCATTGCAATTTCAATGGCTACCATTATTGATCTGAACATATCTTCTAATGTAACTTCCTTTGGTTTCCATTTCGCTATATTAAAAACAAGCAATTAAAATAAAAAACACCTGCAACTATTTCAAGGTTGTATATAATAGCATTTTTGAAACGTGTTACGTTATAATAAATATTGCATTCTATAAAAGATGAGTCAGCGAATAGTGTTTGATGATTCTTATTATACTTATTATTTATAGTTTAATTAGCAGTGATCTTTAAAAAATGTATATTACCAGTTCTTATTACACACATAAAAAGCAAATACAGGCTTGCAGGAGCATTTAGAATATAAATTTAATAATTTGCTGAAGAAATAGGTACTGAAAAAAGCAATAATCGAAAAGTATTTACACCAGCGACCACAATTTGTTGATGTCATAACATTTACTACAACTGTTTCTTTTTTTTACTTTGAGTGATATCGGTTTGCTAGACCTCAAAGTATGATTTTTTTTACGTTTTTATACCCCTTAAAAATATCGAAAACCTACGCCTACGACATCCAAAATCAAATCTCCGAAAGTCATTGACTGTATTTTTGAAACAAATTTGAAACGAATGGGTGTGACAGTTCTCAAATTTGTTTTACAACATGCTCGATGTCGAACTACCCAAGCACTACCCCTGAAAAATTCATCTAATTGATCAAACCATCAGGAATAAATCGGTGTATATACATAAAAAATACATAGGGTCAAATTGAGAACCTTCTCATTTTTTGAGGTCGGTTGAAGAACATATATAGGGATAATTTTTGATGAACCTTTTAAAATATTTAAAATTAACAATCGTTAGTTTTCTCCATCTTGTAGTGATCGGCGTTCGCAAAGCTTAGTAAAAATTTTTCAAATGATACGAAACTTTATAAGCGTAATTGTTTATTGTAATTACAAAGATTTAGGAAATTCGGTCTTTTTTCCCAAAATATTTCAGCATTGATGAATGAATTTTTTTTTACCTTAACTAACCCATTTAAATATCGTAAATCTTTTTTGTAAAATAATATCAACTTATTATTTCTAAATATTCGGCGGAAATTAAATTAAATTCCTTATTTTTGTTCGAAACGTTGAGACACGCCTTAAAACCTCAGTTTATATTTATTGGGGAATTTGCCAGCAGTAACTAGACCACAGTGGGGGGGATTCCCCGAGACTGGGTTTATTTAGAACCGAGAGCGATGCTATTTAGTGTCAACGTAATATTCAAAAGAGCGTTGTCTATCCAGTTTTCAAGTTCCATCAGTGTTTAGTTACGCACTTTCTATAAAAAATGTCTAATAAGTGTTGTAAAAATAAACCTGATGACTTTTGTTATATTTGTGGACAGTTCATTGTGAAAAAGTTAAAAAGAAACATTACTGATTTTGTAAAAAATTCATATTTTGTTTAGTTTAAAATTAAACTTGGAGATCAATATAAACTTTGGGCACCACATGTTATCCGCAAAATTTGCGAAGAAGTCTGGAGAGAACCTAGAGATCACACCGACGACTGCTATTTTTGTTGTTGTGATATTAAAAGTCACAACACAAAAACTCTAAAATATATAAATATATACATATAAGTGTGTGATGGCGCTTGAGTAAAAGTCGTCGCCTGTTTATGGTGTTCAGTGATGTGTTGCGCTGTACTTAGTTAATTTTGCAATTAATCGGGTGCGTAATTAATTTGTTTATTAATGTAATTTGGTAAATCAGTGGTGGTCAAAATGACTCGAGGGGCAAATAAAGCCGATTCTCACGACACTAAAAGGATAATTAACAAAGTTTGTTCGAACTTTGTTAACCAGATCGAGGAGAAGATTGATGAAAAACTGAGCAAGTTGGACAGCAAACTATCTTCGTTGTGTAGTTCTTTACAAAAACTCGAAGACACTGTCTCCAAAAACACAGAGCCGATAATATGGCAAATTGTGTCGCTTCCTTTATACAAGACCGTTTGAAAATTCCATGTACCTGTAATGACTTGGATTTTGCGTCCCTTATTGACAAGAAGAATAAAGATCGGCCTACGATATTATTGCGATTTTTATCAAATATTAAGAAAATATAGATAGTGGCGGCGAAAAAAATCTTTAAAACACGGAGGTGGTCATTTATGACGACTTAACTCGTAGTAGATACAATCTACTTGCTGCTGCGAAACAAAAATATAGCAAGAATGTTTGGTCATTGGATGGCAAAATATACTTCTGGGGATCCCGTCAAGAATTGCAAAACGCTAGTTTCGCGGGAAAGTGATATTTTAACACTCAGGTTTGAAGTATTATTTACGAGAATATTTATTAGTCTTTAATGATTGTTTTGATACTGCTGGCCTGTTAAAGTGTTACTAAAGATGACAATTTATTTTCGTGGCCATAAAATTCCATATAGTAAAAAAACTTGTATTTATACATACTTGTCTGGTATTATTTACGTACTTTTTATGTATGATTCCAGGTTCAATAGAGTAGCCTTCTCGACTAGACTGTCCCTCGCTTTCTGGTATTTTTTTTCTTTTAGTTTAAGTGTATACATTTGTATAATGTTTTGTAAAAAAAACAATAAAAGACATCTATTATTATTATTATTATTATTATATTAACTACCCAAATATTCCGTCGGCAATACGACCAGTTCCACATGATGCTGATATACCTGTACCTATTCCACCAATATTGCAGTCTAATGTCAAATCTGAATCTTAGGTCTTCCAAAACATCTTTCTGAGATTTTAGGACCAGGGTTAAGAGAAAAAAATGTACTTGCCCCAGAAACTACATTTTATTAGTATAGAAATCGTGAGGTCGAATTTGTCGATTACTTGGCCGCAGCTGGTTCACTTGTATAATACCAAAACCTATCCGAGTTAGTTATCCTTTTTGGTGGTCCTGTATACAAACCTTAAAGCCGTTCTACTACACAATGGCAATTAAAATTCATCTGTTCCTGTTGGTCATTCAACCCAACTAAAAGAAAATTACGAAGAACCGCTGTTAACAATAAACTAAAAGCAACACAAACGGATTCTATATGGCGACCTTAAGATTTTAACATTGCTTTTCGGCCAACTATCCGAAAATATCAAATACACATGTTTGTTATGTGAGTGGACACTAGAGCAAGAGACAAGAGCCACTGGACTAAAAGAAAACTGATCACGAACAAAAAAATTAACACCTGGCTACAAAAATGTAATTCGGGAAAGCCTAGTTGACCCCAAGAAAATTTTATTACCTCCCTCTTTACATAAAATTGGTACTCTTGAAACAATTTGTCAAACCTCTAGATAAAAATAGTAGTTGTTTTAAGTACTTGTGTGCAACATTTTCGGGTCTTTCTGAAGCTAAACTAAAGAAAGGCATTTTAGTTGTGCCACAAATAAGAAAATTAATGAAAAGTTATGAAATTCAGATGGTTACACAGGAAGACAAAAAAGAAGCCTGGCTAGATTTAAAAGAAATTATAAATAAGTTTCAAGGAAACTACAAAGACCTAGAATTTAAAAATGTTGTTGAAAACATGTTGGATAAATTTAGGAAGTTAGGCTGTAATATGAGCATAAAAATGCACTTTCTGCATGCTCATCTTAACTAGTTTTCCGGATAACCTCGGTGATGTCAGTGAAGAATACGGAGACCGCTTTCATCAAGACATTAAAGAGTTGGAAAGGCGATATTAAGGGCGTTAGGTTGTCAAAATGATGGCCGACTACTGTTCGATGCTTAAGAGGGACTGTCCTAAAGCAGAATATAAACGAAAAGAAGCTTTTCCGGAAAAAGAGGAAGATTTTTCCAACAAAATAAATGAATAATGAATGTTATTTTTTTAATTAAAACTTTCGTGGTTTTATAATTTGCTTTGTTGGTTTTATTATTTTTCTTATTTTATCCTAAATATATATAATCATTGTTACTTTTTACAGTGTAGTATTTTGTTTAAAAATCTTACGAGATAGAAAAAAATCAGCATAACTTAAATACCCAATATCAGTTGAAAAATTCCATCACATTTTAAAAAGTATTTAAACGCAGGCATGTGATTTTTGACAATATTTTATCAAAATGCAATTTGTCTAATAAGAATAAAATGTTTAATGGAAAATGAAATGTTTTATGGAAAGAATGTTTGTGATCTAGATAGCAAGTAGTAAAAGTAAAAAATCAGAAAAGGCACGTTTGCCGATATGTTTAGTAATACATTCAGAAACTCGAATAGGAGCCCCATGACACAACAAAAATTAAAACATGGCATAAAGTCTTAGTCTGAGTTTAAATGATCACATTCTTTATAAAAAGGGGGTAACTTATTTTCGATTTGTTGGATCATCTGTTCAAAGAATAATCGGTCTCTGATAAAATAAAAACCACAAATAACTAGTTTCTTCACGGATAGTTGTTAACAATTAAAGACCTGGCGACCAACCAATCTTATCGCACTCTGTCAATTTCTATTCGAATAAAGTTCTAATAACCCTTTAAACAAATAATTATTATTTTTTATGCCAACCTTGCGACTAGTCGCGATGAAGTACTTTTGTGACCCTTTTACGTTTCCTGGGTGGGCAAACGGCCTGAAAAGAGAGTATAGCTATTTTTAAAGTATATTACTATACATAAGGATTTTTAAAATAATATAGACAATAACAATACAGTAACTGCGCGTCTCAAAAAATCAAGACGGATGACATCCTCAATTCCAAAAGATATATTTGTTCGAATTTTTAAATATACTTAGAACCAGATCACACCAAAGATAAAAAAAATTAAATTGTGTTTAAAAAAGTATGAAATTGTACTTACAGCCTGCATTTATAATCATAATTCTACCTCCATATAAGCTTCGTGTCGGTAAAAACATAAAAACTTCACTATCAAAAACATGGCGAACCCCTTCTGGTGTGACGTGTAAACCTCCATACTTGGGATATTTTACTTTAAATTTATAAAATTTTCTCATCATTTTAAAGGCGTGATCTGCGTTGCATTTAAATGGCCTGAGGAACTTGAGTAGGAATTTGTCATCTTCAACAGGTAAACTTAGACCTTTCTCAGCTAAAATATAAAAATAGGTGAACGTGAAGCAAAAATTACAAAATATAAATAATATTACAAAATCGATTAGTAATTATAAGATTCTATCTAAAAACAAATTAAATTGGTTTTACTAGTTACTACTCAAGTTTCAGAAGGGCTAGGTTTACTTTACGAAGATTAGGTATTCCATACAACAAAAAGTGTACTAGGTTCTTTATAAAACTATTTTATGTTAGACAACTTTAAAATGATTGTATGCGGGTTTTTAGTACTAGCGTTTAAAAAAAGGCATTTCTAATTTGAGGAAAACAAGGGTTTTTTGCAAAAAAAAAATTCAATTCGGAAAAATATAATCTATATTATTATTATTATTTCAATTTTTACAGTTTCTAGATCTACCCAACTGGGTCGTGATCTAAACAATCAATAAATCAAGATATGACAGTATTCTTCTTAGTGTTCTACATGTTAAGGTGATTATGGACTTTCGATAGCTCATAAATGGCTCTCAGCTACCTTTTTTGGAGCAACTGCCACTGGTTAAATAATCAGGAGGGTTGGTATAAAAATGTATCTTAACAAAACAGCGACCATCTTGAATAACTGCAACGATACTAACGTTTGCTTTTCTCTTCTGGGAAGATCCCAAATCACAAATACCCGTTGTTCAGTGAGAAAACTAAAATGTCAAAACTTAAAAACAAACACTTAATATCTATTGAACAACTTTGAAAAAAGGATAATCCCAATTAAATGACTCCCAAAACTTAAAGAATACTAAAAAATCACTTAAAATATTCGGTCTGAATTTTAGTTTCCCCGTAAAATACAAAGTTAATTCAGCTGTTGCTAGATCCACCCCTTAAACACCCCTTTCTTCGATTCTACTTGCCAAGCCAAAACGAATAAGGCTGTGAATCTTTGAATAAGTCATTTAGAGCTGTGAATTTGTGAAGCTTAAGTCTCTACTCCGTACCTAACGCTTGGAACTTATCTTACAGATACGAAATGTCTCCCATGATAATATATTAGTGAATAATTCGTGAGTGAAGTGATTCATCCCAATTATTAAGCCCAATGAACCATCATGGCGAAAAAAAGGTAAAGACACCCCTTTCAATCGATCTATCTTGAAGTGGGAAACACGTTTAAAAAAACATCACCTTTGCGAAAATGCTTCTATTATAAAATATTCGTAGTGTATTTTTACTACAGTAAACTGATAATTTATTATCATTGAATCGAACAACATTAAATGAAATGAAACAAAAATGCTCTCACGAAAAGAGATCTGAATTATAATCTTAAGGAGGGATGAAATAATTCGTTAATGTTTATAGTCCAGGCAAACTGTGAAAAAAAAAGAGCGAAAACGGAAAATTTCTCCAAACAGTAAGTTTTTTCTGGAATGGCTAGACTTTGGTGTGTAGACCAAAAATAACGATTTTGGCTTATTTTTTACGTTTTTTAGCAGTTTTTTGAAACTATTTTAAGTTGTATATGAAAAAATCAAAATCGACCAACGAACTTTGATTAAGGACCTAGAAACGTAAAGTTTGAGTCATTCTTGGTGTGTTGCACAAAGGCTTTAACTGAGCCTTAACCAGCCGGCTCAGAGTGTGACAGACCACATAAGAGTGTCAATGTCAAAAATGATTCTAAACATCAATTAAATTTATTAAGTTATTAAAAGTTTCGTGAAACCGGCTGTATGGATGTAACTGTAATGTAACTGTAACCTGTAAACCATTAGAGGATTTTTAATTAGATATACTTTAGTAGGTCCAACAATAAAGATGGCCATTTTTTTTCAATTTAATGTCCTTTTCAATATATGAAAATTAGTCATATTTTTCGGAAACGAATTTTCTTCGACGCTGGCTTTTTCTGACAATTTTTTTTCGACTAAACTTTCTATAAAACCTATTAGTTCTCCTTTGTTCCTTAGACTATAAGGTTTTATTTGAGCGCCTGCAGAAGTCATTTTGACCATTTACGCCCGAGATATCGGCATTTTAAGCCCAATTTTTGCGTTTTCACGTAAAATTTCGGGTTTTTTGATAAATAAATGAATTTTTTTTAGAGTTATATTTTAATTTTTTTGTGTTTCTTCATACTCTCTCTAATTAACTTTCTCTGTAATGTGGTTAAAACTTAAAAACAAACATTTTAAGGGATTTTAGAATTAACTTTGACCATTTGGTCCCAAGGATACGTTATATTTATTTGATTTTCGATTCGTCTTTTATTATTTTGCGTTTATTGGCTAATAAATAAATTTTCTTAGGTTTCTATGGTACTATAAGTTACAAATACTCATTAAAATTTATAAAACAAGTCATTATTAATATTTTCATGGATTTGAAAAGTCATTTGGGTCCGAGAAGTCGTCATTTTAAGCTCTATTTTTGCGTTTTTACGTACAATTTCGCGTTATTTAATATATAAATAACAATTTTTTGAATGCTATCGTATTTTAATCCATAAATATTTATTTTAAAATATAGAACAGTTTATTACAAATATTTTTAGGGTTTGAAGAAGGCATTTTCCTAACGTGGGCTTGAAAATTCAATTTTAGCTCAGTTAAAACTTTCATACTTGTAAAAAAAGAAGCAAATCTTTCTTTATTTGATGCAAGTTTTTATTTTGCAAAACTGTAATATGTATAAAGTCAAAGAATTAAAATAATTAGAAGAAATCAGGGCTTTAAAACAAAAACTTACAACTTCAGCTCAGTCAGTTTTATCACTCTTAAAATTTTACAGAACTGAAAGTCAATGTTATTATGATTATATTTATTAAAGCTTACGTTATCATCCTTATCATCCCTTAGATCTTGTAAATTTAACTCAACAGTTTCAACAGCTCAACTAACAGCAAACTAGCATTGCAATAAACTGAATCATGAGTGTTTTCAATTTCATCCGCAATCTGTAACTCTTTATTAATGCAGAGCTATACAATCATATTTCTTTCCACATGCAGTTTTGAATCCGCGATTAATTTTTTTTTGATGTGTTTAGGGATTAACATTGGCACTGGTAGTAAACTCGTAATCCATGTTCTCGTACGTCTCCTTCTGTTGGCGGTACTGAATTTAAATAGATTGTTTTCATCTCCTTGCAACATTTATACCGAAATTATTATAAAATTGGCCCCGATAATTTCAATGTCGCATACAGATGTAGTACCATAAGAGCAGAAGCATTTAAAATCTGTTGATAATTTGAATTATAATATTTTATAAAAAACAATTAAATTTGTTTATGAAAAATAAGGAAATTGTGCTAAACTATTTATCAGGCCCAAGTTAGGAAAATGGCTTCTTAAATCCCTAAAAATGTTTGTAATGAAATAAATTTTCAAAAATTAAAATATGATAAAATGTTAAAATGACTTTTCATACCCCTTAAAATGTTTATCATGAACTGTTTTATAAATTTAAATGAGTATTAGTAACTTATAGTATCACAGAAAATTTACTTATTTACAACAAAATTTTATTAAAAGAAGAATCGAGAATCAATTCTAAAACCCCTTAAAATGTTTATTTTTAAGTACTAAACATATTACAAACACAGTTAATTAGTGGAAGTATGAGAAAACAAACAAATTAAATTTGAATTTGAATTTGTTCAAACCCATATGGCAAAATGGCTTCTTAAACTCCTTCACATGGATTAAAATTTGTTTTATACATTAATAGGAATATTTGCACCTTTAACTACGATAACACTAAAAATGTTTCATTTATTTATCCAGAAACGCAAAAATTTACGTAAAAACACAAACATTGAGCTTAAAATGACGATTTATTTGGCTTAGATGGTCAAAATGACTTCTATAAGGACTCAAATGAAAGTTTAGAGTCTCAAAAACAAATTAGGATCAATAAGTTTCATAAACAGTTTGGTCGAACAAAATGATGATAAAAAAACGGCTTTGAAAAAAATTCGTAAATATATGATTAATTTTCATATATTGAAATGGACATTAAATTGGTAGAAATTGGCTAACTTTACGGTTGGAACTACTAGCACACCTTATTAAAGACACTCCAATGGTCAAAAAAAAATTAATAACGAAAACGCTAGTTTTTATGCTAATAAAGTGATTTTTTCAAATACATAAAAAAGGCAAAAATAACCAATTTCTCGGGTTTAAGTAGGTTAAATGACATCCAAAACAATTCAAACTCTTTGTTTTTAAGTCCTTAATTCGTTGGCCGATTTCAATTTGCTCATAAACTTTAGGTTGTTTATGAGCTGTTTTTTTTTTGCTAAATAGCTGCAAAAAAACACTAAAGAATTGCTAAAATCTCCATTTTTAAGGGTGCTTTCTTGAAAGATTCGGTACCGGTTACCGAAGTTAAATGTTACGTTAGAAAAGTATCGTTTTAAGTAAATTAATAATTTATATACTCGATTCCATTGCTATACTCTAGTTCTATTACGTTGTGTTGTTCAGCGTTGAAAGCTTCCGATCTACCTCAGGGCTTTTCAGTGCAGGTGGAAATGGACACCAATAGATATAATTGTTTCAGGAGCGACTGGCATTTCTTTTCTTGAAATTTAAAGTAAGGCAATTGTACGGTTCATTAATTATATTTTTTTAAAAGAGCATAAACTTTTCCCAAGAGTGGCTTTTTTCGAAAAATTATATTTTTTATCATTTTGACCTGTTTTCACCTCTAACGGCCGATATGATGCATATATTTCATACCATATTCAATCAAAATTTGTATTCATGTTGTCCCACTCATAGATAGAAGTAGTCTTACATTGACACCCACCGCGATTTTGTTATGTCATGTTGAATTAATACCACAGTTTTACTAGTTCATCTCTATACCACAACTAGTTATAGCACACAATTTGAAATAAGTTCATTAAAGTTTTTAAATATTTTATCAAGCCGCCATTTTGTTGTTCCGCCATCTTATATTCGTGCCAAAATGTTACCAGTTGATTCCTACTTAATGTTTGATTTTTGTGCAAAATTTAAAATAAATTGGATAAATAGTTTTTAGTAGTAATATTTTTAACGTTTTACTAGGCCGCCGTCTTGTTGCAACACACTGGATGTTTACCAAAATACTACCAGGTCATCGCCATATGAGCCTTAATTTTTGACTAAAATTTGAAATCAATCTATTGAGTAGTTTTTAAGTTATGCCGCGAACAGACAGCCAAACCGACAGACAGCCAAACCGACAGACGAATCGACAAAATTGATAAAACATATCTAGGGACGCTAAAACGCGAAGATATGTAAAACCTGAGAGGGTGATTTTTTCAGATTACAAAAATTTTATTTGGTCGCCATTTTCTTCCGCCATATTGGATTTTTACCAAAATGTTACCAGGTCATCCCCATATGACCCTTATTTTTTGACCAAAATTTGAAGTCAATCGGTTAAGTAGTTTTATAGCTATGCTGCGAACAGACAGCCGATAGACAGACAGACGGACGGAATCGAGAAAATATGTTTTTCGTCATTTAAAAACCCAGAAACGTAAAGATCTGAAAAATCTCGCAGGGTGATTTTTTCACGATTACAATACTTCCCTTTTACAAGGGAAGTAAAAAATAGTAATTTATAGCAAAATTTAAACTATTTTTACTGAGCACATCACAAAAATGTATAACCAGCCACAAAAGAATTGAATAAGTCGGGTATTGAAAAGACGATTACATAACCAAACTGATTCATTCAAAAATATGTCATAACAATGAATGTCAATGTAATTAATATTAAGAAACATTTATATCGGCAAAATTCTGAAATCGTAGGGCGTAACACCAAAGATCAAGAGGAACTGATGAAACATTAAGCTAAGTAAAATTACCTTCAATTAGCCTTCACATTCAAGATCTCTTTATTCCAATTTCTAGGTTTCTCAAATTGCTGCTTATAGACTGATTTCTCTTTAAATTCTGAGCACGAATTTGTTATTGTTACCAACAGAAGGTTAATTATTATATCGGATTTGTTTTTTTTTACGTACCATATACGCTAGTTATCAAGATTTATATTTAAAATAATTTTACACAGAACGCCAGAATGTCGGCAAAATGTGGGAAAATGTATGTGATGTTTCTGCATGTCAAATCTACGTCAATTTGGTGGACGATAATTTGACCAACAAAATTTGGCGCATGACATTTTGGCGAATACCATAATTGGGCAGACAAGTTTTTAGCGGGTATGACGGAAGTCAATTTGGCCAAAGAAACAATTTGACGTGAGTAAGTTTTAAAATAAAATAAAGCGTTGAGTTATTTTGACACTTTTTTATAATTTAAAATTAACGTAACTTTGAATTTGTTTAAAAAATATTTAGATATACAACGTGTACAAATATTGCAAATATATTTATTTACCATTACTAACAAAACGTTTATGTTCTACCCGAGTTCGGCATAATTCTAAAAAACGATAATATTAATCAAAACTAACAAAAAATTTGTATAAGCTACAATCTATTTTTAATATGTAGAATTAACATGAAATTACCTTGTCAAATATTGTAAAAGATAATGTTTAACAAAATAATGAACCAAATGTTATAAGAACAAAATTTGTGTCAACATTCTCAATTACAGCAAAAAATTGTATATAGTATAGGTCAAATTGATATATCCGCCAAATTGATTTTCGCCAAATTAACGCATCCGCCAAACTGTCGTTCGCTAAATTTACTCCGACATATTGTGATTTTTACATATATCACATATTCACTAACTGTCATGGGAGAATACCCAAGAATAGGATTTGAAAAATGTGATAAGATTTTATTACAATGCTGTATACAAAATACCACATTAAAATTCTAAAACCTAAGAAATTCTATATAAATCAAAAATGTTTTGCTGTAGACGTAGTCTACAAATAAGGGCGTATTTATTATTAATCAGTAAAACAATTCGAAACATTTTAGAGTAATATTTCTAGATACGTAGATCGGAATTATAATTTTGAATACGGACATTTGTTGTTTTATACCTTTTAAATGTTTTAACAGTTTTAATTAATCCTTGTAATATAGAAGTAGTAATATTGACGTTTTATTTAAATACTTTCCACAACATTTAAGACAAAATGTTTTTCCAAAACAAAATTATTGTTCTTAAGTTAATACAATCTTAAAGAAGTTTTGAAAATGACTTCTAAAATATAATATAGAAATAAAATTGTTGAAAATCTCGAAAGGGTTCAAGAAGTAGAACGTTAAAAGAGCAACCCCCGTATTCACTAAAAAGGTTTAAGAGTTAGACCAGGTCTAGTTGCCATTGTACTTAAGACTTGTAGTTCGCCAGCTATGTTTCGCTTATGTCACTGTCATTTTGTAATTGTGACATTTAAAAATATTATTTGTGCAATCGTGAAAAATGTCATCTTAAACCTACAACTGTCAAATTAGACCTGGTCTCAATTTAAACCTCTTTAGTGAATACGGGTGTAAATGTTCTGGTGTCAAGATAGATAGATAGATAGAGAGTATGGAGGGGTGACTTGCGCCAATCTATTACTTAGGCCTCTCAAGTGGGCCCATTATAAGCTCCTTCGGAGTTTTACTCTTCGAGCCAGCCAACAGCATTTATGTAGTTCAGCACCGTAGCGGCCGAGCATCCTGCGATTGTGGCCAATTCTGGCCATCTTTCCCCCATTATGAATTCTCTGGTATTTACAAGAGCTGAGAAGTAACATAGAACATGTTCAGCAGTCTCGTCGTCCCCGTCGCACCCCCTACAACTTGGATCCGGGAGGACGCCCAAGGTGTGAAGGTGTTTGTTTAGGTTACAGTGTTCCGTTAGCATTCCTACCAGTTTTCTATTGAGAGATTTCTTCTAGAGAGCCCGAGAAGGTACCCTGTCCGAGCGGCCTGAGGGTTATGAATTGCGGCACTTGAGTGTCCAAAGACCTGTCTCTCCCATCTCTCTTTTAGAATCTTTGTTGACTGTTCGTTTATCTTTAGATTGATCGCCTTAGAGGATAGCGGCGCGAAGGGTTCAGGGCCGCATGGTTTGCCCTTTGCTCCGTTACGCGCCAACCTATCTGCTTTTTCATTTCCTTCGATTCCACTATGTCCCTTAATCCAGGATCCTGACTGTATTTCCTCTGAGAAACTGTCTCCGGAATCTGGTGATACTCAACAAACAGTTTGGAAGTTATTTTGTTCTTTTTCAGGATTTGCAAGACTTGTTTGCTGCCTGTGAGAATGATAACTTTTTTACCTGTTATTCTTTCTTTTTCTATTTGTACGGCACCTTGCCGAATTCCAAGCAGTTCTGCCTGGAAGACAGCCACCCCTTTGCCTAGCGCCATACTAATTTCCAGGTCGAGTTCTGATACATACACTCCCAAGTCAGCCCCAGATTGATTCTGCGAGCCGTCAGTGTGCCTCTTTTCATGGTTCTGTTAAGCCGCTGATGTCATTTTCAAAGTTTTTATTGAAAATGAAGCGGAGGATCAGGGCATCCATTCGGTGTTCCACAAGAGGTTGTCGTGCGACAGCCTCCAGGAACACTCGGACATGTCCCGGACCCCAGTTTTTCCCACACCACAGGTCAAAGGCATGCAGCCTGATTTCCGTTCTCTCTGCCTCGCCTTTCAGAAATATATCAAGAGGCGTCAAGCATAGCAGCACCTGCATTGCCATCGTGGGTGTGGATCACAGGTCAGACAGGCGGTTGTGTACAATTCCTGTTCATTAAGATTCTTAATGAGGCTGTTAACTACCATGTTCCAGAGAAGCGGAGATAGCACGCCACCCTGAGGGCAACCTCTGCTCACGAGCGCTCTCATCGCGGTGTCTCCTAATTTTTGGTTCGACTGTTCTGTTCTTAAGCATACAGCCAATCCAGCCAATAATGGTTGGGGTCTACTCTGTGCCTGGTCAGAGCCAGTCCTACACTTCTGAAGTTCGCTTTGTCGTTCAGTGGAAGGGACCGGTTCTCCAGGATCCTGTGGCAGATATGCAGAGGTCAGTGTGGCCTCCACCCGATCATTTCCTTCATCCGCAGAGATTCGGACGACGGAAACGTCCGCACTGCACAACTGGGGAATTATGTTTGATTGAAAGTGCATAGGTACATATATACATGTCCTTCGCTTACCTTCATTTGTTTTGTAGTAGACTGTGCCTTAGATGCCACCGAGCCCACGTACTTTATTTTCCACTACCCAGGGCTCTTGAATTAAAGCGATGGTGTTCTTATCGGAGTCAAGAAGCTACTCCTTGGTTTTGGATTTGAGGTTGTTAATTTCCATGACAGCCGCCTTATCCGTCGCCGAGGAGGGTCCTCCTGAGTCTTCCGTAGTTGTCACGGGACTGCGGGGGCAGTCTCGGGGGGACCCATTCCGAGGTCCGATCGGGGAGATAAGTAATTAGGTCAGCGACTTCCCCCGAGATTGGTACTGTTGGAGCAACCTCTGTGTTTTGACTTCGAGGGGAGGCCTCGCATATTTTGAATCTTAAGAAGCTGAATTTATATGCTAATATAATTTATTAGCAAAGCATATGCAATATGGTTTTATAGGAGGGGCCATATGCAATTTATCATTTAATAGAATTTTCGCTTCAAAAGAAGATACGTTTCGAACAATCTGGTGAAATTTAATTAAAGTTCCATGGAACCACTTTAATGTGATTCACTATTTCACTGCACAAAATCTCCAGATAAATGCAGTTTGCTTCGCTTATCTTGTTAATTTTTTTAAGTAATTTAAAATCTAAATAATGCTCAATTATAAGAAATAGGTTATCTTGTTAAAGCAATTTATTAAAAGGGAATCTTGGAAAAAAACTTTTTTTAATTTTGTACGGCAAAATGAGATGTAATCAAAATGTAATAAATTATGTCTAGAATTATTTTTTAAATGTGAGTAGGCGATTGAAGATTAGAAGCTTTGTTTGCACTTTAAGTACCAACCCTTTTTTATATTTAAGGAAAAAGGCGTCGAGTTAATAAAGTCTTTCATATAAGAAGCAAAGTCGTCGCACAGTGATGCAATACGCCAATTTAGGATTCCAAAAAGCAAATGTATCTCTATTTTTAATTTGATTATAAAATCAGTAGGCTTTTACAACAAATATATAAACAAAAGAAATATTTTATTATTTTACGACTTTTATAGTATTATGTCTGTGACATTGAATTAAAAATTTTGTTAATTTTGCGATATTTAATATACATTTGAGCCAAAATATAGTCAAAATATTTTACTTTATTTCCAAAAGCGTGAATTTCAAAACAAGTGCATATTCATGGAGGTAAGTATTTTAATTTTAAGTAATCTTTATAAGTTTAAATATTTGTTTACAATGGTAATTACGTTTTAAAGAAATATAATGCAAGAAAATTAAAAATTAGAAGAAATATATGTTTAGTAGAGTACAATTTTTTGCGACTTGTTACTACTCAATGTTTTTACCATTATAATTATATTAGGATATTTCTCTTTTAAATCTGGAAATTACATGTTGCTTTTTTTCAGATATCATCACTTTAGTAGAAAATAACATGGCTATAGAACTGTCTGACTTATTTGAAGTTTTAAGGTTGAAAAGTTCGATGCATCCTTGAAAAAGTGAAAACCAAAAATTACTAATTGATCATGTTTTGCACATAACTTGAGTTCAAAATATTACTGCGACCGACAATGCGCAACACGTCTGTTGATAATTAATTTATAAAAGGTGGAAAAAAAACCCGAGGATTTTTGGGAAAATTTTAAACCAAAAATGAAATATGGCTTTAGGAGGAAATTATCACTTCAGGTGCAGTTGCTAACAGAGCAAATAATAGTAGGTTGTCAATTTGGGTCGCCCTAAAGTTTTCTTTACTGAAGGAAGTGTTCAAACAAAGAAGAGTTCAGGTAGATTGTTCTTCTAAAACTGAAGAGATGCTATGCTTCGCTGTTAAAAGAAAGTTGCGTTCTGTATGAAAACGAGATGTAGCCCCTGTAGCCTCAATGTTATAAAAAATAAAAAATTGTCAAAAAGGACAACGCGTTTAAAAAAGGTGAAACGCACCCAAGAAGATTCATTAAACATTTTATTCTCGGGTTTACTCGTCATCAGTGTATAGGTTCAATAGCTCTTGTCGCTAGGAAAGGTTTGCAAATGTTTTTTTCCACCTATGAAAAATTTTAGACAACCCGTATTGTTCAAGTTCAAAATGAAGTCATTTCAAGCACTTTTTAGGATATTTGCACTCCCCATATAAATTGTAGTTATAAATGGAGATCGGACGGAAGTAAACAAAATGGTAGATGTGATGATTCTCATCTTCTCAAAAATGTTATTTATATAAAACCGGACCCGCACAGGTTAATAGTCTGGAATAAGCTAAATCTTTATAGATTGATCCAGATGCTCTTAATTTAGGATTGTCGACATTTCATGCTTATAGACATTTTTTTAAATGTATAATGCATATTTCGTACCGAGTAAACTTTAAAGTTTGGCGGATCCCCAAAAATTTTAAAAATTAGTTTAATAAAAATTATTGTATCTTTTAAACAGCACACTAGAATATTAATTGATATGCAAAGTAACATTACCAGAAGATTTTCCAAATAACTGGCATAGATCAAATCTTAATTTATAGATTTAGTATAACATTAATTACTTTAAATTGTGGTTAGAAAATAAATTATTTACTTTTTGGTGAATACGCTTATGAAACAGCTTAATTTCATGTTTAAGTTTACAAATGGTATCCATATTAATACTGTAATATTAATACATAGTAAAGATGTAATTGAACACTTTTTACTTCTGATAGGACAGTTAGGAGAGGATTACCAAGACTCACGGCGTAAAGAAATAAAATAAAACAGAGAACAGAATACCAAAAAAATGTCTCCAGAGACAACAAATTTAGATTTACTTAATAATATCTTTTAGTTTCTGCTGACCCATTAATTAAGTAATTTCTTTATTATTTTTTAAATTTGTTTTAACTGCTAATGATAAAATTGGAAATAAATTAGAAATAGTTAATATTCCAATAACCAAAAAATTTGTATTATAGGATGTTTTAACAAAAATAAGAACGTTGATGGCCGCCTTGGATAAACCAATCATATTAATGATAAAAAAAAGAAACATAAAATAAAAATTCCTTTTCTCCCAATTAGCTTTACCATTTATTGTTTCTATCTATTTTTATAGCTTGTGACGTAAGATAATGATAATGTCTCAAGGTAAACGAACCACTCTGTATATAAGTATAACCTGTTTATTTTACTATTTCTTATTAATTCTATGGTATTAAAATGTTAATTTGAATTGTTAAATTGTAAATATCTATATCTAAGGCTAGTTATTTTTACTAAAGTGCAAATTTATATAACATTTCAAGTTAAAAGTGATATTAGAAACGTGAAAAACACAAAAAATTAGTATCTTGTAGATTTTCTTTCAACATTAGACAGGAAAGTGAACTTTTTCCAAAAATAAGCTAATCAAATATTAGAAACGTTTGCAAAAATAGATTGTGCAATGATTAAATAATAATTGATTAACTGACGCGTTCCTCAATTAATTACATGTACTTATTGTATTGTAATATCTCTAAAACTTTTGTATGATTATTAAAATATATTATATCCTTTAATTTTAAAAACAAGAGAAAATATTTTGAAATATACAGGGTGGTACATTAACATATGGTGGCATAAAGATTCTTGTTTAACAAACCCAATCTTTTATATTTTCAGAAATTTTGAGTAAAACAGTATAGAAATATAATGCATAACGTATCTAAAATGTACAGGACAATCTAAAAATTCAATAATATACAAATTTTTTTGTGCAACCAGACAAAAATTCACAAAATATTTTATACATTGGTTTCCCAAAAGCAGTCCATAACTCTATAATTTTAGACACCCTACTAATTAATTCAAATTTAATATATTACATGTCGAGAACTACAATGTGAAGACAGAAAAAAGTTATTGATGTAAAATATTAAAATGTAAAAATAATAAAGTTATGCTTCAGCACATAACATATATCAAGAAACTACATCACACATATACTTAACTAATTAATATACAAAGTAGACAATTTTCAATTCACACACTTACAAAGCGTTAGTCGAATTTAAGGATGGATGGTTATTGTTATTAACTCAAATTAATTCAAAATGGAAGGTCGCTTGTAAATAATACTAGTCGAACACATTATCTAAGGTTCTCCAAATGAACAACAAATTCATTTATCGAATAAAATGCATCAGCGGTTAATAGTTTTTTTAATTAGTTTAAATTTATTTGTAGATGCGATAGTTTTTATTGACAGCGGTAACAGATTAAAAATACGAATACCGGCACACAGAGGAGATTTTTTTTATACATTTCCAAATTGTGCTTTAAAAGCGAGACATTAGACTCATTTCGAGTGTTATAGTTATGGTAAGAACTATTAAGCCTACAAAGATGTTTGTTTTTATGAAAATAAGTCAACATTTTTAGTAAATAAATTGAGTGGATAGTAAGAATATTATGTTTGCGGAAAGTTTCCCTATACGACGTTGAGTATAACAGACCAAAAATAATCCGAACAACCCGTTTCTGTGCCACATTGATGTCGAATGACTGATCACATACAACAATATTGTAAGCAACTGAAAAATAAACAAAGGCGTAGTAAACACTTGGAAGTGTAAAACATAGGAGCTCTCATTGATTTTTGAACACACCTTAGGAATTTACCCATTCAAGGTTAAATCACTATCAATGGAGATATACATGAAATTTATTCAGTCACTTAAAACTAGCTTGTGACCATCTAGATCAAAAATGAGACCACATGATGTTTTGCGTTCGGTTTTTATTTCCATACAGACAGTTTTTACCTGATTAACCATAAGTTTGTTTTTCCTACCTGGAAGAAAATTCCTTCGGAATAAAATTGGTTTACTCCTCAATGCAGCAGTATCCGGATCCGAGACCACAACTGTGGTATCATCGGCCATTCATTAACGAAAAGAAGAAAAATTAGCGGGCCCAAGATACTAGCCTGCGGTGTTTCTATATTTTGATCGAACAGATCAGACTTTGAACCGTCAACTCACCAAAAATGTCCTGTTAGTTAAACAAGAAATGATCCAGTCGTTCACCCCTTATCCCAAAAATGTTAATTTTAAAACCACAAAATCTTTATTAACAGTGTAAAATGGAGTAAGATCAAAAGATAAGAAAATAACAGTTTCTCTATTAGCAATCTTATCTGTTACATATTGAACAAAGTCAGCGCAAGCTTTCAGTAAACGCCATGCTGACGTCTGAAAAAATATTACATTTAACCAAAAAAGAATACATTCTGTTATAAACGAGTTTTTCTAAAATTTTAGTGCAGCAGCTCAATATATTGTCACTACAGTTTTTCAGACCATGATTGACAATGTATATATATATATATATATATATATATATATATATATATATATATATATATATATATATATATATATATATATATATATATATATATATGTGTATATATATATATATATATATATATATATATATATATATATATATATATATACATTTTATATTTACATATAAAAACAAGAAAGTAAATTACGTCCGTAGACAAATTAGTAGGAAATTTAACGGCCATTCGGACAAATAATTCGGCCTTTGATAAGCTAATTCAGATATAGGGTCCAAAAATCATGGAGCATTATACCGACAGGCCTTTAAGCGTTAATTTTAATTTAACGTCGTCAATTGTGCCGATAGAGATTATGGAAAACGCTTAAAGACTTGTCGGCATAGTGGTCCATGATTTTTGGACCCTATACCTGAATTAGCTTATGAAAGGCACAATTATTTGTCCGAATGGCTATATATATATATATATATATATATATATATATATATATATATATATATATATATATATATATATATATATATATATATATATATATATATATATATATATATATATATATATATATATATATATATATATATATATATATATATATATAGCTGATAATTTAGGCATCTACTACAGCAAAGATTAACATTACTAAACTTGTCGACCTAGGACTTGTTATTGTCGACTATAATTTGAAAATATCAGGCTTTTTTAAACCGGTTATAATTAATATGAAAGAACACCGGGCGGAGTCAATCGGTTTAGGAAGGTCGGCAAAGAAATCTCTTTAAACCCGGTGTCCCATCGTTCTTTAAATAATATGGCACTCCTTTCTGACTATACGCACTTCAGATAATTAAAAAATGTAACTATGCTTAATGAACCTTTATCTATATTTGTCTGTTTTCATTCGTGTACCGCACTTCTATATCTCTTTTGTGTTGCCAAAAAAGCGAACTTTCGAATTTTAAAATGATTTAATTTTGATTTTTCTTGATCGATTTACCTATAAATATATGTTTTCTTGAGTTCTGTCATTAACGGTTCCCGGGCTACTGCCTACGTCCACTATTATTGGACCACCCAGTATAGTGATACACGATTTACAAGTCCAGATTTTACAAAAGCAGCCAGCATCAGATCCAGTGAACGAGATTTATCAAAATTTTAATTTATGCAGTTCGACTTTGGGCTACTCGGGTATGCCAAAAGTGACCGTCTGTCTCCGTTTGTCATATTACTTTATACAGGGGCCGTTATTGTGAAGTACTATACAGGGCGTTTCCTAATTGCGTGCTGATGTTAAAGGGGGTGTTTTTATGCCTTAAAAGTCTTAACTTTTGAGATACAGGATGGTAAAGTTTTAAAAGAAAACATTTTTTTATCCCAATTCTGATGCTATTGTAGACAACTGCATGAAATTTGATACACGTCTTCTATGCATTAAGGAGCATACGGATTTACCCAGGTTAATACATATGCACGCCAATGGTAGAAATTTCAAAAATTGATTGTTAATAAAAAATGCCCTTTTATGCATAAAAGACGTGTATCAAATTTCATACAGTTATTTATCTATAATAGCATCAGAATTAGGATATAAAAAAATGTTTTTTTAAAACCCTGTATCGTCAAAGTTAAGACTTTTAGGTTCATATTAAACTTTTTTCTTCTAAATTAAAATTAACTAATTCAGGTATAGGGTCCAAAAATCATGGACCACTATGCCGACAAGTCTTTAAGCGTTTTCCATAATCTCTATCGGCACAATTAACGACGTTAAATTAAAATTAACGCTTGAAGGCCTGTCGGTATAATGCTCCATGATTTTTGGACCCTATACCTGAATTAGCTTATCATAGGGAGAATTATTTGTCCGAATGGCCGTTAAATTTCCTACTAATTTTTCTATGGACGTAATCACCCCCCTTTAACATTAGCACGCAATTAGGAAACGCCCTGTATAGTACTTCACAATGACGTCCCCTGTAAAAAGTAATATGACAGACTGAAACAAACGGTCACTTTTGGCATACCCGAATAGCCCAAAGTCGAACTGCATAAGTTAAAATTTTGATAAATCTTGTTGACTGGAATCAGTGCTGGCTCCCCTACTATAACTACATTGATATGTTAATTTTGGAAAAATATGAGTTCTGTAGTTTTTCAAATACTAATTACAATATTAGATATTTTTTGACACCCGGTATTGAACAGAAAATTAATTATTTTGAAGCAGTTTATTGACAGCTACTTTATGAACAATTTTACAAAATATATAAAAAAAAAACTAAGCCATTTTTGAGGTTGGCGGCTGTGATTCTAATGGTTTGATTCCTTCTAAATCGTTGTCTTCCTGTGAAAATGATGAGGTTTCGTCATCGCTACTTGAAGATCCCAGTGTGATAACTAAATCATCAATAACAGTTTCAATTTTGCCATCTACGTCCCAGTATTTATCTTCAATAGAACGAACATGTTTAACATACGATTTCCAATTTTTAGCCGATATTGAGTCAATCGCTTCTAATGTTATTTTATTTAAATCTTTAATTGAAAGCTCACCGGTGCCGGAGTTGCGCTCTCGAATATATTTTTTACTGCTGCCCATGAAAGTTCAATAGGGTTGAGGTCGCACATGTATGGAGGCAGCCTTAAGCCTTAAAAGACCGTTAATTTTATACTTTTTTTCTCTAGGCTTGTTGACTGATATTACTTCATATAATTGATATTCTCTCCATGTTGGATCACATACAAGATTGTTCAATTTAAGTCACGATATCATATTTAGTTGTCACTTTATCTTCTACGTGAGAATGATAAGACGCATTATCCATTACCACGACTGATTTGGGAGGAATGTTAAGTAGAAGCTTCTCGAGCAACCACTTTTCAAAGTTATCTCTATTCATCTGTCCATGATAGTCTCCAGTTGTTAGTCCCGAGCGAAAAACTAAAGTAGCACCTAGAACGAATCCGGCTTCTGAACCAGCATGACTATAATAAAGCGACTCTCTAGCGGATTCCCTGAACAACACCTGTAACACTTTCACTTTGCCAGCATTTGTTCACTGTCATATCATTATCTACCCAGGTTTCGTCTAAATACACAATATTGCGTCCTTCTTGCCTATATTGTTTTACAGTTGATAGATATTTCACCAGCCAGTGAAAAATATTTAGTCTCTCAATGAGCAATTTTCGTTTATTTTGGCACTTGCGCCAAACAAAACCATTTGATCGTAAAAGCCGATTTAAAGTTTTATACCCGAACGGAAAATCTATTTTGTTCATTACAGCACGAAGTAGGGGTTTGCAGGTCGCAACCTTCTTTAAGTTTATATAAAAATCCTCTATTGTTCGTCGAATTACTTGAAAATCGCCATCGTCAATTTTATCTTTGTATGATAATCGGGGTCTTTTTTTACCAGGAGATTTTAAAGGTGAAGTAGAACATGAGCGATCATTATGTTCTCTTTCAATTTTTCTTACGCTGCTTTCCGAAATACCAGTGTAACTATTATTTTCAGCTTCTCTAGTACAGGCCTCTATAACGCTCGCAATAACTTCACGTGCACCGCTTCGAATTGTTTTTCCTCTTTTGCTCGCCATCGTTACGAAAAGTATAGGCGCCACTGGAAATAGCTAGAACCTTCTAGCGGCAAGTGTATGGAGACTCTAGGCACATCCCAATTACAAGTGGACCAGTGCGAAATTTACTAAATCCTCGATTAATTTTCCGTACCGCTTAGCTGGCGCACTTTATGAAGCGGCAAACTATCACAACAAATAAAATAACATAAAATTTATTTGCGTATACAAATTTTACTTTTCCGCTTGCTTAAGACTATGAACCTTTATTTTAAGGACCACCCGGTTTTCTTTCGTGTCCCGCACTTTACCTGCAATTCTATTTACAAGTTATGTATATATATATATATATATATATATATATATATATATATATATATATATATAGTATATATTATTCCGAAATTTAAATTTGACCGGTGCATTTATTATTTAGAATACTTTAAATAGCCTCATAACAACTAAACAATAATCTTCATATGAAAACCAATTATTTGAAAGTTAAAAATTTACATGTGATTTCCTCTACTACCCAGCAAAATAATATCACAAAATATTAAAATATTTGTATCAGAGCATATGGCTTATATCATTTTATTTTCATATGTACTGAGCTAAAAAGGAGCACTTTCTTTTTAGGTCAGCAGGTATAATAACAAAGATGCTTTAAACTCTAAGCTCTCATCTTTTCACTAGCATATACGTTTTGCTATCATAATATGAACAACGTATTGTCCTTGTTTATATATAAGACAGATGTTCACAGTGAGTTAGTAGTGAACATCACTACTTAATGGCGAGTTCTCGAAGTGTGCCCGTTCATAAATTTTTACTACGGAAGAAGTACCTGATTTTTGAAAAGGAAACGTATCTGATTTTTAAGGCGGCGTTCTCAAAATGAACTCAGCGTTATGCCCTTGTTTATATATAAAAATTATGCTAATAATAAGATTAACTTGCCTTTGAGAGTTTTTTGGTTTCTTTGAAAGCATAATATTGTTTATATTTAAACTTAATTATTATGGAGATGTTAGCGTGCTCGAATGCCATAAATAACTTATCTATTTTTGAAAGCTAATTAGATTATCGATTATGAAATAACTTAATTTTCTTTTTTTTTTGGGAAGACAACATAATTTAGATTAAAAATATATTTATGCTGTGCCAGCTTGAAATATTTTTAGAGGCATTGCGGATACCATTGGCTGAATGAAGTCGGTCATATTCCAAACAACTGCTAAACATGAGGCTTCTGATTCTACTATGTTTGAACAGGGGACGTAGCAGTCTTGGTAGAGCACTTTATATTTAAAAATAATAAGTAAGACATGTTTTTTAGGTCCAAAGCTAATTTAAATACAACTGTTTCAAAAAAAGAAAAAGTTTATTAGACATATTAACAGTATCTCGGGCATCTGACGGTATATTGTCCGCTTATTCTAGTAATGGTACGTGGATTGAATCATAAGTGCAGGTGTTTCCGATCCGTAAAACTCCTTTTGAGCTAAATCCAGAAATTATGCCAATAAATAATAAAACATATTGCTTATAATAAACTTTGCAAGTTGGAAGTTTTGCATTATAATTCAAGAATAGCATTATAAGTCTACATATTTTCAGTAAACATAAACTCTTTAAAATATTTTTAACCACGTAGTGTTGCCGCTTCTACTGTATATTATTGCATATTGGATTCGTCTGACCATTATTGGTACATTTTATGTTATTTAGCTCTATAGACCGTTAATTTTATACTTTTTTTCTCTAGGCTTGTTGGCTGATATTACTTCATATAATTGATATTTTCTCCATGTTGGATCACATACAAGATTGTTCAATTTAAGCCACGATATCATATTTAGTCACTTTATCTTCTACGTGAGAATGATAAGACGCATTATCCATTACCACGACTGATTTGGGAGGAATGTTAAGTAGAAGCTATAGATTACGTTGTGTCTTCTTTCGATCCTAGCTCCGTCGAATGTAATGTCTTAAGTCCAGGTTTCTCCGATCATGAAGCAATTTTCACAAAATTTTCAATTACATCCAAAGCCAAAAATTCCTCTAGACAAGTAGGCCGTATTTTTTCGGTTAGAAATTTCATTAATTTCAAACACCTATGTCAAATAACTGACTGGGACTCTCACACTTATGATGTCGACACTGAATTTTCTCGTTTTATAAAAACTCTAACTAATATAGCTTCTGAATCTTTTCCTCTTAGCACTATCCTTACCTCTCCTGAGGACCTAAACAATTATTTTGTAAAATGACCCAATTTCATATCTCTCTAATCAGTTTCTTCTTTTCACCAGTAGTTTTATCAGAAGCAACAATTAATGATATCAAAAATAAACTTTTCAAAGTATCTCTATTCATCTGTCCATGATAGTCTCCAGTTGTTAGTCCCGAGCGAAAAACTAAAGTAGCACCTAGAACGAATCCGGCTTCTGAACCAGCATGACTATAATAAAGCGACTCTCTAGCGGATTCCTTGAACAACACCTGTAACACTTTCACTTTGCCAGCATTTGTTCACTGTCATATCATTATCTACCCAGGTTTCGTCTAAATACACAATATTGCGTCCTTCTTGCCTATATTGTTTTACAGTTGATAGATATTTCATTATAAGTTTATAGCATTATAAGTCAAATAAACATAAACTCTTTAAAATATTTTTAACCACGTAGTGTTGCCGCTTCTACTGTATATTATTGCATATTGGATTCGTCTGACCATTATTGGTACATTTTATGTTATTTAGCTCTATAGCTATATTCAACTATTTTTAAGAAATTAGAGCTTGAAAATTGACATGTTTTTATCTTTTGAAGGTCTGTAACTTTCAAACGACTTAGCTTGGAACAAAATAGACTGCATTTTCCCAACTTAGTTTTTAGTTTTCTGCTGAAAATTGTTACAAGTTAGAGATTATTGGACTTCAAAGAGTCAGAAGTGTTAATGTTTAAAAGCCATAAACAGTCTAGAATATACAGGAGAATCTAAAAATTCAATAATATACCGAGTTTTTGTGCAACCAGTTAAAAATTCAAAATATTGTATACATTGGCTTCCCAAAAGCGTCTACGAATCCAAGATGGCGGAATAAAATGGCGATATAATAAAATATTTAAAAATTCTCTTTATTGCATCCTCAGGACACATATAGATTCTATATCCTGCATGAAACCCATATTTTCAATATTTACCTATTACTTTTGACCGTAGATATTTCCCAAATATTAAGTTTCTAAATGGTTTTCGTTAACGATCCTCTTGATTTTATATTAAAGTGGTGTATTATTTGGGTTTAGGATCCAGTAAAAAAAAAACAGACGTCTTTTTTTAAATTGTCGAGGTTTCGCTACTCTATTGTTGCATCCTCAGGATACATATATATATATATATATATATATATATATATATATATATATATACATAAATATATATACATATATATATATATATATATATATATATATATATATATATATATAAATATTTATAAATATCCTGCATGAAACCCATGTTATCAGTCTTTACCTACTACGTCGGTTCGCAGATATTAGGTTTCTAAATGGTTTTCGTTAACGATCCTCTTGTATTTATATTAGAGTGGTGTATTATTTGGGGAAATATCTGCGGACCAACGGAATAGGTAAATACTAATATTAGTTTCACGCAGCAGATACAATCTATGTGTCCTGACCAACCCCAAATAAGACATCACTCTAACATAACAACAAGAGGATCGTTAATGAAAATTATTTAGAAATTTAATATGTAGGATATCTTCGGACTGAATTATATGGGTTTCAATTTAAGTTGGCGACCAATTAAATTTTTTTAAAAATCAACGTAAAAAAATCTTATTCAATCGATTTTAAATTTTGCAGAAAAATTAAATGTGAAAATGGGATACTTATTGAATTTTTTTTTTAATTTTGCCCAAAAGTAAAGTTTGGCATACGTAAAAAGCAAATGGTAAACATATTAGTAGGAATCCAATATGATGGAACAAAATGGCGCCCAATAAAAATGAAGTAACAGAATATGTAACACATATATATATATATACTGTGACTATGCACTGAACTTAATTGGATCTCACTTCACTCTTCATAACTAGGGAAGTTTCCGGTAAAGGAAATTTACCAATTTTTAATATAGTATTTAAATGAAATTTTTAAAACTTCGATTTACTTAAGCTCCTAGTGTAATATTAATTAATGAATAAGAGGATATCGGAGTGAATTTTAATTTTCGATTCCACTGCTGCACATAAATCACATGATAACCACTGTATGACCAATTGATGTGGGCCACCGCCAGAAATCTAATTAGCCTAGCTAAATCCGTAGTCGTTTAGTAAATAAACAATTACTTTTAAAAAATGTAAAATAAAATGTGTCTATGTTTTATAACAGTATATCGGAAAGTTTAGAGTTTTTCAATAAACAAAAAGATACATCTTTTTGAAACAGGATAGAATAAAATATGAAAAAATGCCGACTTTCTAATAATCTTAACGAAAAAGCACAGTTTTACTCGAAACATTTCTTTCTTCGTAGGTTGACAAAGTGCTGACAAGTCGACGCATTTTAGAGTTACTCCCATATCCTGTTTTTTTTCATTTTACTTTGTTTAATCTTGTAGTCTTACGTTTTTGCGTTTGATATGTGTTGTGTCTATTTTTCTTTAAGCGTGGAACATAGTGCCAATTACGTCAATCATTTACGTCCAATTACGTCAAACTCTATTTTTCTTTAAGTATTTTTCGTTATTTTATTATATACTTTTTTTAAATATAGGTTATAAACGGTTATTTTTAACCATTCCAACGTCAAAACTATCACCCATTTTTGTACCACAAATGTGTACTTCCTTTTTAAGTTTCGTTTTTGTTTTAGCGCCAGTGGCGTATTTAGATTGCCTTCCTGGAGGGCAAGCATTTACATTGGGCAACAAAAAAAAACGGGATTCCATTGTGTTTTGAAACGTTACGCTTAAAATTACCTTACCTGTAAAAGTGGCATAAACTGTTGATAAATAAATTTAGACGACCAAGATTATTTAATTTTGTACAATTTTAGGTGTAGAACAACATGTATTTAATACATATTTTTTAAATAAAAAATTATATCCAAATTATAAGTGCACTGTATTATTGTATTACTTTTTTTCCTCTCCGATTTATGAATTAATTTGTACTAGATTAAAACACATTACTTTTTTACAAAAAGAGAGAGCACCTTCGGCCAACAAACCTTTCAAAAAAACCTTTTCCTTCCTTTAAATGTTTTAAAGTAAAATACACTCATACAGTAAATATCTATTAATAATATATATGTTGATTTAATAAACGGAAACTGCCTCGCGTTTAGTTCTGGTCTTAAGAATTTAAAAGAAACTCTCTAAAAAAGTGTAGTTTACCTTTGTATATAAAAGTGTTATATTTAAACAGATACAATATACAAGTCAAAAATTTTTATAAAAAATTAAAACCGACTTCACAATAAAGTAAAAAATTATTTTTTATTCAATCTTGGAAATTCGGCTGTATAAAGCCGGCACCAAAATAATTCTGTATTGACTGCCTTCAATGTAGTAGCACGAGTATAATGTCTGTTTACTGTCTTTATTAGTTTGACGTCAAATTTTCAAAATGGTATCAAATATTATTTTTTTTACTTTAAACTGTTTTTTGTTTTGAAGTCGGTTTTATTTTTTTATATTTTTTCTTTTGTTTTATTCTTTGTAGTCCTATTTATATAAATTTATATTGCAAACGTCAGCTTTAAAGATCACGAGGCCTAAACCTAGGTTAAAATTCTGGACGTCTCTAATAAACTATCATCTTCTATCAGCTCTTGGATCCATTGCATATGAAATGTTGCCAGAATCACGGTATTCATAAAACCACTATCTCTATATATTAATAAAAAAACAGGTGTATATACATAAAAAAAGTCTTATAGGGTCCGAATCTCCTCATTTTTTGAGGACAGTTAAAAATTATAAAAGGACAGACGTGTTAAGAAATAAAAAATACGATACGCGCTTCGAAAATATTTGTCAGGAATATTATGTAGAGTGCATCTGATATCAAATATTTCAATCAATTTAACTCTTGCCTTAAACTTTTCTAGTTTTCAGTTCAAGTAACCACGGCACATAGTTTTTAGTATCTTTGCTTGCGTCCGTGGTTTACTCATATATGAAAAAATATCTTATTTAGTAGCAAAACCATGTATTTTTTACCTGAATATGACAGGTAGATTATTATTGAAACCCAAGCTACTAAAGGTAGTATTATTAAACATTACTAGAAAAAAAATTACCTTCAATCATATCTCTAAATTTTTGTAAGCCATCTTGTATTCTTTGTGGGGTTTCCTGGAGTTCTGTCCGAGCTCTTTCTTCGTACTCTCCATAAAGATCTTCTAAGTCTAGTCGAAACTGATGCTCTCCAAGTGTAACAAATGGAACACCATTATCATCTGTTTCCACGCATATCGTCATGATCTAATTCGTGGTCTATAAATAGTAAAATAAATTTTAAACAAAAAAGTCTTTTCGTATTGCATGTTGAGTTGGAAATAAAGAAAGATTTATTATCAAAAAGTATGTTCTTCAAAAAAAAACTGACTAAGAATCCTGGTTTCTTTCTAATAATGTATCTCTCAAAAATATAATTTATATTATATTTCAAAAATTTTAAGAGCAAAACGATTCGGTTGCATAAACAAACTGTTTATTTATCTAATGCAAACAAATTATACACCAAAGAAAATTATTAGGTTCAATTAGCGCGTATCCTTCCTAGGATATGTACATATTTGCTTAATCGTTAACCTTTTTAAATTATAACATATTTAATTTATCTCTCTATCTATTTTTTATGTGTAGTATCATTAAATTATTATATCGGCTTGTGGTTTCAATCTGACTTGTGTCCATTTGTCACATTGTCCTTAATATGTCGGGTATTCCAAAAGGATCTTTACACTTTTGATTGCTAATATATTTTTTATGAAGGATAAATATCAAAAATCATGTAATCATTGCAATCTTTATCAAGCCAAAGCTTTATCAAGCCAAGCGAATTTTACAATTTCGAAAAATTAATACATCAAACTTCTTATTAGCTCTTAGGTTTTCTGTTTTTATTAAAGGCATGGATTGTGTACGTGCTTGAGTGTGGGTATGTAAGTATAAATGATGACTTGTCTGTTCGAATATAGGCCTGACTTGCTTTTCGTGTTATCTTCGCTCCAAAGACAATTCAATATTTTAAAATCCAATCAAATATCTTTCATTTTATCGTCCAAAACGTGTGTTTACCGCGTTATTTTTAATAATCGCGAAAAATATCTGTGTGTACATAAACTATTGTCATTCGCAAAGTTGCACACAAAAACCGACAGTGTTTAATAGTGGCAATGGAAGCAAGTGAGTGAGGAGTGGATTAAGGCTGAGCGTACCGCCAAACATGTATGTTATTGTGAAGTATTTGGCAGACTCTTTTCTTGTTTTTGCCAAAACAAACAAAACTGCAAAAATATTTTGCTTAGATAATATTTATGAACGAAAAATACGCAGTTGACATTTCGGAAGAAATTATTGGGGCTAAAATCACAAGCAGACAAATTATTTAAGGGGGTAGCTGAGAGTGTTGCAGACCCACTCCGAGAAATGATCAATTGGTCGTTTGAGCAAGGAATTATTCCTGACAGGTTAAAGATCAAAATCCTTGCCATTTTATAAAAGCGGGGATAAATATGACGTAAACGTTTTGAATATTTTTTCTAACATCTTTCAACGTCTGATGCATATAGGTTTAAATTCATTTTTAAGCAGATTTGAACTTATATCCTGTAAACAACACGGTTTCCTACCAGGTAGGTCGACGGAAACCGCAGCGACCAAATTTAAAAAAAAAGCTGTATTGCATACACTAGAAAGGGTGTCGTAGTAAATTATGCGAATGATACTACTGTAACCATTTCTGAATCGACCTTTGGGCAACTCAAGATTTCTGTACGATAGGTTGTTGAGGATATGGTGACTGGTGTATGAGAAACAGGCTTATTCTACATGCAAATCAGACCAAGTGCATATATTTCAGCAGAAATAATTTGGAGATAAAAATCATATGTTCTACAAACATGTCAACATTTTTAGGATTAGTGATAGAGAATGGCTTAAATTGGGATCTTTACGTAAATAAAGTTGCTAAGAAGCTAAACAAAGCCTATTTTGCGATCCTTACCCCTAAGAAAAGATCTTTCACATAATGTGCTAATACAGGTATATTATGCATTGACATACTCGGCAGTGTCTTATCACTTAACACTGGGTCTATGCAGTTGACAGTAACAAAATATGTTTGATTCAAAAGAGAATTTTAAAACTAATGTTTAATCTAAAAAAAGAGAAACTTGTCGAGATGTTTTTAAAAAGCACAGAATATTATCCTTTTCTTCAAATTACATTTTTAAATATTGCCACTATGTTAGGGCTAATTTAGTTCGACTCACCATCAGTTAGACAGCGGGACAAGTATGAAAAGATACGTGCAATGTGAGTGAATGTCCTGCCGCTTGAGTAGGGCTGTTTTAAATGAATCTTTGTTCAATTGCTCATGTTCTTTAATTGATAGGTCCATTTATATTAATTTTAAATTTGTACCAACTGATTGTAAAAGATTATTGTTATCTTTCCTAAACTATTGTTTTATATGGTTTGTCTTGTCTTTAGACAGGTTTTGTGCTACACCAATTTTTGTATGTGTATTGTTTTTTACTTTATTGTTTTTAGTTTTGTTGTTTTTAGCTTTAGGATATTATTGCTGACCTATTGTTTTTTGCAATTTACTTGACGAGTCTATGTCCTTTACTGACTCATAAAAGTTTTGACTTTGACTTTGACTACTAATAAAACATTTCACTATTTTGATGACTTAATTACCGACGACAAGATATTTCTTATATTGTTGACTTTTCCTAGATCTAACAATGGCGTTATTACAACTATCAAAACATCCGCTAAAGATAATTTGACACTGACATTTGCTAAAACAAGGCTTTTAGATCACGAGGTAAAACTAATAAATTAAAATCCTAACACTAGTGCAAAAATACTCCAAGTCGATAGTGCTTGTACAAATGTATGGCTGTCAAAGAAACGGACATTTTAAAGGACGCCATTTCGAACACGATGTCACCAAATATTTATCATCGGCTATAAAGTATCATGATTGTGGTAGCAATAGGCACACAATGTTTTTATTATAAGAAGAGTTTATCTAAAAATAAAGAAAAAAATAGAACCGTTAAAAAAAATTCATTACCAAAGCCCTCAACATCAAGGGATAACACATCTGGTTTTCCTTTTATGACCGAGATTTTCAAAATATAAAGAAAGAAAGCAAAGCTACCTTTATCCTTTATATTTAGAGCGTCAGATCATCTTGTCAACACAGACAACATATTTTCCACTTTCGTCAAGCTACAAAGAACCAATGAAAATTTCAGTTGCAAAAACTGGAACATTTATAAAACCAACTAAAAAGGGCACAATCAATATTACCAGTAATATGGGCATTAAAGAAATTTTTGAAGATATCTTATATTGTCCAGAAGTTCCTAACAATTTGCTATCGGTTATAAAAATGCAACAGGCTGGTATGACCAATACTTTTAATGAAAATGGTATTACTATTTACAAAAATGGTAAGCTCGTAATAATGAGTAAGTTTTAAAATCTTAAATTGCTCGTTAATGGGAATGTAATAAACACTATTGTTCAAGCACATATTAGTGCAAATATAAATAAAAACTAAATCACATCGGTAAATTTAAATTCTTGGAATTAAAAAATAAACAGATAGTCGGAGATCTAGGGCAAATCGATCAGGTGAAACCTAATGACTCTTTATGGAATCCTTCAATTTCAAAGTTAATAATAAAAATTATTTTGTAGTTTTTGTTGGCGAATTTACTCACTATTGTGTTCTGTGTTTCAATATTTGGTTACTGAAAGTGGGGCTGATTTTATTTTAAAAATGTTCAATTTATATTGCGAGAATGTAGCTGAATATTTGTCTACTGAAATATATTTATCATTTGATAGTTTCACGAACCCCACAATTAAATGATGTATCAGAACGAACGGTTAGGACAATAACTGAAAAAGCTCGTACAATGATTTCTGGTTGAGTCAGTTTTAACTGCAACATTTTTACTTTATTTGACCCCGACACTAAGTGTGGGATGTGGAAAATAATAAGTTTATTGTAGTTAGGGCTTTTAATGTAGATAAAACATATTTTTGTTGTCCAGGCCTGTAAATCAGTATGAAACTGATTCCTCTGACAGTTTGTTAAGATCAGTGGTTAATAAATCTGGCATTACTGAAACTGAGTACTCTGATATTTTGTCAAGCTCAGTAGTTAAGAAATCAGATGAGCAAGAATCCATGAATGTAAATGTAAATAACCTAATAAAAATTGTCAACCTAGATAATGAGTGTAATAAATCTGTAGTAAAAACGTATATGCCAAATGATATTCAGTGTAATGAAACAATATCTCCCCAACTAAGAAAGAGTGATAGAGTTAAAAGTCGTTTGCTAATCTCTTATAAAGAAAATGATTTGTCAGGGGAATATTTTATTTGTGCTCAGTGGTTAGTCATATCAGGAAATGAAATTAAAGAGAGTAAAGATACAATTCAGTGGGAACAAGCGATACAAGACGAACTAAATTCACTCTTATTAAATAAAACGTGGTCATTATTATCAAGACCAGAAAATAAAAATATTGTTTAACCTGTTGGCACTATGGATGTAAAAACAAATTTTCTAAATCGAACATGAAAAGAGAAAATTTTGTATGAAGATTCCCGAAGGTGTGATAACCAAACCTAACCAATTTTCAAAAGAAAAAAAATGTACAAAACCTGCTTTTTCGAATCATTTGTTATCCTCAAAACAGCGTTTTTCCATATCTGAAAATGTAAATATAATTCACGAATGCGATAAAGGTAAGAAGTTGGATCTTTTGGAAAAGATGAAAATAACAAAAACTAAAAAGAGCCCCATGCTTACCTGCGTTAATGAAATGTTTAATTTTGAGCCTCATTTGATTTTTAACAATATTTCAAAACAATAACTATATATTTTTATTTTGCATAACCTTCAAGCCTTTTCTATCATTTTCACCAACTTTTCTTCTTTTTATTAATGTAACATGTACTTTACGACAGTTAGTCAAGCTCATCCTGAAATATCTCTTCTTTTTTCGTTTTGACTATCGCCTCTCATCAAATAAATTTACATCGACGTCTCTGATTGGTTATTCAAGCGTAGCCTTGTTTCGAACTTTATTGTTTCTTTGTTTGGTTATGTTTGTTTTATGTACTTTGTAAAATGTGCTTTGTTTATGGTAAAATTATATATTATTTAATTGTATTTTCCGATGTAATGCATATTTAAGTTATTTTAGTTATTATAAGTTATTTGACTAATACACTTTTTATGGTTGATTTAAAAGAGAATTAACTGTTTCTGGTTATTAAAATTGCAATAAAATGTAGAATTACTCTAGATTAGTCTTCATACAAAAAAAACTATTTTACATAAATTTAATATGTCTGACTGTCATGCTGTCAGCACTCCTCTTTTCAGTAAACTAAATTTTAATGGCTTAAATTCGGAAGAAAAATATGATAGCCCTTGCCGGAATCTTATTGGCTGTTTAAATGTATATTATGTTATGTACTATAGACCCGATTTAAGTGCCGCTCTTAATATTTTAAACAGATACCAAAACAAAAATAATAAAGAGCTTAGTCAATATTTAAAAAGAGTTCTTAGATACCTTAAGATGTATTTTTAATATTTTAAATACCTTATGATGTATTTATTATGATCTCACAAGTGGTTATGGTGATTGTGATTGGATAGGTGATAATGTAAAAAATAGGAAAAGCACCACAGGATACTCATTTAAATTATTTGAAAATTGTGAAGTATGTTGGAATACCAAAAGACAGTTATCAGAAGCGACATCATCTACTGATGCTGAATATATGGCTCTTTTTGAAGTTGTCAGGGAGGTTCTTTGGTTAAAAGCATCAGTACTAAGTATAAATATATCAGAACCAATTATTATCCATGAAGACAACAATGGTTACATAAGTATTGCTAATAATCCAACAAATCACAAAAGATCGAAACATTGATATAGAGTATTATTTTTCTAGAGAACAGGTAGAGAAAAGTGTCATTAAATTAAAATATTTGTCCACAGACAAACAAATAGCTGACATGTTGACGAAACCATTGCCGCCAGCGAAATTTGTAGAATTAAGAAAATAATTAGGCTTAGAGAGTAGTGAATAAGTGAAATGGTTTGACTAGGATTTTCTGGGTTTTCCCTAATCCCGAGCAGCAAATGCTGGATCATCATTGTAGTTTTCCCAGAAAAACATTAGGAAAGCAAGTCTATTAAGTGGTATTTTATTTTTGGTTTTATTGATTAATTTTTGAGATGGTGTGTTGAGTGAAGTGATACATATATCAGTGGAGTGAAAAATTAATAAATCATACTTCTTTATTATCTCTTAGGTTTTCTGTTTATATTAAAGGCATGCATGGCGTACGTGTATTTACGTCAGTATAAATGATGAGTTATCTGCCTAAATACGAACACAATAGTAGTAGATCCTCACTTACACACATAATATATTTTATTTCACCGTCCATTTTCTAATAAAAACAAGACAACCGTCGAAAAGAGAGAAGAAATAAAAGCATCGATGTATTTTTTTCAAGTATCCGTATGTTTTTTATTACAAATAAACATTTTACGAAAACCTTCCTGGTATATATATATATATATATATATATATATATATATATATATATATATATATATATATATATATATACGACAACTCACAGGCGACTCGACAGTCGAATTTTAACTTTTAAATGTAACTAAATGTGTCAGAAAGTGTGTTTATAAATGTTTTATTTGTTAATATTTTATTATGATGTCGGAGATTACCTTCTTAGAAACACTGATGAAGGCAAAAATTTGCCGAAACGTCTGAAAATAAAGAAAATGATACATAAAAACTAAATATTCGTTTTATATATAGAAAATTAGGACCAAAATACCGAAGTATAAAATGGTTTATTGGGATGAGAACTGGTTCTTAAATTCAACTCTCTCTCTGACATCAGGTTATTTTTAACTTATGAGATCTAAAAAATGACTAGAAGCGAATATCCGCGGATAAGTGCTGTAAACTGACCCTCTTAGGGTAAAGATCTAATTCGAAAAGTCGAAACGTCTGAAAAAAAAAATCTTATATGCCGATCAAACATTAAAACCATAATCTCACCTGCTAAGCTTGGTCGCTTGCCACGTTTACGTCATCCAAATATTTGTAGCATAGGGCAAATTAGTGTAATATTCTTGACAAGGTTCATCCACAAACTTTTTTAGGAATTGTAACTCATCATACATTCGCTTAGGTATAGAGGAATTAGTTCACTATAACGTTTATGTGGTCCCTTATCTATCCTATGAGAGCCTGGAAGGCCAACAACATTTGGAGATGTAATAACAAAACTAGATATATATCCATTGTAGATGTGTCTTGTTTCAGTTTAATTATGTTATAAGGGTTGGGTTTAACTCAAGCAACCTTAAAAACATCCACCCAATGAGGCGGAACTTCGACCCTTGCTTTCTGATTGATAAGAGCAAAGTCCTTATCGCTTTCTAGATGTCCGAGAATCGGGAATTTAATTTTTGTCGTATCAAATCTACTTTCATTGTAAACAAGATAATGTAAGTATCTAATGATTGTATAACTTTTATTTTGCCCGGCACATGAATCGCAGAATATTTCCGATCCTGATAACACATTAAACCAAAAATGGTGTAGAATGCTACTTCATCAGTCTCTTCTTTTGGCAATAAAAGTAGCCTCGTTGGTCGACAGCTGATGAATACTAAAATTAGTAAAAGATAACTGGCTTTTATGGTAAACATCATTCGTCGTGATGTTAGATTTATAAATTTTTTTGAAAAGTGTATTGCTACGAGGTTACCCGAAACTAACGTTAAAATCTTTTACAAAAATTTTACGACTCATAAGATATTGATACATTAGAATACTTTTCACCGTACATCTCATGCATCTTTTTTATTTATTTATTTATTTATTTATTTATTATCAACGATTTAATCATTTTATAAAGTATTATATTAATGCAATTCTATAAGTAAGTAAGTTCTAACTGTTAAGCCTACAACGTTAAGAAATCTATAATTAAATATTAGAAATTAGAAAAGTGACAGATGCAAGAATCAAACCAATAGATATTAAAAATTCAATTCTCTCAAACTCTTTTTGAAATTAAGGAAAGACGTATCAAAACGTAAGTCATATCTATTAAATTGACTCTGCATTCTAACAATGGGATTATGCAAGCCATAATTATTTGAGAAACTTTCTGTGTAAAATAGATTGCTAGACCGAGTAAAGTGTACTGTAAGAAAAGATAGTTTACTTAAAAGGTACTCACAGTCGATGGAGCCATTAATAATTTTAAATAGGAAACATAAATCAGCTTGCCATCGCCTACCCTTAACACTACTTAAATTCAACGTATTTAGAAATAAATCATAGTTAGTATGTCCGTCCATACTGGACAATTTAAGTTTAAAACCACACATACGTAAAAATCCTTTCTATACATTCTCTAACTCATTTATATGAACATTATATAAAGGAGTCCATACAGGGCTTGCATATTCCAATATCGGGCGGACATATGCACAATACAACAACCTTAAAATATTATAAGAGAAATCGCCTCTAAATCTACGTATAAAACCCGGACTTCTATTAGCACGTTGTACAATGCTAGAAAGATGGCTATTAAATGACAATTTAGAATCAAATATCACACCAAGATCCTTAATATCAAGCATTCTTTTAAGAGTCACCTGATTAATTTTATAATTAAAAATGATAGGATTTTTTATTCTTGAAAAAGTAATAGAGTAACATTTATTAGTATTTAAACTGAGTCCATTTAAAATTGACCAATAATAAAAATTATTAACATCCGATTGTAAGACAATCTGATGTACTATATACAGGTTTAAATATTTTGACATCATCAGCGTACATGAGAAAGGAACTTTTGGTGAGAAAGCCCTTAATATAATTTGCGAATAGATTAAATACCAGTGGACCACAGTGAGAGCCTTGGGGAAGCCTTGAAGGTACAGAAATTTGATTAGAAACGTAGTTGTTAATTCTGATGCATTGAAATCTTTCTGTTAAAAAGCTACTTAACCATTTAACAATGTGGTCACCGAACCCAAGGGCCCTCAACTTGGCAAGCAACAAGCCATGGTTGACTCTGTCAAAAGCCTTCGAGAAGTCTGTGTAAATACTGTTTACCTGACACCTACTACCGAAAGCGCCAAGCAGACAGTCCTCATACACCACAAGATTGGTTACAGTTGATCGTGCCTTCTGAAAGCCATACTGTTCATCAACTATTACTCTCCTACAATGCAATGACAAAGAAGACACTACCAATACGTCAAACATTTTAGGTATATCAGAGTGTATGCAGATGCCTCTATAATTTGAAATATCATCTCGATTGCCTGACTTAAATATTGGAGTAATATACGAATTTTTCCAATAATCTGGAAAAACGCCTAAAGTTAGTGATATGTTAAATAATACATATAATGGTTTGCTGAGAGTACAAACACAGTTTCTTAACAAAAGAGAAGGCACACCATCAGGGCCAGTAGAGCAGGTGGGTTTGGATGAATTCAGTACATTAAAAACGTCTTTTATATCAATATTTAGTTTATTCAGATTTATTAATTGCATAAGCTTGGAAAAGTTCTCAGGTATTTGAGGAGAGTCATCTGCATAAACAGTAGAAAAATATTCTGCAAATAGATTGGCTGATTCAACACCATTATTGCTTACCTTATTTAGATAGTGCATTGAACTAGGATATCCATTAGAATGCGTTTGGTTATTGACATGTTTCCAGAATTGTTTGGGATTATTGGAAAGGTGTAGTTTCATTCTGTTTATGTAAGTTTGATACCGGGTAGATTCAGCAACTTTACACTGCTCTCTAAGCTGAGAGAAGCGCTCATAATCACCAATTAAGCTATTCTGTTTAAAAGTTTTGTGGGCAATCTTTTTTTCTATAATCAATTGCTTTAAATGGGGAGAAAACCACACTGGAAAATTAGAGCTCTTAAATCTTTTTATAGGCACAAACTTAGAAATACCTTCATATAAAATATTTTAAAACGCATTAACAGACTCATTAATATAATTTTTGTTAATCAAATTATCCCACTCTATAGAAGCCAAAAAATTGTTTAAAGACGGAAAATCGCAATTTCTAAAGTCAAAGTATTCGACGTCAACTTTCAATGACTTCTTTGCAGTGCAAGCAGGAATTTCACAAGAATAAGCAATATGGTGCTGACTATCAGGTAACAAAGATTCAGTGGCTGGATAAATTAATAAATCGTTAAAATGAGTAAAGCATAGATCTAAAACACATTATTTTTGTTAGGTACATTTATCTGCTGGAACAAATTAATGAAACTAAAAGAGTTACCGACAATATACGCTGCTGAAGTGGGAGAACACTGAACATTAACACTATAATCACTGTTACTCCAAGTGGCATCCGGCAGATTAAAGTCACCAAAAAGTAGAAGGTTGTGTTCCGGACTAGAATCCAATATGTTATTGACGTCCAAGCAATGATCATTATAAACGTCATGGGATGATTTCGGAGAAATATACATTGCACCCACTATAAGCTTCTCACCACCACAACATAATGAGCAAAAAATATGTTCAACAGAGGAAATGTTAGATTTAACTGGTCTAGACTTAAATTGCTGCTTAGTGGCTATTAGTACACCCCCTCCTCTGGATTTCAAGCTTGTATTGGCATCTCTGTCAGTTCTATAAATATCGTACCCAGGGATGTTCACTTCTGCAGTTAAATGGTTGGAGTTAAGCCAAGTTTCGACAATAATAATAACATCATAGAAACTTAGACATGCGTTTCTACGAAGGTCGTTTAGTTTTGAAGATATGCCACCGGCATTTTGAAAGTAACAACTAATTAATTGTCGTTTTTTAGAGGTCTTCCACTATCTTTCACGATCCTAGGAGTGCCTTGAAAGTATCGTATAGCGATAACAGTCTCCCCCTTTTCTTTTCTCGAAGCAAGTTGAGAATGCAATTCCTTAATGTGATTACGTTGGGCGATGGTCATATTGGCACATATGCGATATAAAGAGTCATTGACTGCAAGCTTTCTTCTGTTTCTAAGACAATCCCTGAAGGTTTTGGATGACTCGAAAATTACACGTAGTGGGCGGGGTTTTTGTCCGAGTTGACCTAGTCGTAAAGTCTTAAACTGGCCACCATCGACTCCAATAGCATTTAAAATATTGCCTACTTCGGAGCTGTCGTGCGCCTGCTTCTCCACAAAATTGTTTGAGCACCTCTCAGTAATATTGTGCTGTTAGGCGTAACAGACGTAGACGTTGATTGTGCGATACTAACATCTACTGTGGCATAATGTGATTTTATGTTTTGCAATTCGGATCGAATCTCTTTTAATTCAGATTCAATGGCAAACATCTTGAATTTGTCTTCATTAAATGTCCTCAACTCCTGCAACATTGCCTGAATAGTTTTATTCTGATCCAGAATTAGATTATGCATCTGCAGTATGGGCATCACCTAAACTAAATTCCACTCTGTTTAAATTGTATAAACGGCGGTTGTCACGGCTGGAGGTCGCATCCGATGCACAAAGATTGCCTATAGTTGACAGTGAACGACGACTACTTATATTATGGTTAAGGGTCGTTGTGTCACTAACAGGAGGTCTGTTAAGTCTGTTAAACACAAAACCAATTTACTTTTTTTTATAGTTTGTTCTTCGGGATAAAGGATTGCCTACCTTTAAAAAAGCTTATGTGATCATTCACATAATTGATTAGCTCAGACTTTAATTTATGAGGGCGATTATCAGCACTGTCCTTGATTTCTTAGGTATGCTTTTAAAGTTATAATGCGACGATTATTGATTTCGTGTAATGACATAAAAGCTTCTTGACATATTTTCGTTTCTGACCTTACTTGATCTTCTTCTTTAATCCTTATTATATAGGTAAAAGAATTTTCTCTAAGATTTGATATTATCTCATTTCGTCTTGGCCTCCTCCTCTGAATGTCTTAATTAATTATTAATTATCAATTAATCTGCACAGGTAGCTGTGTTGAGCATTTCTGCCCACCATCCGGTCAAAATTTGTAATGAATTCTTATCTGTGTTCAACTGATATTACCTCAAAACAACGGAATATTTTGAAGCCATCTTTTCCCGTTTCGTAAATATAATTTCTCATGTATTCTGAAGCATCACTTAACCGGCCACGCACTTTTTTCTTATTACGGTTTTTTAAAAGCAAATCACTGTTATCACTATTCTCTGACATCTCACAACAATAACAAACAATAAATCATCGACACTGCGTGACTGCCATTTAATAACAACGTTCTGAATTTTTATTGTAATGTAAAAATAAATAAATATTAAGGCTTCAATGTATTGCCATTTTGACATAGATTTTGCTTTTTCTATGCCTTTTATATGAAAATGGTACTTTTTGTGCGCTGTACGCTAAATATCACTGTTTCTTCGGAAATTGGCTAAAATCAAGTTAAGATACAATTATTGAAGTTTTATTATTATTATACTAGGTAGTACAAAAAGAAACTTAAAATAACCGTTGCTGAAAATGCCGACCACAACGCGCGATACATTTATTGCACCTAGGCAGCATATTTATACCTTCTTCTGACTCGACTGGGGTTTCATAAACGGGACTATTCATATGCCCCCAAAGAAAAAATCTAAAGGTGTTACATCTGGAGAGCGCGGTCGTCAGGTGGCTGGGCCTCGGCGTCCAATCCAATGTCTTCTAAAATGTTCATTTAAAGTACACCACACATATGTATGTCAAAAGCAGGCCGTTTCTATGGATATACAGAGCTGTAGCCAACCGCGAATGATCATTGCACCGTTTCCATAGTTACCCACATTCTTTTCATAGACTCAGATTAGTGTGCCAAACTTTAGGTGTTAGCGGGCAAGAAGTGAAAAATGAGTAAGCGCTCCATCATATTGGAACCATAAGTTCTATCGAATATTTAGGGGCTTCAATAATTATATCTTAACTTGATTTTAGCCAATTTCTGAAAAAACCGTGACATTTAGCGACTTTAATAAAAAGTACTATTTTTATGGAATAGACAGGAAAATCATAATCTAATGTCAAAAAGGCAAGAAATGGAAGCCTTAGAAGAATGGGGTCAAATTTACTCAAATACCCCCCATAGTTCGCCCGCCCTTGGTTAAAGTTAACATTGTTCAATAGGCTCAAATAGATACTAACAACAATTTATATCCCCCCTGTATATATCCGAAATACAATGGTCTTTTCCAATTATGTTTATATAGGTATATTATACGAACAAATCTATAAGGTGTTTTATTAAAAAATCCATATATTTCGGTCATACCTTTTATTTGGGGCATCAGTAAACTTCAAAATATTTTTTAATAAAAATTTGAAACTTGGCGACCAAGTTTTTTTAAATATATGTTTTACCTAAAGCGTGACAAAGGGTGGTCAGAATATGATGAAACAACCTATGCTCTATTTGTAGTTCGACAAGCGAAGCTGGTACGATACAATTATAATTACATTGTACATTATGCAAAACTAAAGTTCATGTGATAATAAAAAGTACTGAAATAATAAACCTCGTCAATCGAATACGCATAATATTTACCAATATTCCGGTAACGTTTAAAATAGTAACTTTAAACTGTTCACGAGACAATAAATATTCACCAACATTAGGAATTAGGTTATAGGTAATTAAAATTCAAGGGAAAGACTTTTTTTTCGTCCATATGTTCGCACGTATATGTGCAAGCTAGTTATAGTGTACAAGAGAGACCAAAATTTTAACCAACAATAAATTTACATAGAATAAAAAGGTTTGTCAGTAGACAGTGATTCACAACTAGACATACTATTTTCCATAGAAGAAGACTGGCTGCTTGGTTTGGTATCCCAATGACATGAAGATGTGAAAGCCACACAACTTGCACCCGATAATATTTTTTTGCAAACTCTTCTCTGGAAATGTTGGTATTTTCCATATATACTTCAGAGACCTGAGTTGACTTCCATCCAGCATAAAGTTTTATATTCGTAATATTTTCTTCCACCTCAGCAAGAAGGGTGGCAAATGATCGGCGACAGCAGTGACCGGTAAACTGTCCCGTGTGGGTAAGTTCAAAAATTTGACAATTTTTCGGGGCATTTCCCCAAATGTGTTTTTACCTATAACTTGTGTAGAGCACTTATCGTTTTTTGTAAAACACAAAAAATCGTTTATATTCAGTGTGGTTTGGTCTTAGAGCCAAATATTTTATATAAAGTCCAATAAACTGGGCAAGGATTCTTTTCCATCTGCTACCATGAACATACGATCAACATTGGTTTTAGATGCTTTTATGCATACCAAAAGAGAATATCGGAGGTCCTGAAGTTCCTCATGCCTAGTGGCACCAGAAATCAAGGAAATTTTTATTAGCAAAAATATTTTGTCATGAACATTTATTAGAAATGCTTTCTTTGCTCAAGATGTTATACTTTTTGATCTGTATCCATTGCTCTTCCGCTTTACAAAGACTATAAGTTTTGCTTAATTACTAATGTCGATATTGATATTTAAATTAATTGTGGTCTTCAGCATACTATAGTAAGTCTAAGGGGAAGAAGGCTTGTTTCGTTTTACTTCTAATTAAAATACACTAGCAGGGTATCCTCTTTTATGCACACTACAAAAAACTAATCTTTATAGGTCTTTTCATATAGTTTTCTGGATCTAGCGGGCAAAAGGTTTTCGCCTCGTCAGCGACAATATTTTTCTGGGGAGATCTATTTCATCGATTTCCATTGTAAAGCTCCATTGTAAGACAATTGTAACCACACAGATTTTTTATCAAATTAAGTTATCTGGAGAAGAAAGTACTAAACCGCAGAATGACAGAAATAGTTAATATTTTTTATTCAAATATCTACCTTAACAAAAGAAAGGGCACGTGCCCACAGTTTTCCTATTTTTTTTAGTTGAAAAATATGTTTTAAGTTTCGCGGCCGTTTACCGGCGTTTAACGCCTTTAGCCTGTAAAAACCCGCTCGCCTGAGACGGCTAGTGTTTTTAATTTCACGCCGTTGGCGCTAAAAGCTTCCTTTATAATCTAGATACATAAATAACTATTGGGGTTAAGTGTAGACAAATGCTTATAAATATGATTCTCGAGATTTCAAGTAAAGACCTATCCGAAAATCCGAAATTTCAAAGCAACAATGTTTTTTTACATTTACAAAAAATTCCTGATAATAACTTTTTAAAAAATGTTGTTTGGATCTCATATTACTGAAACTTAGGATTAATGAGTCTAATAATGGCATTATAAAACGCAAAAGAAAATATAGATTCTTGGTTAAACAATATAGATCTTAGGGGTACCAATCTGCCGTAGTGGATCTAGGTTGATATCAAGGGGGCCTAAAAATGCAAGACAACTAGACAACTACACGGTCCCTTTTTTTATATTTTAATCTTTTTAGTTGTTATTTTTTATTTATTTTTATTAAGGTGTCAAGTTAATGACATCAACGAAAATAGTACGTGGTTATAATAAACTGTTTGCTCAAACACACCATTTACTTGTGAAACGCATCAAGCAGCATTGAGGCATTCTGGGTCCAATTTAATATTAAAGAACACTTACTCAACTAACTCAATTACTTATTAAAAAGTTTTATATTATTTGCAAATATAAGCTACTTTTGTATTTGTTCTAGAAAAAGTATTCTAGTTCAACTGAATAAATAGTTTTTACTTCCCTCGTAAAAGGGAATTGTATGTAGAATCGTAGAAATGTAGAATTGTAATCGTGAAAAAATCACCCTTATAGATTTTTCCACATCTTCTCGTTTAAGGGTCCCTAACATGTTTTCTCAATTCCGTCGGTCTGTTTGTCTGTCGGTCTGATCCCGGCATAGCTAAAAACTACTTACCGGATTGAATTCTGGTCATAAATTGAGGTTCGTATGAATATGACACACAAACATTTTGATGAAAATCCAATCTCGGAAGAAAATGACCGCGTAGTGAGATGTAAAAAAATAATATTACTTAAAAACTATATCCAATTGGCCTCAAATTTAGCAAAAAATCAGGTATGTAAGCAAAATGGCGGATTAATAAAATATTTAAAAAATCAGCCTGAAAAACTACGTATTAGATTGATTTCAAATTCAGTGCAAGAATTAAGTGTGATATAGAGGTGAGTTGACAAAATTGTGGTAAGAATTCAATATAGCGGCCAAATAAAATATTATCGTGAATCCCAGGATTTTACAGATCGTTAAGTTTTAGGGCTTCTAGGTGTCAATAAAGCATGTTTTCTCAATTCCGTCGATCTGTCTGTCTGTAAGTTCCCGGCTTAGCTAAAAAACTTCTTACCCGATTTACTTTAAATTTTGGTCGAAAATTAGGGTTCATATGGGGATGACCTGAACTAGTTATCCAATTTACCTCAATGTTGCACAAAAATCAAGTATTACATTAGAATGAACTGATGGCAAAAATAAATTGCCTAATAAAATATTTAAAAATTAACCTGAAAATACTACTTATTAGATTTCAAATTATATGCAAGAATTAAATGTGATTTAAAGAGGTAAAAATTGTGGTACGAATTCAATGTCGCAGAACAAAATGGCGGCCAAATAAACTTTAAAAGATAAACGGAAAAAAACCTCTTACCCAGTTGACTTCAGTTTTTGCACAAAAATTAAATACGATATAGGGATAAGCTGATAAAATTTTGATACAAATGCAACATGACGGAACAAAATATCAGTCCAATAAAATCTTTAAAAAATCAGTGCAAAAAACTACTTATTCAATTATTTTAAATTATGTTCAAAAATCAAGTATGGCATAGGTAGAAACCTACTACCGTACCAATATTTTACCAAAATATTGGTACGAATCCAATATAATGGAACAAAATGGCGCCCAAAAAAATATGTGAAAAGGCAGTATATATGTGTTACTGTGCAGAACCAAACCAAATTGGGTCACACGTCACTAATCCTAATAAAAGGAATTTACCGATTTTTTAAAGATTTTTATTAGGCCGGCATTTCGTTCCGCCATATTAAACTCCTGCCAAAATTGAATAAGAAGTCTTTTGCACTGCTTTTTTAAACAACTTATTCGGCCTCCATTCTGTTCCGCCATATTTGATTTTGATCAAAATATTACCATATGATCCTTGATACTTAAACAAAATTTGAAGTTAATTGCATATGAAAAAGGAGCCCTCAAACCTGAAGCTCTGCAAAAAATTTAGAAACCCGAGTTTTCTATTAGCTATTATAAATTCATAATTAAGTAAAATAAAAAAAAAGGATTTAAAATCTCACTTCGTGTTATTGCTATATTATAAATGATTAATATGATATAAGACAACAAACGAAATGTATTTTTAATTGAAATTTACGAATGCATGAGTAAAGTTATGTCTATCTGGTTAAACAGAATTTTTCATCTCAGATCTCTATTTTTAATTGCCTCCTAAAAGTTACAATTATAACATGTGCCAATGGAAATAATTTATAACCATTGAAAATCTGAACAAACAACCTTTCACGATTATATTTGCAATGTTAATTAAATTTTACAACGTAAAATCACGGATCGCATATTACATTTTGTGTAAATTAGATTTTTGGTGGAAGCGAATAATTTTATTGAAGGCACTTATTAAAAGTAATTTTATTTGATCTGTTCAAATATATAAAAGTGTCCTTATAGTGTCAGAAATTAAACGTAATGAAAGCAACTCTAATACTTCCTCCCTATATTCCATGTTTTTAATTTCTACAATACAACAAAAATCTGGTCAACTGAGCTCAGCTTTAAAAATCAGATTATGTTATGTTTTAGATATCTTTGAAGGAAAACTCTAGCAATTATACAAAGACAAAGTTGTAAGTCGGAAAAACTAAATTCTGACTTGTAAGTCAGAAATTCCTAGTTACAAGTCGGAAATTCTAAGTTTGAAGTCGGAAAAGCATGATTTCGACTTCTAGGTCGAAAATTCCCAGTTACAAGTCGGATTTCCCGTGATGTAAGTCGGAAAAACATAATTCCGATTTCTAAGACGGTAATTTCCAGTTTTAAGTCGAAAATTCCGAGTTTTAAGTCGGAAAAATATGATTCCGAGTTCGAAAAAGGACAGGTAGTCCAATAATAGAGGACGTCGGCTGTGGCTCGGAAACCGTTAATGACAGAACTTAAGGAAAAAAATATTTGTAGGTAAATCGCTTTAAATTATTTTCCAGTTCAAAAGTAGGCCGCTAGAGGGCGTAACAACAGCACAAAAATGTAAATGCCAATTTTCTCTTAAATTTCCATAATTGGGGTATATTCAAAATATAAGCATTGTATTCTTCAACTACGCACCTTTTTCCTTAAGACTATTTTTGACTATTTTCAAAAATAAAGTGGTGGGGGCAGGTCTAACATTCTTACTTTCAAATGTAGATATCTCAGTTTTGGATGAACCGATTTTACTCAACTTGGTGCTATTTTTGCTCTACTCACGGAGCCATAAACTGTACCATAATGATTTTGTTGGCGGTCACTAGATGGCGTTGTTTCGGAATTCTCTAAATAATGCTGATTTTCTCAAAAAAATCAAATGGTACGTTATGACTTTTATATCACAATTTATTTGGTATTTATGAAGGTCATGAAATAAAAGATCCCGGTCCGCCTATAAATTAAGAAAGTTGATGATGGTCTCGCGAATTCGAAACGTCGGATTGGAAAATTAACCTTGCCGTTTTGTAAGGAAGAAAAAGCGACAATGGCAAAGTGGAAATTATTTTCACCTCTCATTTCAATTGATCCTAAAATTTTTGGAAAACCAGAAAACTGGAAAAAACAAAGCTCCAATAGAAACTTTAGTAATCTTGCATAACTGTAAAGAACAAGACTTAACAAAAGAACAAAACAAAAAATACTAATCTCAGTCTCAATTCGCCATAAAATAGCTAAAGCTAGGGCGAGGCAGGGCAGGACTACCGACCGAGTTCTACCTTGCTTCAATGAAACAACAAAAGAAAAATTACTAAATGAACTAACAACTGACCTTAAACTAACAACAATATATATATATATATATATATATATATATATATATATATATATATATTTAAAATTGAGGAAAACTACTTTCGCAAATGCTCAAAAAGCGGACCGTCATTGTTAGTACAAAGTTGTAATCTTTCATGTTGTTTGGACTGCAGCCGTTACTTCTATTATAAAGATACTTTGGATGGCATTCCTAATACGGTCCACCATATCGTTTCTTGTATAGTCGAATGAGGTCTTATCGTGCGGGTCCAAAGGTAACCAACATTATGAATCAAATCAAAAAACACAGTGAATACCAAAATGTTGCGTGATTCTTTTATCGAGCTATTAAATCTCGATTGGGTATTGACAAATATACAGGGAGAAAGAAAATAATTTTTTTTTTTATATTACGCAATATTATTAAGGTAGCAACTTAATATTATTTTATATATTAAATGCCGAGGGACTAAATAAGAAAATTCGCTAAATACCTATTTGGTTAAAATTTTTTGGTTGGCAAAAACAAAAATACACAAAATGACAAGCGCCTTAATAAAGTCGGCAGGCGGTTCGAATCAGTGGAATAATCAGGATATGTTCTGTTTATACAGCCACTTAATGAAAGTGAGATTTTTTTATCAATCACCAAAAATTACGAGCCCCGCTTGAACTAAAAATCTAACCACTTATACAGTGTCATTTATTTAAATGCGGGTCACCCCTGTGCAAAGAAAATTTTGTTTTTTTTGTATTGTGATAACAAAAAAAATTTATTTTGCAAAAATATACACTTTTGTTAAAAACACAAGATAATTAGTTATTACTTCCCTCGTGAGATTTTTTCAGATCTTTACGTTTAAGGGTTCCTAATGTCGGAAAACATGTTTTCTCAATTCCGTCTGTCTGTAGGTATGTCTGTTCGTCAGTCTGTCTATTGGCGACATAGCTAATAACTGCTTATCCGATATATATGTATATACGTATATATATATATATATATATATATATATATATATATATATATATATATATATATATAAATATATATATATATATATATATATATATATATATATATATATATATATGTGTATATATATATATATATATATATATATATATATATATGTATATATATATATATAAATATTTATTGGCTACAAAATTACAAATGTACTAAAAAATAAGCAACAAAATGGTGTCAAATCTAATAAAAAAAATTTGAAATTAAAATTCACTGGCTAATATCCAGGGGCCAGTGGCAAAAGCTCTGAGAATCGGTATAAAGACCGTTTTACATGCTGCAATTCTTCTTTGCAATATGCAATAGTCTTGAACAAAGGCATGCGCAGTTTGACAAAAGGTACAAATGTCTTGCCACTGCGCATGCTTTTGTTCAAGACTATTGCAACTTGCAAGAAAGAATTGCAGCAAGTAAAACGGCCTTAAGGAATGTACAGAAACTTGTGCATGAAAAAAAACATAATTTGCTTCCGAAGAAGATTAAGAAATGTACACGAATAAATCCAAAGGCAAAAGACTTAAGTTACAATGCAAAAATGAATATTCATAATGCAATTTATGATTTATACCCGTCAAAGAGTAATATAATCCTTCAGAAACTTTTTAATATTATAGACTAAAAAATATCATCATTACTTAAAAAGTCCTAATCTTCTGAGTCGTCCTCAAATGGCACAATAATCATTGGTGCTATTTCGATATCTGGAACTCGTTCTCGATTCCACAAATACCATCTTTATTTCTCCGTTCCACAGATTTCTTCCAGTAATCCGGCGTATTATAATTTAATGAATCTGGCCAAACAATTTGCACTTCATCTGATGTAAGACCATCGTTCACGTGTTTTTCGTAATATGATTTTGCCCTAGCCCATATTAATTCTACTGCATTAAACTGGCAATGGTATGGCGGCAGTCGTAAAACCTCATATCCATTTTCCTGTAATATTTCATCTACGGCATATATTGTTGGTTTTTTTTATTAGATTTTGCCATTAAAAGAAGTTCTAGTTTCAGCATATTGGGTAAAGAATTTTGTTTTTGGTTTATTAGCCAGTCATAAATATCACTTTTCTTCCAGGATGAAGTAGGTTGTTTATTTAAGATTCTTGAATGATAAGATGCATTGTCCAGAATGATTAAAGATGGAGAATCTAAATTTGGAATCAGTTGTTCTTTTAACCACTTTTCAAACAGTTCACAGTTCATATCATCATGGTAGTCTATACTTTTGGATGTTGAAGAAAACAGTAAACTTGCACCTGGTAGAAATCCTGTAGAAGAACCTGCATGCAAAATGATGAACCGTTTTCCCGTCCCACATTTGTTTTTTCTCTTGACACTTTTTACAGACTCGTCCTGCCAAGATTTCGAACCACTTCCATTAGAAAATATCCAAGTCTCGTTTAAACATACCACTTTTCTAAATTTTGAATTAACGTTTTCCGTGTATTTCTTTAAAAACTGGATACGCTGACTTGCTATATCTGGCAACTCGCATAAAAATTTTCGATTACAGTCCTTTTTATATCGAAAACCCAACATTTTTATTAATTTTGACAACGATTTTAGTCCAATTTACAATATGCCTCGATTTTTTAAAGCTTCTTTTAAAACTTGAAGGGTTATATTAGTTTTTCGTGTGTATAAATCGTAAATTCCATTACGAACATCCATTTTTACATTGTCACTTAAGTCTTCTGTCTTTGGCTTTTTTCGTGTACATTTCTTAATCTTCTTCGGTAGTAAATTATGCTTTTTTTCATGCACAATTTTCTGCACAGTCCTATTACAGATTCCCAGAGCTTTTACTACTGTATCCTGGATATTGGCCAATGAATTTTCATTTTCGTAATATTTTATTAGATTTAATTTTTTTCGCTTGTGGATGCAAAAAACCTGAAAATTGTTTTCTATTACTTATTTTGTCACTGACTTGTCAATCTGACTTTGAAGTGACATCGCTCAAAGATTTTTGCAACTGCTGTCTCATTAATCTTCCGAATTTTATGCGGATGATATGATTACACGTAATAAAAGAAAAACAAACTTAAAAAGTTTGTCGTTGATGAAACGTATGACCCGCACGATAACACTGCATTTGACTATATATAGTAGGTTGTATCATATATACTAAATATTTTTACCTTAAGTAATTTTCAGTAATTTTAAATATATTTGTTGTTAGTTTATTGGTATTTCATTTAGTCGTTTTTTTGTTGTTTCACTGAAGCAAGGTAGAACTCAGTTTAATCTTTTTGCCCAAACCGAGACCTGCCCTGCCTCGCTCTAGCTTAAGCTGTTTTATTGCGAAGCTTATGTGATTATGAGACTGAGTTTTAATATTATTTGTTTTGTTAAGCTTTGTTCTTTACAGTTATGTATTTTTTCTTTTGGAGCCTTGTTTTTTCCAGTTTCTTGATTTTTCTGAAATTTTAGAGTTAATTGAAATGAGAGATGAAAATAACTTCAACTTTGTCATTGTCACTTTTTCTCCTCTACAAAACGGCCAGGTTAATTTTGCAACCCGACATTTCGGATTCGAGATACCATCATCAACGTTCTTAATTTAAATGCGGACCTGGATTTTTTATTTCTATTCAATGCCCTGCATTACTACCAAATAAATTGTGATATAAAAGTCATAGCGTACACAACAGAATAAAGAATGAAAGAAAGAATTTAAATGTGCCAGTGGCGTCGCAGTCAAGATTTCGCGAGGTAAAAGGGGTCGCGATCTCGGACATCATACAGAATACCTTAAATAAAGATTAATAAAACGGCTGGAGTAAAACTGACAAAACCGTTTGGGCAGTCCATAGTTTACAAAAGTTTTATCACAGCTGGTATATCGTAATTATCTTACGTATGACATACCTCCAAAAGAAAATTATAGTAAAATCTATACAATATATTAAGTTAGTGTTTGCTAAATTCTAGCTAACTTCTGTAACATCCTGACTCCATACTTCTTAATATTAATGATAACGGTATAACTACTAATGATAAATTAGATGATAAAGATTTGTTTTGCATACAGGTTGTTAATTTAATACTCCACTTGTATGGATATGTCAAAATGTTCATAAAAAAAATAAAATATAATTTGGTCAGAAGCAAACAAAAAAAAATTATTTTGGTCAGAAGCAAACAAAAATAAAAACATTTTTTTGAGAATTTTAGCCATTAGCAAATTGTTGGAAAAATGCAGGGGTTTTATATAATTAGTAATCTCCATAGTATGTACCATTTTTTATGCAGCCATGCAAGTAGAAGCACATAGCCAACAGATCGGCCAAATAAACACCAAAAAGCGCATCTGGATATCACATTTCACAGTTGAAATGTCCATCTTTAAACAAAGTTTATTTCTAAGCAAGCTTGGCAAGTAGACCTAAATTGCGATACTGAGAACACTGCCACAAATCTTGCTTCTACCTATGCGAAGTATAATTGGTCTTTAACTTTTGAAACCTTTTAATGAAAACAAAATGCTCAACTGATTTTCCCAAAATAGATGTTTTTTCCTTATAATTTTTAAGTGCTTGAAAAAAATTATTGGTTTTTCAAAAACCAAACCCGTAAAAATTAATATTGGATTATTTTTCCTCCATTCTTTACATACTTTATATATTAAGTGTAATAATAACTATAATAATCATGTTGACCTAAATTGTGATTTGAGGTGCCACCCATCAAAACTAAATACCTTGTCTGTAAATGATAACCCAAATTTACAGTTATCACTACTTACATCTAAAGACGAGGGCAATAAACGTATACTTTAAAACAACTCTCCATTCATTCGTTATTACAAATAATTGATTCTATTATTTATATATTTAAAACACTAAGCCAGATTTTTGTAGCGAATTCGTGAGAGGGTTGTACTGCACCAATTTACATGATTTTTTGAAATGATTGTCTGGTTACTAAGACCTTTAAACACAGTTTTTTCTATTGTTTTATTGGGTATTTTTTTATAAAACCAATATGTTTTTCTTCAACAACATTTCTGAACGATGTGGTGAATGCCCCTCATATTCTTATAATTCCACTGGAAACTCATCGCTCCATCCAACGGAAAGGGCAGAACAAGGCCTTCCGGGCCAGCTACTTATTATTAATATATTTTTTTATGAGATATACATTTTTATTTAATATACCGAATAATGAAAAATTAATGGTTTCCATTAAATTCGCTATGTACTTGTTTATGTTCGGGACTTTCTGGAATTACTTATTGAGTTTTTAAGCAATGTTGTATTTACTTTCTCTCCAATCGACGTTTTTATGTATGTTTGTGAGCGAGCATGGGTGTGTGTACGTACGTGGAATGAACGTATCTGTATGATGTGCTTAAATTGACTATTTAACAACTTTTTGTTTATTATTATATTGACATTATAGTTTGCAGACAATGTTTTTAGTATAGAATTTGTTTAGATAATATTTTTAGAATCTATACTTCAAATTGTCAGGTGTTCTTACATTAATTATTTTGTTGCAATAGGTAAGAACCAGGTCACTATTATTCTCTATTATCGTAATGGGCCAGGTGGATAAAAAGTAGTTATTGTTTTTACTATATTGCTAGCTTTCTATTTCTGAAGGTTGTTTAGGGCAAAAAATTTACAAAAAAGTTAACAAAAACATTTCCTGCAATTTTATTTATATAAACCAGTATTATTCGTGAACATGTCAAGTTACTTACCGTTTTCTAACCATATTATTCTTTTGCGCAGCCCATATTTTGAGTCTGTCAAGTTTTTCCCGTTATATTTATAGAAAACCCCTAGCTGTATCGGATCGCACTGTGTTTAAATTTGCAATTTTGAAATCAAGTCTTATCTTTCTTTAATTCCTTTCTGTATGCCTAAATATACAATTTTTGATTTATAGCTTAAAATTTAATTATTTGCTGGATTTCGGTGATTGGAGAATAGAATGGATGCCGAGTTAAATACCCTAGGAACCGTTTGCTAAATTGGATAAATAATTCGATAAGATAGCGGGGAAAATGAGTTTAATATACTTTTAAGTCCTAACACTGAAACCTATGGTGGAAGATAGATCAAAATACAAGAGTTCTAACCACACTACACCACAACTTGTTACGTTCTGGATGCCCGTTTCGCTAACCAAGTTAGCATCATCAGCAGATGATATAAACTGTTTATATCATCTTCTGATGATGCTAACTTGGTTAGCGAAACGCGCGTCCAGAACCTAACAAGTTGTGGAGTAGTATGGTTAGAACTCTTGTATTTTGATACCTTTAACTTTCATAAATTAAACTAGTTTTCAGAAAATGAAATATAATTAAAAACTCCACAGCCAAGATAGAGGCTAAGATTAAAATTATTGCACTTCTATTCGCCAACTAAATGAATTATTAGATAATACAAAATATTATTTGCACATTTTTATGCTAGTTATGTAAACAAACTTTGAATTCAAGTCAAAGACGCAACAAAAACCATTATTTACGAAAACAAAAAAAAATTAATTGAAATTTTGTTAACATTTGGTATCTATTTTAGCATTATGTCTTAAAAAGCGTTATCAATTATCAAGAATAATTGATGCAATGAATATTTATTGGCACTTATTAAAAGTTAATTTATCTGGTCTATTGCAATAGTATACGTCGTGTGTGACGTTACAGAGTAAGTGACCAAAAACAATGGTAACAAACCTAGTTATTTCTTATATCTCATATCTATCTTTATTAGACACGATGGTATGAAAAGTACGCTTTTACTATATTTTTAGGCTTTTCTGATATTTTTTCTTTTCAAAATAAGTAAATGCCCTTTTTGTTGCTTTTTATATGACCCCTGGCGGCCTGGCCCAATTTTATAAGAGAACTTGTCAAGTTAGTTCCCGGTTTCTGATTTCTTTGTACAGATTGTACTTTAACCTCGTCAGGTTTTCCCCTTTTAATCAATGTGGTACTATAGCAAATCATTAGCTGTGTTGGTTTGAATAGAAAACAGAATATCCACAAACAAGAACTTATCTTTTTTTTTTCTCTATACAGAGTGTTCACGTATATTTTGAAACCTATTTACAGAGTTTATTATTCAAAATAGAACAAAATGTTGAATATCAAAGTTATTTGGTTTTACCCGATTCATCAGAAGCTAACAACAAATAAACAAGAAAACAATTGAAGAGTAAAACATTGAGCATCTACTTTGTTATCTTAAATAGAGCAGTCTGTATAATATATGTAATAATATAAAAGTTTGATACCTTTACCGTTTAAAAATTTTGCATTTTAGCTCAAAAATGAACTATTTGTTGGAAATCTGTAGTTGCAAGATTGATACCGAGTTAAATACTCTAAAAACTATTTACTTAAATAATTCTGGGCAATAGCGGAGAAAAGAAGTCATTTATTTTTTACTTTCATAAATAATGAAATATGTTTTCAGAAAATGAAAAATTAATTAAAAGCTTAACAGATAACATTCAAATTATTGCAACTGACTTGACCAAGCACATAAATTATTAGAAAATATATAAAAGATTATTTGCCAATTTTTATCGTGCTTATATAAACAAACTTTACCTTTCGATTCAAGCCACAACCAAAACTTAAACCACAATATCGACGCGAAAAAGTAACCAAACGCGATCGAAGTACTACAACAGAAAAACAATGCAGGGTACTTTCCTTTCCTACACGCACACTACAAGCACTGTGATGAGCGTACTGCCAGTAATGCGGGTCAATTTACTTACTCGATTTACTTCTGTTAATCTCCACTTCTGTGTTCTCGGGCGGGCCAAAGCGATCTATTATTTCAACATTAAAATTCCCAATTGCGCACTTACTGGTGAAGCACGTTACATTTGTACTGCATCTGCTTAAAATTATGTAGTTTTCTTATTATAATATAGAACTATGAGTACACAAGAAGTAATTAAAATTTTGACTAGAAGCTTTAAACCGTCTTGCTTTGAGGACAGGCATTCGGCATTCAGCAGCGTAGCTAGGAGGGTGCAAAGGAGCATTTGTACCCCCCAAAACTCGAGTAAGTTGCTTGTTTTTACACGGGCCTCGTTTCTTTGAATCTTTTTTACTTCCCTCGTAAAATGGAAATATTATATCCGTAAAATATCACCCTCCGCGATTTTTCAGATCTTTACGTTTCAGGGTCTCTAATGCCGAAAAATATGTTTTTTTCATTTCCGTCGGTCTGTCTGATTGTCGGTTTGTCTGATCGCGGCATAGCTAGAAAACTACTTACCCGATTGATTAATTGACTTTATATGGGGTATATATGACGTTTTAACATTTTGGTAAAAATATAATGTGGCAAAACAAAATTTTTGCACAAAAATCAAGTATTATCTAAGAGTCAACTGGTATAATTTTGGTATGAATTTAAGATGACTAAACAAAATGGCGGCTTAATAAAAATATTGTAATCCTGAAAAAAATCACCCTCTTAGTTTTACATATTTTGAGGGTTTAGCGCCCCTAAATGCCAAGAAATATGTTTTATCTATTCTGTCGGTCCGACTAGCGGTTTGTCTGTCTGTCTGTCAGTTCACGGCATGCTGAACTTATCAGATTGACTTAAAATTTTACTCAAAAATTAAGTGTTATATGGGAATAACTTGGTAATATTTTGGAAAAATCCAACATGCCGGAACAAAATGGCGGCCTAGTGAAACGTAAAACAATTAATACTAAAAAACTAATTATCTAATTTCCTCAAATTTTACACAAAAATCAAGTGTTACATAGGAATGAACTGGTAACATTTTGGTATGAAAATAGGGTAGCAAAAAAAATGGCGGCCTAATAAAATATTTTTAAAATCGGCCTGAAAGCATTAAGGGTAATGTAGAGATAAACTGGTAAAGTTGCGGTACGAATTCAAGATGATGGAACAAAACGGGGGCGAAATAGTTTTTACTTCCTTCGTAAAAGGAAACGGCGGCCTAGAGAAATGTTAAAAAAATTATTACTACAAAACTACTTATTCACGGTATCCAACATTTTAGACATGAAGTATTATAAAACAGACAACTAGCAAAATTTTGGTACGAATCCGAGATGGCAGGTCAAAATGGCGGCTTAATAAAATTATTGTAATCGTGAAAAAATCACCCTCTCAAGTTTTACATGTTTTCATGTTTTAGCGTCCCTAGATAAATTTTCAAAATAATTTCACTGTTACTTCGCGGCATAGCTTAGAAACTACTCATCAGAGTGAATTCGAATTTTGGTCAGAAATTAAGTGCCATATGGGAATGACCTGGTAAAAGTTTGGTAAAAATCCAATACGTGGAATGGAACAAGATTGCGCCCTAGTGAAACGTTAAAAAAATTTTGCTAAAATGGTGGAACAAAATGGCGGCCAAATATTTTTTTAAATAACGTAAATCCGTCTTATTCGATTGTCTTCAAATTTTGCGGAAAAATTAAATTTGATAGGGATAAACTGGTACCAATTCAACGTGATGTAACAAAATGGAGGTGTGTGTGGCACAGGTACAAACCGGTAAAATACTGGTAGAAATCCATTATGATGGTTACAATAAAAATGTTTGATAAAATGAAGTAGGGCGCACGAATCTGAGGCTATGAATGCCCCTTTCGTGGCGGCTTCAGATCCGTGGGGCGTACTGTAATATATATTGTTACTAAATGTTTATCTACTATTCTAAATTGGGTCACACTTCACTATTCCTAATAAGAGGAAAGATTTATAACGAGGAAAGTTCAGAGTAAAGGAAATTTACCGATTTTTTAGTTAAAATTTGATATTTGGGTTGGAGAAATATTATTTTATTGAGGCACATATTTTTCATGAAAAAACAATTGAATATTACTTGCGGTTTTTCCGGAAATAGACCTAAGTCAAGAATTCCAAACGGAACCCTGTATATTTTTTACGTAGGTTGATATAGATTAGAATTTCCTTTCCAATGATATATCACAAGTTGGAAGCCGTTTGCAGATACCAATGACTTTTTTTTATTAAACAATGTATTAAAATAATAAACAAAATGGGTTTTTATTGGTTTTTAATCAATTTAAAAAAAACCTTTAATTTGTCACAAAATGGGACAAGTTTAAGTTACTGTTTAAAATATCAACGTTTTCTTAAATAGGTATATTTTATTCCACTGGTCGCTACGGTGCACTGGTCGCTACGGTGCAATAAGATGACTACGATAAGTAGGCTTTGGAAACAAATCCATAAGGATGTTATTATATTATATTGGATTTAATCAGAAACGTCAAAATACTATTTTTTAGTTGTAGACATTACAAGCAACATCAAATTAATATATTAATATTTAAGACGCTCCTTATTTATGGGGAATTTCAGAAAAATTACGGAAACGTAAAATGATTATACCCGGAAAGATTTCCAGATCGTGACGCTCCTTCACATACATATTATCCTTGGTTGGTGCTAGTGAAAAATTTAAAAAATGAAAATAATGGCGATGTCCATGCTAATGACAACGGATGTTTCATAGTAAGAGCAGAAGTTGAAACAAAGGATTTAGCATATATCGAATATGACCGCACTGCTTCCGTTCTCGAATTAGGTAAGCAGTGTAATATTCCCATAAAAGTGCCAGACAAATTAAAAATGCGTTTAAGTATCAAATTCGTCATCACCTATTTGGAAATGACTTTCAAAAGGGACTTATTTACTGCAACTGGTTTTTAATTAGTTATAACATAAATCCTGTGTTTCAACATAAGATTATATTTTCAAATGTATTAAGATTTACCAATCTAGGAAGGTCTAATAGAAAACCTACTCGTTATTAGGCAAAGGAAAATTAGAGATTGGTAAAAGAAGGTGCCTTCCAGGAACGTTTTGAAGTGAACGTTACTTTGGACGTTGTAAAATTTAACCTCATTGGCTCAATATTTTTCCATCGCGCTTTATCTGACGTAGTGTATTTAGAATTTCTTGAAAACAGAAATGAACATTCTATAAAAAATTTGCAGCAAAACGGGAAAGATGGCGCCACGGCTCATAATTCCAGGCTTGTGGCAAATTATTTGGCGAGATCTGGTTGGAAAACAATATTTCAATTCGGTGAACCCTCTAGATTTTTCTGTATGGGGTTATCTAAAAGACAAAGTGTTTGCAACTGCTATAACTTTATTAGAAATCTTAGAAAACAGAATTAAAGAGCTGTTGGTAGCATCTCAAAACGGCATTTACGAAACCCGCTCAAAAAAATATTGAGAGAATCACACCAAGAATAAGGCAGCCAGTGCATATTTAATTGAGTGATATTTCAATTTGTCCCATTTTGTGCCAAATTAAAATTATTGTCCAAAAATTTAAAACAATTTTAAAACGCATCAACAAAAGTTTTTTCATTTTTTTTTTGTATAAAAAAAAAATTAAAAATACATTGTGTTATACATTTTTCTTTAAATAATAAGATACACTTTATAACCAGTATTTAACAAATTTATTTAATAAAATTTAAAAAAAGCTGACATTTCAACAAAAACTAACGTCATTTTGTGACAAATTAAAAGTTTTTTCAAATTGATTCGTTTAACAAAAATGTCATCAGTATTGGCAAACGGCCGTCATATTGAATTACGAAAAAACGCCTCCTAATCCGAGACTTCCATTTTGAAAAAAAAATACATCTTGTGTTATGTCACAGAAAAAGAAAATCTAGGCTCTATCAAATTATCTAAAAATATATATCCGTTTCAAATTCCTGACTTAAGTCAGTAATATTCAATTCTTTTTTCATGAATAATATGTGTCTCAATAACATATAATATCTTTAACCCAAATATCGCATGGGTCACCAAAAAGGCAACCACGATTTAATATAAGGGTGGTATTGCTCTTAGGCCTCAGGCTTTCATAATAATAATAAAAATCAATTGGATGGTGCTGTGTAAAACGATCTCGTTTTACTTAGGGCTTTCCGATCATAATGCAGTTTATTCTGGTTCCCTGTGTAAAAAATGAAAAATAGTTGTCCCAGGAAAGTTAGAAGTTATTCAAGGCATAACTCTGTAGGATTCACTTGTAATTATGAGAATGTGAATTGGTACCAACTTCTTAACAGATCTGATCCATTACATTGATTTCAAGTGTTAATTATACAAATTTTAATGACACTTTTCCTTTAAAAAAACTAAAAATACATAATACATTTAAAAAACCTTGGGTAATTAAAGGACTAAAAGTTTCTGACAGAAATCTTAGATCACTTCATCTCATCCGTAAATTTATTATTACTAACACTTTTTTTAATGCATATTTTAATAAATGCCGCCGTATATATAGAAAGATAAATAGCGCAAAAAAACAGTACTGCGAAAATCAAATAAATAAATCAATTAACCAACAAAAATAAAGTTTGTGGAGTTAGCCGTTACTTGATGGAAATTCATTATCACTAGTATAATAAATAAACAAACTATATTTGTTTAGTAATTTGTAACATTAATAAGAAACACGATTTTGAAATTTATTATAAACCATCCTATACAGATATAACAATACATAATACATCAAACCACCCATTCACACATAAGATGGCAGGTTTTCATAATTTTGTACATCGTTTAATTAATGTACATCCGTCAACAGAAAATTTTAACATGATGCAACCATAATAGACAAAATCGTAAATAAAAAACAATATAAAAAAGCACTCAATTTCGTTTATCCTAATTTCAATACAAAAGACAATATTAAGTGTAACACATTAACATATACCGGAAAAATTAGCACTAAAATGGAGAAATATATTAAAAAACAAATCATAAAGTAGCTTTTTGTACCAATAATATTTTAGGTAGATATATTAAGAATAACAAGTCTAATGTAAACAAGGACCAAAAATCAGGGGTATATGAATTAAAATGTGGTTCTTGCGAGAAAGTATATATTGGTCAAACGGTTAGATCTTTTTATAAACGTATCAAAGAACACAAAACATCATATATTAAACAAAAAAACTGATTCTAATTATGCAAAACATTTACTAGAAACAAATCATAATTTTAATAATGTTGCGTTCAGCCAATAAAAGCTACAAGTTAAATTACTTGGAAAGTCTAGAAATTAATAAGACGAAAAACTATAATATTTTATTGAACAATCAAATGGACGTAAACGGTTCCCCACTGTTAAAAAATCTAGTTTTAGTATCAGTCTTAAGTTGGTTTTTGAAAAAGACACAGTATGTCTAATAGCTGCCAAACGGAAATAAATTAGTGGAAATTTCTAAACAAATTTAGTTTGTTTATTTATTATACTAGAAATAAAGTTGGCGGATTGTCAACCAACTTCAAGATAGAAGGAGAGGACCTGTGCTGCTGGCCAAGATATTTAATAAATATTTCTGTTCAAGGGCATCTAAACTGACTGCAAGTCTTACCTCAGTAACTGATCCCCCTAGATAATGTACATATTTCCGATTCCTTTTATATAATTTCTACCCATCTTCATGAACTCAAGAAAGTAATCAGGTAAAAAGACTTCTGATTGAGATAAATTTCTATCCTCGCAAAGGTTATAGAAACTTTGATCAAAAAAAGAATTCTCTCTTACTTAAAAATAATAAAATATTATACAAAGTTTGAATTTTAGAGTATCACAACTGACGCGGTATTAGAGTTTCTGTCTGACCTGTATCAGAATCTGAATGAGAATAAAGCGGCTACATGAATCGTAAAATACTGCTGCGCAAACTCGACAAATATGGGGATCTCTCTCGATTGGGTTAATTCTTATCCAGCAGACGCATGAAAGTAGGAGATAAAGAATCAGGCGTAAATACCGTTGCTTTGGGAGTACCCCAGGGTTTAGTCTTGGTTCCCCTTCTCTTTCTACTTTATATCAATGATGAAACCAATACAAATATTAGAGAGAACTTCACTTTGCTTGCGGACGACACCTTTGACAAGAGCCAGATCCCACTAAACTAATTAAGGGGGTAACTGCAAACATTGAAATTATCTAAAACAAACATTCTCCACCTTAGTTGTAATTTGGACGACATAAAAATAAATTCTAATATTATCCCTAGGTGCTCCACTACAAAGTTATGGAACATATATGTATCTGTCTCGGAAGATTGCTTCTAGGTACTACTTATTTTGCCCCTGTGGAATCCCACTTGAAGTATGATATTGCATTTTCGAGAAATTCAGCACAGTACAGTTGATGTTAATCCATGCGACATAATTCATATTCATTTCAATCAAATCAGAATTTCGTGGATTAAATAGTCAAAAAAAACTCACATTTATCATGGGCGTAGATATAAATATAAATAATAGACCGCAACGTACATATATGTTATTTAATAAACTTTTAATTTATCCATGCTATGTCTACTGAGCAAAGTATCTACTGTTCATATTATTAGATTCAATAACAGCTCAAGCGATATTGTAATATTTTAGAGCTGCAAAGTTTTGCAAAGACTGATCGATTGATAAAATAAAGATTATGTTATGTTATGTTAATGTCACAATCATAATGATGCGTTATCAGCGTATGGAATTGTATCTAATTTACAGCTTCCCTATTGCTTTAAGTGATTTTTTAGGCCATTTATGCATGTATCGTAATAACTCTAGCTTAAATTCAGAAGCTCGCGCTGTGGCAACTTTTATAGGTAAGTGTCACTTCATAGGTAAATGAAGCATAGCATAATATATTTTACTTGTCAGTTCCCGTTCTTTGTTAGCTTTTACGAAATTAGAAATGCATCATAATATAATAAACAATTTTCTTGCAGTTCCCCAAGAAACATTCACATAATACAGAAATGGTTGAAACTTATTGGACGTAACCGCAACACAAATCTTGCGTTTGCGTATGGAGGATAAGGGGTTAGAGAAACTGAGGAGTAAAATTTTCAGAAATTTTCTAACACAGTTTGAAGGTAGGCTTAATATCAGGCTGCTTAAACAATTGGAGAATGAACTTATTAATATTGTTGAAAATAACTGCATAAAATCGTGTATCTAGAAGAGAAGGTTGATAGTCTGGAGCGGAACTGCAAAAGACACTGCATGCGCATTTATGTTCTTCCCGAAAATGTTAATGAAAATCTTATTAATTAGTAGTTAAGTTAATTATTTATTATTAATTATTATTAATTACTTTCATAAACCAAGATTTTAAGGTGTGCAGCCTGCCTCTTAATACTGCCAGTCATGAATAAAAATAATGTTTGTTTTTGATGTTAGGTATTAATTTAACTATGTCTGGGGTATAATAAAATATTGACTTACTATAAGAATAAAATACATCTTTATTTGACCAAGTTATTTCTTCATTGCTTTAGAGGTCGTATGTAAGCGCAGAAACGAAGGTTTTAGCGTATATCGAATTTGACCGTACTGCTTACGTTCCCGAATTAGGTAAGTATACGTCAATTTAGTCAGTGTTACCATGACAATCGGAGCAAATATAGTCTCTGACGTTCAACATGCAAAAGTCATTTTGTGTTTAAAGAGTCCTCAGTTACTGTTTTTTGGAAGTTCGTTATTGTAAGGGACCACGTCTAAATGAATCGTGCTATTCATATTGCTATCCAAAACTTTTCCGATTTCTAACCAAGTTTATGATAATCTTGGTCTGCGGTTTGTTCTTGCACTCTTAAGCTTGGTGTTGCATTTATTACATAACTTGATGGCTAATGTTTGGTTAAGTAAGTTGATTTGGTAATGTAACAAAAGTCAACGAATTTTCCTTAATTCGCAACAGGAAGAGTACCACTGAAGATATATATATATATATATATATATATATATATATATATATATATATAGTCTACACGAACAACCCCTACAAAATGAAAGGGGTGATTCTACATAAATAAACATGAAAACATTTTCATATTAACCTAGGTCCGGTAATGCTTCGTAACGGAGATACATGGTGTTCAAATATAAATTTTATTTTATTTTTTATTAAATATTTGTTGCAAATAATAAAATTTTCTCAAGAAATTGGACATTCAGGGTACTTTTTGGGTGAGGAATCCTAAATTGGTATTAGATTTCATGTGACACTTAGAGGGTGCTACGTACGCTACTATTATTTATGTAAATTTGATGAAGCACTTCTGGTTTCTTTTACGAATAAATATTATTCTTGTACCTCCTCTAGGCCAAAAAGCTATACTTACTCAATACCGCTAGAGGTAATCTTTCTCGAGCAATTTGCAAGTTTATGCGTCGAGAGCTGCTGACGCGTTTATATTGGAACGGAGTACACACGGCATTTGAGAAAACCCCATATACAAAAATCACAAGGATTAGTCTGGCGACCTAGCTGGCCATTGAACTGGTCCGGCTCTACCAATCCACTAATTTTCCTAAGTCTGATCCAGATATTGACGCATATTTCGACTAAAATGAACCGGACACCCCTCGTGCATAAACCACGTGGCTTGCCGAATATTTAAAGAAACTTCCTCTAGTAATGTGGGTAAAATATTCTGAAGAAAATTTAAATACTCTTTCCCTGTTAGTTAACCTGGCAACTCAACAGGTCCAACTAGGTTGTTGTTTACAATATCAATCCACACATTAATACTAAACTTATGTTGATGTTTGTTCTCTTTCACAACATAGGGATTATCCCCAACATATGCATAATGATGTGAATTGTGTAAATTATGTCTAAATTACGTAATATTATGTCTCTCGTGAAACTTGATTCATCGGAGAATAAAATACGAGAATAAAAATTTGGATCTTCAATTTTCTTATTTCTCATCCAAACGGAAAATACTACACGCACAGGGAAATCACCCTCCATCATAGCATGCACCTTTCTAAAATGAAACGGGTATAAGTTCTCCTTGTGTATAATGTTACTTACAGATGATTTGCAAATTCCTGGATGCATCGCTGACAATCTTCGACAACTTAATTCTGGGTTATCTTCTAGATCCATCAGAATAGATTCTTCGAATTCCTCAACTACAACGGGATGCCTACCCGTTTCATTTTTTTTTTGGTGACACCGATCCGGTTTCCCTCAACCTCTGGTGAAGTGCCGTAAAGGTTGTATGAGTGGGATGGATTCTATTCAGAAACTTTTCAACATATCTGCAACATAGTGCCGCTCGAGTGTTACACTAAACTTCCCAGTAGATTAAATGCATATCTGCATATTCTTCATTACGAAACGAAACCAGTTTTTTATAAAAATGTAAATTAAAATCTTCCTTTTAATTAAATCAAATTATTAATATGACAATAACAATTTTGTCAAAAATGACACTTGCGTTTGTTATTGTTAAGAACGGTTACCTAGCATTGTTGAGTAAGTATACCTTTTTTATGAATAAATACTTACAGTTTCCTAAGCAAAAAAAGTATACTACGTTCTCTAGGAAAAAGAATTACATTATGCCTGCAAACTAACGGTCATCAAGTGGAGCATTTTTCTACTGTCTTGAAATAAATAGACCTTAGTTTATTATTTTTAAAAGAATTGTCTATCTTGCATCGACACATAAACTTGTAAATTGCTCGAGAACGCTTACCTCTAGCGTTGTTGAGTAAGTATAGCTTTTTTGCTTAGAAAAAGTACAAGAATAATATTTATTCATAAAAAAACCCAGAAGTGCATCGCCAAAAAAGTTAGGGCAAATTTACATAAATAATAGTATCGTACGTAACGCCTTCTAAAAGTCACATGAAATATAATACCAAATCATGATTTCTCACCCAAAAAAATACCTTAAATGCCCAATTTCGTTATTTATTATTAGCAACAGATATTTAATAAAAAATAAAATAAAAATTATATTTCAACACCCTGTATCTCCGTTGTGTTTTTTTATCTAGAATCACCCGTTTCATTATATATATATATATATATATATATATATATATATATATATATATATAGAGAGAGAGAGAGAGAGAGAGAGAGAGAGAGAGAGAGGGAGAGTGGCGGCATATTAATTGAAAACCGTAGCCGGTATTTATTTTATTATGTTTTACTTTCGAAATTAAAATACTATTTCAATTAATTATACTGTTTTTAAATATATTTTTCGTTTTTGAATAAATTAGTAGTTGGGTGGTACTCTTTTTGCTGAATGTTTCGGATCATTATCATGCTGGAATTGCCAAAGTACCGACAAGTTCTCGTCTGTATACGGTTGCATGACATTTTCCAAAATATTGATATACTCATACTGATCCATATTCCCATTTATTCGATATAGATCTATACCATTCAAAGAAAATCAGCCTCATTACATAATTGATTGAACCATCTATAAACTTTACAGTTTTTATAGTAGAGAGACTCTTACTAACTTCTTTACTAGGTGGACGTCAAATGATACGTTTTCCATCAGAACCAAATGTACTTACCTTTGTTTCATCTGACCAAGACCATATACTTGCTTCCATTGATGGATGTTCCAAGCAAGATGGTGCCTGGCAAATTCCAACCGACTTGTTCGATTCATTTAGGTTTTTTTCCTGGAAATCTAACAAAAACTTCTTTTCAAATGTCAACTGCTGACTTGTGTTAGTCAATATAACGTTGGGTTTCTAGGAACATTTTCAGCTGTCTCATGTGTATTAACATATTGAATAGCATTAAAACCTTAGAGTAAGAATTAAAGTAGAGATCACAATTCATTCATAAATCACGTTAGGGGTATGCGCCAACATGGTTCCCCTATTTTTCACATTCTATCGACCAATGTTTACGATAAAACAAGAAGCTTATGTTCAAGCCGTGGCCATTGATTGACGAATGCCAATGAAAAAATCATTGTTCATGTTTTTCCATTACTGTCGGTCGGTCTGTTCCGATATAGCTAAAAAATCTAATTACTCGATTAACTTTAATTTTATTTAATTTTCCACAAAAATTACGTCTGATACAAAAAAATTTTGGTATGAATTCAATATGGCGAAACAAACTGACGACCTCTGTTAAACTGGTGTACGTATGTAAATGAAGAAATGGGCCATGCTTCATTATCGTTGACAAAAGGAAGGATTCTTACCTATTCCTCAATGAGGCGAATAGGTATTTTTACAAGTATCTAAGAAATAATCGTTCCCTACTTCACTATTAAAATCAAATCTATAAGTTAGGTAAGTTTAAAAGGAAATTAGTTATTTATATATTATTAAACTTTAGTATTTAGTTATGTTTGCTTTTTGTAATTGTGACATTTAGAAAAATTATTATTATATAAATAACTGTCAAGTTAGACCTTGTCTAAATTAAATCTAATTACCTCTTTAGTGAATACTATTGTTAGAGTTTTGAACTATAATCAATGCTTTTAACGCGCTTCTATTGGCTTCCTACTCGTCTGATTGTATGTTTGTATGTCTGATTCAAATCTTGTAATGGATTTTTCGCCACTTCCATTACCGATTATTTTCAAATTTGACATGCATACACTTTCGGATATGAAAAAACCGATTTTTTTTAGTCAACGTTTAGAAATCCAAAATGGCGGCGCCAATATGGCCGACGAATTTTGTTACTTGTGTAGATGAAACTGAAAATTGGTGCCTAGGAAAATTTAAGAGTATCAGCATTTAAAAATTTAAAATAGCGGTGCCAAAATGACAATGACAACAGGTCGGACGGATGATTTTAACATTTGTGGGGATTATTTAACAATGCACAACAAAAATCAATATGGTGGCGCCAATATAGCGAACGCATTTTGTCATTTGTATAGATTCGGCTGAAATATCAGTATCTAAAAGTATTTAAGAATGAAAGTTATGAAATTTTAGTTAATATTTGAGAATTAAAAATGGCGGCACCAACATAGAGACTAATTTCAAAATGTTTGCAGATTTGATTAAAATTTAGGGGTATTTAAGACTGCATCATGAATGTTTGTCAACATTTTAAAAATTCAATATTGTAATGTTAACATGGCGGCGGAATTTTAACATTTGTACAGATTTGAAAATACATATACATTTTTAGTAAATATTTAAAAAATGAGAGTAGGAATGCCTAGATTGCGAGCGAATTTTAACATTTATACAGATTTGATCACAAATCGGTAAGTGTGCAATTTATACATTTTTAGTAATAAATATTCAAAATAGGGATGTCATCAATCAATCAATCCGATAAGTACTTTTTTCAGATATTTTTAAACGTTTAATTAGGCCACCGATTTGTTCCCTCATTTTGAATTTGTCTCAACATTATTACCAGTTCATCCCTATATAATATTTCTTTTTTGAGCCAAATTTGAACATAATCGATGCAGTAGTTTTCTGCATTGACTTTTATAACATTTTATTATGCCGCCATTTTGGATTTGTAGTAAAACTTATCAGTTGATGGTCATGTCACACCTAATTTTTCTGCAAAATTTGGATAAAATTGATAAGCAGTTTTTTAGTAATATTTTTTTAACATTTCAATAGACCGCCATTTTTTTTTAGCCATCTTGGATTTTTACCAATATTTTACCTCGTTATATGACCTTTAATTTTTAACCAAAACTTGAAGTAAATAGGACAAGCAGTTCTTGAGCTTTGTCGCGGACAGACATACAGACTAACCGACGGAACTGAGAAAACATGTTTTTTGCAACTAGACTACTTTCCTCTTGCGAGGAAAGTAAAAATAAGCGATTACTATAAGATAAGAATAGAATAACCAATTGTCATATTGTTTTTCCATGTTAAAAGCTAAAATGTAAACAATAAAAGTTTTTTTTTTAATTTTCAATATCCTAAATTTTAAATTCTAACCAGTTTAGAACATGTCTACGAACACATTTTTATTTTTAATACCCAAAGAATCACCATTTAAATTCCTTTACCTGACAACTCTTATATAAAAAATTGGCCTAACTTTAGTGAAAATTAAAAAAAGGCGCGAAATCATCCGAAACTTTATTATTTCCCCAAAGTAATCGTCAAAAAATTCATATCAGAGTCTTTTTTGTATCATTTTGCTTCTGAAGATTCTGACATGACTCCCGACGAAATAAACGTTCTATTATACTAAACTGGATTGGTCAATAGGTCATGTGACCCAAAATAAGTGAATCAGATATCTTCCATTAGACATGTCTCCTGGAAAAGGAAATCTTGCTGTTTACTTAGTGATTAAAAGAAAATTCCAAACTTAAGCGGCCATTTTTTTACAAACTCACATTGCCGCACCATAGTTAGGTCAACTAAAGCTCCTAGTTTCGCAATGTCCAAGATAAAGTAAATAAAACTTATTAATTAAATATTTAAAAAATCAATGTTCTTTTAATGTCACCGCGCCTTTAGAACGCTGCTTCTTGAAGTAAGGCAACATATAATTAGAAGATTTGAACCATAATACCAAATAATACAATAAAACAGATGCAGTAGTGACGCTAAGAAAAACTTGGTATCTAATAAAATATTTTTTAGCAAAATAATTTCTTTATTGTTAAAATTTATTGTAGTTTCACGACCCGCTATTGGTTTTTAAGCCACGCCGGTCACGTGACCCTGTAACAATCTTTACTGTAGACTATTATACTTTTTTAATCTAAGGATCCCTTGCCAATGAAAGTGGGATAGTCTAATACCACAGTGGGATGGTTTAATACGTGATGTTGTCGATCGGGTTTGCCATATCTAACTAAAACTCTTGTTACTGGTGTAATCTGATCTGAGGCTTTGGGTATTTTAGTTTGTATTTACTATTTTGCAATAAAAGTAATTTCTTTATATTGCTTAGAAACTAATACTGGAAACTCATTACTATTCTTTGTATGAAAATGTTATTGCATCATGTTTAAACATATTCACCGTAATATAAATTGGTATAAACATTGGTGTTCCTGGCTAGGCTTGGCATCGTCGTACGATCGACCTTATACTGTGAGGTAATCTTAGCAGTAGCTATATATGTAAATAATGAACTCTATTTTTATTCTTACTCTAAGATTAAAACCACTTTTTTAGAACGCTTTATCATGTGAGAAATGTTCTTATACGAATAACCTGGCTTACGCAAGTTTATCATAATTTTTCTTTCACTTTCATTACAACTTTTTTGCGAACCCATATTTGAACGATGGATGACATGTAACTGACACTAAATAAAAGAGTAGAGCATATCAGTTATAAATGCTTTATTATTTCTACGTTAAATTTAGTGTTTCCAATTAGTTTGCCTCTTATTCAAAAACGAAACAAAAATTGAAATTAGTATAATAACTTATTAATAATAATAATATGACATAATATTTTAATTCGTTTCCAATTAATATGTGGCCATATACATATATATATATATATATATATATATATATATATATATATATATATATATATATATATATATATATATATGTTTTTGTGATCAATTTTGTGCCTTTGCCCTACACGGGGCTGGCTAGTCTATGGCGGCTTGATGAGCTCTAATAAGAGCGAAATCGCGATCGTCGTTTGACTAAAATGGATCATTGTGTCTGCTGTGATGCAGAACATGTTCCAAACAAGAATCATTTTCTTGTTATGACGTTGGTGTAAGTGGAATGAAAACATACTATCATTTAATACTCCCAACGAAAGCCAGGAGTCACAATGTAATTCAATGCCGGTCGTAGTATTAGCCAGCGGAGTAGTTGTTTTTGTGATTCAATTTTGTGCCTTTGCCCTACACGGGGCTGGCTAGTCTATGGCGGCTTGATGAGCTCTAATAAGAGCGAAATCGCGATCGTCGTTTGACTAAAATGGATCATTGTGTCTGCTGTGATGCAGAACATGTTCCAAACAAGGATCATTTTCTTGTTATGACGTTGGTGTAAGTGGAATGAAAACATACTATCATATATATATATATATATATATATATATATATATATATATATATATATATATATATATATATATATATATATATATATATATATATATATATATATATATATATATATATATATATATATATATATGTAATCTCAAAACCACGAACTAATGAATCATGGCCAGTTTAAGAACTCCTTGTTCTTTTTAAAATATGCATCTATTGACACACATTTAAAAAATTCTATTTGCAGTGACAATATGGTTTATATCACAATTATACGATTGCCCAAGACGAGATTTGTTTGAAAAATAACCAGGACGCTAATTAAGCATTAAAATCGCAAGTTCATGGTCGCGTATAATTAATAATATATTGTTTTGGTTTATTTATTTAGAAGTTACTACGTTGTAACAAGAAAAATAAAATAAACATTGATGACCAATTATAGGTATTGTTAAATGCCTGCCTATTTACCTAAATAAATGTAGGTAACTGTTAACTGCAATATTCAATTTAATTTTTATGTTACAAAATTAATTGTATCAGTATGTTTTTTTTAACCGCAAACATACTGCACTACAAAGGCTGTGGGTTAATGTGAAAACCAAAATATTAATATATTTGTAAAAAAAGGTGTTTTACCTACCACTTTTATTCGTTTTTCTGTTTATTATCTGAGGGGAACATACCATTGTAATTAAATATTTTCTTGTTGGTAACTACTAATCGAATGAAATATTTAATTAATTTTTTGCTACCCTTATTCTTCGAAATTAATTGTTTTTAATGTACTAATAAATTGATAATAAACTCACCAAACATTGCGTTATCTAGAAATGGGACCTAGGAGAGAGAAAACTAAACTATACTTTCATGCAATTAAAGCAATATACCTAACACAACCTGTTATGATTATAGCCTTTTTCACCTGTTTGCCTTCATGAAGCTAACCTCAGTTACAACGGATAATGACATATTACACCATTATCTTTTAGATTCATCGCTATTATACTCGAATCAGAAAACAGGTGAAACGAAAATTACTACCTACGCACTACTGGAACTCTAACACGACAAAAACTAAACTAAAATAAAACCGTTTCATGCATTTCATTCAACAAGTAGTTATATCTACGATCAATAACACATATTATGGCAATGGCGAAAAGGGATACGGGGAACTCTGGAAAAGTTAAAGCAGCTGCCTACGTTTATTCAGATATTTTATCATTCATTATAATACGGGAGCTATATAGCCTTTGCTATATCTGCTTAAAGTTAAATATTCTTTTTTTTATAGTATTTATTTGTCCTGTTAATGCTTAAAATGCATTCCTGCTAGTCCGGAGGCGGGGACAATGCATCGGAACCACGTGTCAAACATGTAAGCAGAAACAATGTTATAAATGATTGAAACTGAAGTTAATTACTTAAATTAATTACACGATTAAATAATCAAAAAATATATCCACCACCCCACTGTTTAAGCTGTTAAATTAACAGAAAAAAATGATATTCTATACGAAAAGTTTTCCTTATTAAAAAATAGGGTTTGGCTACGTAAATACTTTTAACAATAACAAATACTAGAGAACTAAAAAACTATCAGGTAGATTTTTAGGGTCGAAGCTAGTAGTTTATAACTACTTTTAGCATCTCCTTGGCGTATTTCTAGAATCGAGCCCCAGAAACTGGCTTTTTCTAAAATATTGATTGTGCCCTGACCGTCATTTCCTAATACGGCTGTTAGCTGTTATATGCAAAATCCTAAATCTCCCTGGACACCCGCCAGTCACACCACTTTAGAGTACCCGCGTATTTGAAATCTGAGGTGTCATTGTATAGCTTTAATGATGGTTGATGCCTTTATCGGCGAACCTGAGCTAATCTAATGCTAACGGACAAGATCCACCTAACTGTATCGGTTTTATTTAAAAAAATCGATTTTTTAAATAGACTCGGAATATAACCAATCGTAATCCGCATTTTCATTAATTACCTAACGTAATCCGCATTTTCATTAATTAAATTATAAGTTGTCTTGAAAACAATAAAAAAGTCATCCGCCTGACCGGGGATTCGAAAGCTCATGCGCCGCCAAAGCCAATATTCTTTGTTGCTTATACCGTTGATTGAAGGAAAATGCCAATAGGAAATACACAGAACAATATTTGTTCTGATTGGCGAGTGCCCGGTGTAATTTAAAGTTTTGTCTATTATATCTGTCAAAGTTTAAAACTGAACATTGCTATTTTGGTATTGTTATGGATCATTATTATTTTTTAAATATTTTTCGTCCGAAAATGAGTTTAAGGGAGAACTGCACGCAAAAAGTGAAAAACTAGCGACAAGGTCTAGTCAAATTCAAAGTAAGATGAAAAGGTACCTACGTATTAGAAAAAACTTCCTGCACGTCCGACCTCAAAAAAATCTGTTATGTATAAGCAATTTAAATTACATTTCGTTTAAAAATGGGTTCAAAAGGGTTCACTGCAGAAATACAAAGACATGAGTACGATTTACCATTTCAAATTTTGCAGTTACGTAGACAAAGAATCAATGCAAGGCGGTGAAGAACCATTTTGTGGAAAAAAAATTATATGCGACGGCATTTGCGTCAAAAAGTGGTCGAAAAATGGTCGAAAATGGACAACAAATCTAATTTTATAATTCTAGATTAGATTTTTTCATAAAAAATCGCATTTAGCGCCCAACTGTACATATTTCCCTATTGAAATCACATTGAAGCTAATACATATCTCTTATAGTTTAAATATAATATTGCAGCGTCGGAAGCCTTGCAAATGATCCAAAATACTGCGTGCAGTTAACTGGTGACGAAGGGTTATCTGGCACACCGCCGGATGTTACAAAATCAGCCGAAACTGTTAATATCGGACTTCTGCCAACAAAATAGAGAAAGGAAAATGAGTCTATTTTGGAAAATTAACAGAGAAATATAACGTATCTTAATTATGGGCACAATATTCAATGCTTAAATCTCAGATTATAATCTGAGGCGTTTAGTTTTTTAACCGTAGGAAAAGTATATTATTTTACTATGTAATTGTTATTACTCAAGAGGATGAACATTACAACACGACCGAAACTGCAATTGTCATGAGTGCTTTTGTCATTCCAAGGATACGTAGTTTTGAACATACATCTCATATTATAAATGACTTCTAAATAAAGAGTTTTGTATATATGTATATATATATATATATATATATATATATATATATATATATATATATAGTAGTTAGTGATTTTTTTCTCTTGAACCAATCACAAAAATATTGTTAAACCAAAACTTTTCTTGGGGTATCTGGTTCTAAATGAAACTGCAGAGGCAGGTCAGTTACATATTATTTTAAGTAAAAAGGATATGTTTTAGGCAATACGTTTCAGTCACTTTCGTGGCCTTTGTTTTTTTCGGGTTAAATTTAACTTACCACAAACAACAGAAATCCATTTAGTTCAAAGTTTAAAATACATTCACACTATAATACTTGGCGAAACATAACACAATATAAAAATAAAACCAAACACATGAAAATGGTCTTAAAACTGGACGTATTTACAGTAACATATATAGACGTGCACTGGGAAGTGACAATATCGGTCAACACGACACCGCATCATACCGATTGATAAAACATGTACCTTATGATTTTCGGAGTGTTTTTTTTTATTTAACATAATAAATTTTAAATACTGTTATTGCTTTCTTTCGGTGGAATATTAGTATGATGGATATCAAATAATTCTTTTTATATGTTTTAGTATGAAATTATTCTGAAAGGAAGAAAACAAAACTTTTTTAAATGAAAAAACAAAAATGGGGGGACATATTATACACGTATATACATATACATACATATACACATACATACATACATACATACATGTACACATATATACATACATACACTTATACAGACATACATACACATAACATAACTATAACCTATCTACCCAATTACGTTGTAATAAATCTTACTCAGGTTTGTTATGTCAGACTTGTCGTTGATTGCTTCAGGGGTCTTTTTAATGCGTATCATCTCATGAATCTCCCGTTTTTTATGTTATTCAGTTTTTAAGATTCTGGACTTTTTAAAATCAAAAAAAAAATTTATTTGGGTGTTCACGTTTTTTTAGAGCGGTTATATTTTTGTTGTCATATTTGTGTCCGTTAGTTGTGTATATTTTGTTTCGTTTGTTGCTTAACTTTTCCGTTAAACTTTTACGAAACTTAAATTGTATTGCTTAACTAGTAAATTTGATTTGACTTATTATTATACGAAATTTTAAAAATGATCCATAACGGGATTATCTTTAAGAAAATATTTTTTGAATACAGTTCTCTTATAACTATTGCGTGCTAAACCGGTAGCATTTTTGTGATCCAAGTGGATTCAATCATTTGATTGTTTAGCGACATTTTTGTATTATAACCTATACTAATTCCTACAGAAATTTAGCTATAGTAGAGAATTCAATAGGAAAGAGGCCAAAAAAATGCCACTTAAAGTTACCAAAATAGCAGAGATATTCGAAAAAATTACTTAAAAAGTAAAGGTTAATTGACAGAAATAAATCTTAAAAAATTCTTTAAAAAAGTGCTATAAGTTTGTAAAAACCAAATAGGTATAGATATTCCTTTGATGAAATTGAAAATGGGCCCTAATAGGCAAGAAAATTAATGGGAATAAAAATCAAACTAATTTTAATGATACAACTTTAACAAACATTGACAAAAGTGGATCAATTCCAGCCAGAAAATTTATGAATATTGAAGAGCAGATTCCATTCAGGGAATTTAATTAGAATCTCCGAAGGGGCGTAGAATAACTGGGGGTACCATTCTAGTGTTATTTTGCGCAAAATTAAATAATCCCAAAAGATATATCGGGTAAAGCAATTTGGTAGAAGTAATGAGCACGATAATTTCTGATGGATTTGTAATTTTTTTGAATGTTCCAATTTCTGGAATCTAGAGACCATTCTACACATGATAGAACTTACCATTTCTGCTACATTTTTTGTTCGAAAATGTTTAAAATAATTTTGAATTATTAATCCAGACTACTATACATTATTTTCTAGGGCCGTTTAGAATTGACAAAATTACGTTTGTTTTTCATTCAAAAACTTCAGTTGTTCTAAAAGAAGAAAGCCGCATTTGAATCATTAGCAGTAGTTTAATTTATGCTCGAGCTGCCAAGCACCGTGTTTAAAACAGGTGAGGAACATATTGTCCTACGTAACAATGGCTCGTTCAGGACTTTCATTATTTAGAGCAAAGAAACGATTTCAATATAATGATGTTTCGAAAAATAAGTAATAATAACAAATAACATAATAAAATATGGTTTACAACATAACAAAACGGCCCTGAGTCTAATAATTATTATTATCCACCCACTCATTAAAAAATTCTAATAGTTGGCCACATTTTAGAGGTTTTTAACAAATTAATTTAATATGGAAACGACTAAAGAAGTTCAAAAAAAGGATTATTTAAATAATTAACTATAACGTGGATAAAATGAAAAACTATTTCATTTTATTGCAGAACCATGGCTATGTTATTATTAAAAAGCCAATCAAGAATTTACAACACCAAAGTAACCTTATTAATATCACTTTCATACATTTGAGAAACGGGCGAAAACAAAATCAAAAACATAAATAAGACTAATTACCATTCATTACAATAGCATACCGATTAAAATTTTACGTTATTATCGTCGACATATGCAAACAATAGTTAGACTACTTTTTTTTTATATATATATATATATATATATATATATATATATATATATATATAAATATATATAATATATATATTATAAATATATATATATATATATATATATATAAATATAAATATATAATATATATATTATATATATATATATATATATATATATATATATATATATATATATTTATTTTTTTTTTTCTCATAGAATGGTAAACGCATAAATTGTTCAATGTACATTCGCGTACACAGTTCAAAATGGCACCATTCCGCCATTCTTAATATTTTTTCAATATGTTTGCTATGGGACCACTTCGGCTAAATCTTGAAAATTTCATCCAACCTCCAGCGGGGAGTAATTTACAGGGTCTTCCACTGAGGAGGAAAAACGTATTTTTTTACTTCCCCCGTATTTCTCAAGAAATTCAAAATAGCCAATCCATGTATTTTAGCTCGGAGAATTCGAAAATCGTAACAAAAAAAAATTGAATGAGAAACAAAAGACTTACGCCAAGGATGTTGCTTTTTCTAAACCGAACACCCTATATATTATACATTTTTGGATTCTACAGCGCGCGTAAATGTTTTTGAGGTTAAGTTTAAGTATTTATTTTGGTCGATCGTACGACTATGTCAAGCCAAGCCAGGAACCCCAATGTTTATACCAATTTATATTACGGTGAATATCTTTAAACATGATGCATTAAAATTTTCATACAAAGAATAGTAAATTACAAGCTAAAATATCCAAAACCTCAGATTAGATTACACCAGTAACAAGAGTTTTAATTAGATATGACAACCCCGATCGACTACTCCACGTATTAGACCATCATACTGTCGTGTTAGACCATCCCACTTTCATTGACAAGGAATCCTTATAGTATACAATAGTCTACAGCAAAGATTGTTACAGGCTCACGTCAAAGTTTACGGAATTAATAATTATTCCGTAAACTTGGCTCACGTGACCGGCGAGGCTTAAAAACCAATAGCGGTTTGTGGAACTACAATAAACTTTAATATTAAAGAAATTAATTTGCCAGAAAATATTTTAAACCAGAAATTAATTCAATTAAAATTGTCATTAGGTACAAAGCTTTTCTTAGCTTCACTACTGCATGTGTTTTAAGGTATTATTGTGTTATTGTTGATATGGTTCAAGCGTTCAGCGTTCTAAAGGTGCGGTGACATTAAGAGAATATTGATTTTTTAAATATTTAATAAATAAGTTTTATTTACTTTATATTGGAAATTACGAAACTAAGAGCCTTAGTTGACCTAACTATGGTGCGACAATGTAAGTTTGCAAAAAAAGGACCGTTTAAGTTTGGAATTGTCTTTTAATTACTAAGTAAACAGCTAGATTTCCTTTTCCAGGGAACTTGTAATGTCTAATGGAAGATACCTTATTTACTTATTTTGGGTCACATGACGTATTGACCAATCTGGTTCAGTATAATAGAAGATAATGTGAGCATCCTCAGAAGCAAAATGATACAAGAAAGTCTCTGAGGTAATTTTTTTGACGATTATAATAGTTTTTCCTATCAGGGAATTAAAATAATTATAGAATATATCTATACTACCGTAGAATGGGGCTATTAGAGATTTTTTCAAGGTTTTTTAGCCATATATTTAAAATTAAACTAAACCTGGTCAATTTTTTAGAGACATTGGAAAGACCTATGATAGGGCTATTTATTACCTACATTGGACCAAGGGCTCCCTCATCTGGAAGCCCAAAAAAAAATTTTTATGGTCTTCTCAAATTACCCCATGAGGTGGGGATATTTGAGAAATGGCTTAAATTGCATGAATCGCAATTTCTCCACTAGAGGGGCTATTTGGAAAACAAAAAAAACATTTTTAAAAAATTAGACGAGTTTAAATATATATAAAAAAACTTTTCCCTGCAATGTTGTACATTACATTAGAAGTGTAACACAAAAAACATAAAATAACTTTAAAACATCATTGAATAATTCAAAAAACCTAAAAATAACTTTTCCTTAAAGGTAACAAACAAAGGTAACTATACCAAATATTTACTTAATGTTTAATTTTGAAAGATTTTCCGTTAAGCTAAAAAACTGCCTGGTCCCCGAGCCTTCAGTTTTAAGCAGGCTAAGTATCATGACAATTATTTCGGTTGTTACCTCGTCCTCGTCTAACTTAGGAGAAGATAAAAATCTTTCCGTTTTTGCGGATTTTTTAAAAATGATATTTTAAAAACCCGTTCTCCGTCTAGCATGTTAAAAAAATTTATCTATCCTACATAGCATTGACTTACAATTGTGTCTGTATATCGAACAACCACCCAATCATTGACCTTAAGATTGCTATGATGTTCTTTCAAGTGTAAAAGAGGAAGATCATCATCGTCACTTTCTTTTGGCTGGACTTCTTCATTGTTATTATCTAATGGGGCAGTTTGGTGTTCTTTTAAGTGTATTAGAGGAAGATCATCATCGTCACTTTTTTCTGGCTGGTCTTCTTCATCATGTGATGATTCCCATGGACTAATCTCAGGATCACTAAAGGACTCGTTTCTACTGGTAGCCGGGTACAGATCAGATGTGGAAACACTTTTTTCGGCATCTACAGCAAGCTTCTTACGACGCGAAGCTTTACGCTGCTCAGCATTACCCATGCGCATTTCTTTTAGAACGTCCAAAACTGATTGTGAAATGCTCGAATCTAAATTATTAGTATCTGTACCTGTGATGGAAGATGCAGGCAATCTTTCTTTTGGCCGTGAAAGATTTAAAGGTGCAATCCAGTTTTGGCAAAACCAGATATTAAATTTTGTCTTTCTTTGCCATTCTCTTCAATCTTGTCTTGAAGCTGTGTAAGCAATCTAGGGAATACATCTTTTGAGAGTGTAGTCATTTTCCGCCCTTGACCTTTCTTCCAGGTCGTCAGAATCTCGCGCCAATATTTCTTAAGTGGTGCATAAAATGCGACGTCAAGTGGCTGCATGACGTGGGTCGCATTGCTTGACAAGCAGATAAACGCAATACCCATTTCTTCGCATGTTCTAAGGGCATCTTCGGAAAAGTGGAAAGACAAGTTGTCCCCGACAAGAGCCTAAAATAAAAATTAAATGTGAGTGAGTTACTTAATCTCTCCTTTATACCAACTCACCTTTCTTCCAGGTTTGTTTCTAAAAAATGGAACTACCACCGTGAAAAACCAATTTTGAAAACAAGCCTCCTTCAATCCATGAGTTCCAAAGATGCTCATCTTTATACACTACGTAAACTGGTAATATCTGCCCATCAGCAGTACCCGCATACATTAAGCTTATGGCTGTTTTTGTGGAATTTATTACCCTTTCGGGGTACCTTGACCCTGTTTTATAAATATATTTTTTATTCCCTGGATTGTCGGTAAGATTGGTTTCGTCAAAATTGATCATTAGACTAGGATCTACCACTAATAACATATCTCGGGCATTATCAAAAAAACTATCAATAACTTCTGGCGTAAGTGAAGCTCTTTTTGTAGAAATATTGGATGATAGACGGTTCGAAATAAGCCTTTGATGTCGTTTAAGAAAAGCTAAAGCCCAATCTCTACCAGATAAATTATCCGTTAAGAGAGTCTCCTGTACACTTTTTTTATCCAAGAAATTCTTTGCAAAAAGCCTTAGGTCAATTAAGTCAAAGGGAAATCCCCATGCTGCCACAATATTTAGGTATTTGACTAACTCTTCCTCTTCTTCCGTAGAAAATATTGAACGTCTTCCCGGTTTTTCAAAAACATTACCCCCTCTAGCACGTCTGCTTATAGTTGCGATGGTAACTTTAAAACGCAGAGGCCTTAGCCAAAGTCAAACTCCCTCTTTTTACGTCCTTTATCGCTCTGGCCAAGGGATTTTCTGAATAATACTTATGGGTCACGTAATTTTTGTCGTTTCTTACATGGCTTAATCTTTTTTTATAATCGCGCACCTTTATCACATACCATCCTAAAAAATAGAAGCAATAACTAAGGATTCCCAAATAGCCCCCAGTTAGTTCTCAAACTGCCCCACTTTAGAAAATACAGAATAAAAAAAAAACACAAAAATTTTAAAATGCTTATATTATAAACACACCTTCCTAAAACCCCATACAAATAATTGGATTAAGTCCCAATATCATACAATTAATTGGTTTACATTTACAGGAGAAAGTTAACTACTTACAATTCTTCCAGCAAATCATACGTCCTCTTCCTAATACCCCTACGCGCCAAAACAAAACAATTTCCGTCCGTCGAGACGCACTAGCATTCGCTTTTGCATGTCTACTAACGGATCTGCGGAGCGTTTGCGAATTTTAAATAACCGCGTGGGCCGTGTTGCCGCTTTTAACCTTTTTCAGACAAATAATCCAATTCTACGGTATATTAAAATATTAAAATTATAAATATTCCCAATAATTACATAGATGCTATTATATGCTAACCTAACTTAAAGTATTATTATTTACTGGGTAATAGTCGAAGGTAGTCTCACGCCTAAAAAAAACATACTGCGATTTCGAAAATCACTAGATATTAGATGAAATCTGGGGAAATAATAAGGTTTCGGATGATTTCGCGCCTTTTTTAATTTCCACTTGAGTTGGAATTGAAAAGAAATTTAAATAGTGATTCTTTGGGTAATTAAAAGTAAAAATGTATTCGTAAACATGTTCTAAACTGGTTAGAATTTAAGATTTAGGATATTGAAAATTAAAAGAAATCTTTTATTTTTTAAATTTAGCTATTAACATAAAATAACAATATGACAATTGGCTATTCTATTTTTGTCTTATAGCGCTCGCTTTTTGATTGATTGATTGGTGAATGATTTTAAATATTTATTACTAAAAATGTATGAATTCCACACTTAATATCGATTTTAAATCAAAGCTGCATAAATGTTAAAATTCGCTCGCAATCTAGACATTCCCACTCTGATTTTTTAAATATTTACTAAAAATGTATGATATGTATTCTCAAATACCCCCAGATGCCACTTTCTTTCAGCCAAATCTACACAAATATTAAAATTCCACCGCCATGCTGGCATTACTATCTTGAATTATTAAACGCTGACAAAAATTCATGATGTGCGGTCTTAAATACTTCCAAATGCCGAATTTTAATCAGATCTGCAAAAATTTTAAAATTAGTCTATATTTGGGGCCTCCATTTTTAACTCTCAAATATTGACTAAAATTTCATAACTTTCATTCTTAAATACTTCTAGATACCGATATTTCAGCCGAATCTGTACAAATGACAAAATTCGTTCGCTATATTGGCGCCACCATCATTTTGAATTTTGTTGTGCATTCTCAAATAATCCCACAAATGTTAAAATCATTTGTCAGACATGTTGACATTGTCACAGATCTGTAAAAACCTGGAACTCTGATTTTTTCACGATTAATGATATTTTCTTATATGTGAAGTAAAAACTCGCGCCGCCACTGGCATTTGTCAACATACCCCTAACGTGATTTATGAATGAATTGTAATATCTACTTTAATTCTTACTATGAGGCTACGACGATGTGCTTAAGGTAATACAGTCGGGACAAGCAAAACAACATGAAAAAGTGAACCGCGAAAACAAGTTCTATTATATGAATAAATATAATTTGATTGAAATCAGGGACACCATAAAGATTATTTTAAAGCATCAAGGTGATGATATTTTTTATCTTATAGAAGAATTTTATGAAAAAATCAATGAGGCGCATAAAGCCACAAGCAGAGATAAAGTTTTGAATATCTTGAAGAAGAAAACAAATATCCCCAAAATTGCCGTTGAAATATTCCTTAAATACAAAGTTTGTAAGTCCCGAAAAAACATTGTTGTTCGACCTATTACATCAAAAGACTTTAACACTCGTGGCCAAGTAGACTTGATAGACCTACGATCTGCTCCTGATGGTCAGTATAAGTGAATTTTCAAGACCTTCAATTTTACAGAGTGACAATGGAAAAGAATGTAAAATTATGCATGGACGTCCAAGGCATCCGCAAAGTCAAGGTTCTGTGGAACGCGCCAATCTTCATGGATGAGAGATAATGATTCGTTTTGTAATAACAAAAAAAGATTTTTAGTCTTTAGTTATCTCTTGTTTTTAAAGGTTGCACCCGCTGGTCAATGAGATGATATTAATTTGTCATAGGCCGAAGCGAATATAAAGCTGTATACGGGACAGAACCAAGGGTATTTATGAAGTTTCGAATGGTAAATAGATATGAACAAATATTAAAAAATTCGGTGTTTTCATACTTCATTTGTAATTAAAACGAAAGTTAAACTACTAAAAGATCGTACCAGAAATAACATAATAACCATAAAGTTGTTGAATCGTACAATAGATACAAATTTTTATAGAAAAATAAAACAGATTAAAAAAAATGTACTAAAAAGTGCACCGTAAGAGATAGATGGAAGGTTAAATTGGGACAAAGTTGCGCATTTATGTGCCTAACAATTAGTCTTTTAGAAAGTTTTGAATTTCCGAATAGTTCCGGATTATCCCCGAAAAACCGAAAATTGAAGATTTCGATTTTATTTTTTTCTAGCGTTATTTCATAACTAAGGTCAAAACCAAAAAGACAATTTCATTGCCACTTTATTCCAACTACACAATAGTATTCTCAGATTTGTCATCTGACGTTTTGTCTTTTAGCCGCCATCATCAACTTTAAATATGCATTTGGAGTTTTTGTTTTATTTTTTGGGAGCTTAGGAGCTCCCAAACACAATGATGTATCACACTTGCCCAAAAAATGTTGTGTGTTTTTTACACACACAGATCCGTATACCCATCACTCTCTAACACATTGACTCTTAGAGGAATTTTCTTTATTGTATATTTTTTGGGTAAGTGTGATACATCACTTGGGAGGTCATAAGCTCAGAAAATGAAATAATAACTTCAGGTCCGTATTTAAAAAATACAGTTGATGTTGGCGGCTAAAAGCCGAAACGTCGGATGACAAATCTGAAAATGCCAATGCGTAGCTTGAATAAAGTGGCAATGAAAATATCTTTTTGACCTATCTTATCAAACAACGCTAGAAAATAATAAAATCGAAATCTTCAATTTTCGGTTTTTCTCGGATATCTCCGAAGCTATTCGGACATTCAAAACTTTCTAAAAGGTCTATTGGTAGGCACATAAATGCGCAACATAACATCGAAATTGTAAACTTGTAACACCCTTTATAGAAGTTTTATTGTAAAAGTCAAATAACAAATAGCTGCCGCACAGTGCAGCGGGTATATGGAGATTTGGGACAAAAATCATATTTCCTATTAGACTTGTTACCTTAAAAAAATATTTTTAGGCAAATCATGTCAACTAATAATCTAGTTTTTCATATATAAATATTGAAAAATACGTTTAAATACACAGGGTGAGTCAAAAAAAATTCAGTGGTCGCTTTTTATTCTCACTTTAAGAATTAGCACAAATTTATTTAACTTATTTTTATTAAATTTTATTACTGACAATATTTATTTTTTTTTATTAGGTTTCTATGCTATATGTATACAGTGCGGTCGAAGAAAAGTGCAGCTATGGAAATGAGATATTTATTTGTTTCTCCAAGAAATTTAATTATTAATATTAACTTGTTTTGGTAAAAATAAAAAGGTATCCAGTAGTAGGAAAAAATTGATAACATGATCAAGAGTAAACTATCCATAAATTTAAAAATATGGTGAAATGGTTTTAAGAAACATTATTTAGAAAACATATCCGTATGATCAGTTCTCAAATTATAGCCTCCTATAAAAAACTGTAATATATTGAAAATAAAAACACAGATTCGAGTTTTTCGGTAGACATGCAAAAATAAATTAAAGATATATACGTTTATTGTGAAAAATGCAATAATACGTGAAATATTCAAAATTTACTGAGTAAGAAAATGATTTCATATCAGAGTAGAGGTTTTATTCTTAAACAACTTTTTCAGTAACATTTAATATAATTTTAAGATGAAGGGTTATTTACATTTAATCATTTTTTGTAGCACTTATCAAGACAACAAAAAAATGTTCTGTATATTGAACACTTCTTGGCCCACCCTGTATAGAAAGGTATACAAATACCTAAATATTATAAATAATACACTGAGAAATGAAACATTGTCTCACTTTTAAAATACTAAATATCTAAAAATTTAAAAGTTTATTATTAAAGAATAATCCGAGAGTATAACTATCAAAAAATACCTACAAACTAAAACCACTATTGCTTTAGTTAGACTCTGAACTACTTCCGTTTTCATCTATCTTCGAGATTATGCGCTATATTACGGACACTTTAGCATTCATTAATATTCTCGTATACTGTCTGTGTTTTCTCTTTTTTTATACTATGTTGCTATGAAAAGATAGCATGGGGTCAGAAGTAATAACTAATCGGTTCATCAAATTTATTATTATTTGAATCTATACGGGATTTTTTCCTGTTGTGTGACAGTCTCTCCTTTCTAATTTCTTTGTGTCGAGCCTCCAGATACTCTTCAGACATTTCACCAATAGGAATCGCAAAGTGGTACAGGATATTGTAACCATGAACAAGAATTTTATGAATAGTTATAGGCATATTATACCACGCATAATCTCGAAGATACAATTCTTTAGTTTAATTAGTTAGATCATGAAATTTATTTATATTAACTCTTTCCTTACAATTTAGAATTCTTAAAATTGTATAGAATTTAAAAAGTAACTCTTTGTTAAGGCCAGGATTTCACCACTAATTTCGTGTTTTTCGAAAAAAGTTCTGGCAGTATTCCCGTCGTTAGAGGCTTATCAATATTCAACCCCAACTGTAGTTTAAACTCGACTTGGATTCGTTTCTTTGTTTCATTTTTTACAGCTTCGTATTTTTTAGTTGCCCGCTATTGTTTAGAAGGTAAACGGTAAGCTATCTTTAAATAACATTCAAAGAAACTTATCCAGCTGTGTAGTGCCGATAAACCGAATTTATATTTTTCTGTATCAGGAATAAATTTACTTATACTTATCCGGTTCATATCACTCGGTTTAGCTTCGCAAGCGTAGCAGGTCGCAGAAGGCTTCTTATGTGTTATAATATTACAAACACTACTGTCGATCATTGTTAAATGAAATTCATAATTAACAGTTAAATCTATATTATTTATTTGAATGGAAAAATTTTCGACCTGATTTTTAAAATAATTTTCAAACTTAGTATATTCCCCTTTAACTAGCTCTGGATTTTCTTTAGAGAATAAAAATTTTAATGGTCGGCAATACCTAGATGACGAGGAGCTTGGATTTTTCCATAATACTAGTCCAGAACTTTTTTCAGTCAACATTAAGGGAACAAAAGTTAACAAAAACATAAATTCGTCAGTTTCATTTTCCATGCCCATTTACAAAACCAAGTCAAAACTGACGAATTAATGCTTTTGATGTAATCAGTATCTGTAAGCTGAAATATACTTCCAACTTATTTAATATATCCTGAGTGTTTATTTCAACAGTTGTATCAGAACTAATTGATTTTTCAGGTAAAAATTGGTTTTTGAAACGGTTGAGTAAATCCATACTCGGAAATGTATCATTATGTACACTATTAACCACTGACCTTAACAAATTATATTTTCGTTCAGATAACTCTAGATCTTAATAATGAGCAAGGGACTGAGGCAAGGATAATTGTTTTTTGTTAGTAGGTTGTGCTGAAGTCGATTGACTCGCCAAATCTGCTGCAAAATGCAATTCTTTCGCACTGAAATTTTTCACTAAATAGTCTACTTTGCGTATTTTTTATTTTTCTGAACTTTCCTCAAATGGTTTTTCTGGGCGGCCCCGTGGTCCAATGTTTTATTTAGTAGATGAAAAAGAACGGAGCTCTTGAGGTATCCATATTTTAGTAACCAAAACACCACTTTCCTTTTTTAAAAAATAACTTTTGAAACGCGAACATTTTTCCTACCTTGTCTTAAAATTAGAGCACACAAAATGAGAAATATTATACAATTTGGAGTCATCTGAATCTTGAATTCTATAAGCTTCTGTAATATTTCCCTTTATAACTTCAAATTTCTCTTCGTTCCTTGCTGAAAGCCAAACTTCGAAACAGTCGCCGAATGTAAGTGATTGATCTATACAAAAAAAAAGTTTGCAAATATTTGCAAAATTGCCCTGCACCACATTGACATGTGATAAATTTGTGACATGCTTGAAAAATTGTAGCTATATAGTTTTATATAATTCTTTTAGAGCTTTTGAAAAATTAATTTTCCGAATTAAATATTACGTTTTTAGCCTATTTCTTATAAACGTTAATGAACGGCAAATAATTTACAAGTACCCAAACAAATATAATACTTTAATACAGAAAGCATACCTAAATTTATAATCTCCATCACAAAACACTAGCTGCAACACTTTTGGAAATGCACTTAATCGCACTAAAGCAATACTGCAATTAAAAATATATTTGTGTATTGTCTGCAAATTAATCATATATCCCGCGCTGCCCTGCTGATCTTATCAGTTGATACGCACAGTTAGTAAAAACAGCATTTTCAAGAAAAAAATATATACTCTCTGAAACTTATTTTTTATTAATTCTGACAACTTAGCAGCTATATTAAATACAAATTTAAAATCCTAAGTTCACCCCTTTGCGAATGCAGTGGCGTAACAAAAAATATTTATTTTTTTCTGAAAATACATTGAAAAAAAAATGAAAAAATGAATAGCGTGTTAGTATTATTTACATTTTTGGATCCTCTATACAGTAGTTTATGAATATTTTATGAATAAAGTTATATAAACATAATTTTTATTACTACTAGCTATGTTGTCGATATGATAAACAAAAATATAAAATCCTAAGCTTGCCCCTTTTAAAGCACAGCGGCGTAAACATAGGTGGCTTAGGCCATGACAGTTGAGCTTCCTAAACATAACTGGCCATGCATAACTATCATTATAAACAATTATCATTTTGACAGAGCGATTGCGTTTCGCCATTCCGCGTTTTTTTTCGAGTGTATTGCTAAAATTTGACCGTTCTTGTGTGTGTAAAACCTTAAAAAATGCCCCTCGATAGAAGATCTCATGAAGAGTCACGTTTAGTGGTTTGCTACTGTTGTTTTAACAAAGCTATAAAGCACTTCAAAATATCGGGTAAAGTAGAACAATTAATTAAAAATATGTTTCCTCATTTCGACAAGACCAGCGAGTGTACTCCACTAGTTTTATGCGGTAGTTGCTACATCAAAATGAAGAAGCACACTTTAACCCAAGTGGTGGATTATGAAACTCTCAAAATCAGACTTAAGCGAAATGAAAAAAAGTGTAGCTGTCCAATCTGTGAAGTTGCTCGATCTAACCCCAGACAAAACCTGCCTTTAAAATGTATTATCCAAAAACGTAAAGTGGGTAGACCAGCCATAAACAATGATGCCGATGTTATCAAGCCAAAATCTATTAAGTTGTGTAGTTTGTGTAATTCTAAATTACAAAAGGGTTTAAAACATACTTGTACAACAACTACAAGAGTGGTGAACACGGTCAGACTCGCAAGTGGATGCGAACAACAGGTGGCAAGTAAAATTATTCAAAAAGAGGAATCAGTTCAGTGCAGCTCTTCATTGGTGCTAAACAAAGGTAAAGGTGTTGGTGTGAAAATAGGTATCAAGCGTCAAAATGGGACACCAGATCAGCAAAAGGTAACTCTAAATGTTTTTCAAAATATACAGAAAGATTGCAATTTATCATTTAATTCAATGAGAAAAATAAGCGATCACTTGCGAAGTGCAGGTAAAAAACTGGTTGAACCAAATATTCTTCCTAATATTAAGAAATTATCTCATAAACTTGACGAATACTTTGATTTTGAAATGCTGAATGATGTAACGATTGGAAAAAATGAATTTTCTTCTGCTCCTTTCGTATATTGCAACAATTTGCCGCAGTTGACTGCTTATCTTTTGAATGAAAGAAATGTTGGGGACTCTTTTCATGTAAAAATTGGAATTGATAGCGGAGGTGATTCTCTAAAAGTATGCTTGAATTTGTTGCCATATGATAACACTGAAGTAGACCATAAACATAAAAGTGGTGGTATCAACAAACTTATGATTATTGGATTAGGACCAAAGATGATCGAGTCCTACAGTAATATTGAATTAATATTTAAAACTATCAATTTGAATTCACTTTGCGGACTTTGTGAATACACGTTTGCTGCTGATCTAAAATTAATAATGATGCTGCTGGGACTTCAGGCGAATTCTTCTTCACATCCCTGTCCATGGTGCGATGTATTTTATAAAGATTTGGAAGGTAAAGGGCAATTAAGAACGATTCACAACATTTCCGAACAAAATATCTTATGGAAGAACACTGGTGGGAGACTTGACAAAGTCAAAGATTTTAGTAAGCTATCAATGCTAATAAAGAGCCTATTAATTATTTCATGAATGTCCTATTTTTTAGAAAACTGTATTAATATTCCATTGATTACCGGATGTGAGCATACCCCAATCATAAAATATATTCCCCCTCCAGAATTGCATTTACTTATGGGTGTTGTGCAAAGGATATTCGATTTTTTGAAACGAGATGTTCCTGAAGCTGCTGACGAATGGATCAAAAGAGCAGGGGTTAAACTCGATCATTATCAAAAACTCAACGAAAATAATGCTAGAAAACTGCTTAAGAAGGTGGATCTGCTAAATAGTATATGCCCAGGTATAAGATAATAATATTTCGTCATATCGTATGGTTATACCTATTTTGTTTTTGTTATGAATTTCATTTCTTTTTTAGGAAACAGATATACGACGGTATTGACAGCCTTTAACAAAGTGGTTTCAAGTTGCTTTGGCTGTAGTCTGGATGCCAACTACGAAATTTATATAAACGAATTTAAAGAAGAACTTCAAATAGCAAAAATAACATACAGTCCCAAGATACACGCGGTTATTCATCATGTTCCTGATTTTATCAAAATGACAAATATTGCTTTAGGTTTTTTTTCTGAGCAGGCTTCAGAACAATCCCACCATTCCTATAAACTACATGCAAAAAATTACAATCTTAATATTCAATCTGAAAACTATCCACAAAATTTATTACGCTGTATTTGTTCGTACAATGCTAAACATATTTAATAACTTGTAGTTAATTATTGTTACTTATTTAAATTTTACTTATATAACTTTATTCATAAAATATTCATAAACTACTGTATAGAGGATCCAAAAATGTAAATAATACTAACACGCTATTCATTTTTTCATTTTTTTTTTAATGTATTTTCAGAAAAAAAAAAATATTTTTTGTTACGCCACTGCATTCGCAAAGGGGTGAACTTAGGATTTTAAATTTGTATTTAATATAGCTGCTAAGTTGTCAGAATTAATAAAAAATAAGTTTCAGAGAGTATATATTTTTTTTCTTGAAAATGCTGTTTTTACTAACTGTGTACGCAAAACCGGTTTTGAAAATAGACTATTTCGGTTTATTACTTACTCTTTGTCACAAAAATAGTAGAAAATTATGTGGTAACTTTTAGATTTTTGTCCATGGATCACTGCACTGTGCGCCGAGTCGATTCCATATCATGTAATATACATTTCTGCACAGAATGGCGAACGCAGGGTAAAATTCCTATATTGTCGATATAACACGGTAAAAATAGCCCAAAGTGCCGTCATTTTTAAATATTAAAAAAATAGATATAAAAATAAAAAATAGATAAACGCAAATTGATAGCCTTCTCCTTTTTTGAAGTCGGTTAAAAATGTGTAAACGTCCTACGTCTACGACCTAATTTTTCTATACTATATAACCTTTTCAGGTTAGTCTCAGCTCTTCTAATCTTCCTGATGAAATTCTGAAAAATATTAGTACAGAAGAAGAATTAGGTAACAGATGCATTGATCCTCCGGAAATCCTAGATACAACCGAAGAGAAATTCCAAAAACTTCCAGTAGGTAGCCCTGTTGTAGCTACAGTGCTAAAAATAGACCGAGTTTGTAATGAACGAACGTCATGGAGTTTATCAGCTTGGCACCAAAACTGGAGTTATTAAAAATTGGTTTTCAGGCAACGAGATGGAAGCAGTTGAAGATATAAACTTGGATAAAGACAACGTTTCACACAACTTATTTCGATACGACAAGCTGTGATTCAACAGTCTTCATTTAATGGACAAGGTTTTAGTAAATTCTATTGTAAACTCTGTAAGAACCAAAAAGACATGTTGTAACCAAGGATGTGCTTGTTTCAAAAATGGCAGTATGTGTTCTAGTAAATGCCATTTGAGCTTGACCTGTCAAAACGAATACTACTTTTGCTATTTTGTGTATTTTTTACTTCCCTCTTAAAATGGAAGTATTGTAATCGTGAATCAGTCTTCGAGATTTTTTCAGATCTTCACATTTCAGGGTCCCTAGATGACGGAAAACATTTTTTCTCAATTCCGTCGGTTTGTCTGTTTGTCTGTTCGCGGCGTAGCTAAAAAACTACTTAACCGATTGACTTCAAACTTTGGTCAAATAGTAAGGGTCATATGGGGATAACCTGGTAACATTTTGGTGAAAATCCAATATGGTGAAACAAAATGGGGGCCTAGTAAAATGTTAAAAAAATTATTATTAAGAAACTGCTAATCCAATTTATCTCAAATTTTGCCAAAACATCAAGTATTATGTTGAAATCAAATGGTAAAATTTTGGTACGAATCCAAGACGGCGGAACAAAATGGCGGCATAATAAAATATTTAAAAATTCAGCCTGAAAAACTGCTTAACAGATTGATTTCAAATTGTGTGCTATAACTGATTGTAGTATAGGCCCAGATAAACCTACACCAGATGCGAAAGTGCCTATCTAACGCATGCATAGCGAATTTATGGGAAAATCCGCCTCCTACAGATGTCCAGCCATCTCAGATATAATAAGAGGTCCAGTTGATATTTTAAATCCACACGGAAAAGTGCTTGCTCGAGCGGCGATATCGATAGTGCGAGAGCTTATGTTATTATTTAATTTTTTAAACAATGATTTTTCTACAGTTTTATTTTTGTGGTTGTAAAAATGCCTGGTTATAAGTACCTTTATTTACATTGTTCAAATAGAAGTGGGAGCAATAAATCACTGTTTAAATTACATCAAGATCCCGTAAATATGTTGGTTTTATTATTAACATATATAATTTTTTACGCCTGATGGTATGTTTAATAGATTCACGCAAATTTTTTTAACAAGTAGGTACTTTATAAGTAGCCTAATTTATAGTTTTTTTATAGTATAAAAATGTAATAATTTTAGATTTAACAGTTGGCTTAAACCGGCTGGAAGGGGAGATCTTTTAGAAAAAAGTTATTGTAATTACAAGTTATGCGAAGATCGTGTTGAAACTAAATGTTTTGCAGTATTTACAAGCTGTGTAAAACGCCTTTATGATACCGCTATACCGACAATTTTCCCTGGACCAAAGCGCAGATCTGATTTTTTATTCGAAGAACCTCCGAAAAAGACCATAATTTTATCAAGTAGGTAATTTTGTTGTTAAAGACTGCATTGTTGAAATACCGTTACGGATAATCATATTAATCCCGGTAAGATTGAAATAGCCCAACTACCGTGGAACAGGGACAGAGAAAATCAAATCTTCGAAGGTATGAAGGTCATCCATTAGTTTATTAATAATTTTTAATATCCAACAAAATTTTTGGTGCGGGCCATACATGTCTCTCGCGCCGAGACCAAATAAAATCTGGTGTAGATTTATCTGTGGTATAGGGATCAACTAGTAAAATACTAGTACTAATTCAAGATGGCCGAACAAAATGGCGGCCAAATAAAATGTCTGTAATCGTGAAAACAGCACCCTCTCAGGTTTTACGCGTCTTTACATTTTAGCGTCCCTAGATGCCAAACAAGTATGTTTTATCAATTCTGTCTGTCGGTATGTCTCTCTATCTGTCTTTCAGTTCGCAGCATAGTTTAAAGACTACTTACCCGATTAACTTTAAATTTTTATCAAAAATTAAGGGTCATATTGGTATGAACTGGTAATATTTTGGTAAAAATCGAAAATGGCGAAACAAAATGGCAAATACTACTTACCCGATTTACTTCAAATTTTGACCAAAAATAAAGGGTCATATAGGGATGGCCTGATAATATTTTGGTAAAAATCCAATATGGCGGAACAATGTTAAAAAATGTTTGTTAGAGTGGTGTATTATTTATTTGGGGTTAAAATCTAGTTTCGCAACTTTATTGTTACATCTTCAGGACACATATGTAGATTCTATATCCAGCATGAAACCCATATTATCAGTCTTTACATTTTCCGTTTGTCCGCAGATATTAAGTTTCTAAATCGTTTTCGTTAACGATCCTCTTGGTTTTATACTAGAGTGGTGTATTATTTGGGGTTAGGACCGGTAAAAAAACAAGACTTTTTTAAATTGTCGACATTTTGAAACTTTATTGCTGCATCCTCGGGACACATATATAGAATCTATATCTTGCATGGAATACATATTTTCAGTCTTTACCTAATACGTTGGACCGCAGATATTTCCCAGATATTAAGTTCCTAAATCGATTTTGTTAACGATCCTCTTGTTTTTATGTTAGAGTGGTGTATTACTTGGGGTTAGGCTCCATTAAAAAAAACAAATGTCCTTTTTTAAATTGTCGACGTTTCGCTACTCTATTCTTGCATCCTCAGGGTATATATATATATATATATATATATATATATATATATATATTTGTTTACAAACCTAAAAAATTCCAAACGAAGAAATCCGACAAAAACCTGCATTTTTGTTTTTATTTTTTTGCCCTATTTTTTTTCAAATTTGAAAACACATTCTTATAGCCTACAAGATGCCACTGTGTCAACCATCATCAACTTTGTTTTTTTATTTGATTTTTACATTTTTAAAATGACCATTTGAGTCCCATTTCAACGATGTGTCACTTCATCAACTTTATTTTTCCTACGGCCGCCATATTGATTTTTTTAATTTTTCAAATGCTGCCTTATTTACGAACTTTGTTTTTTCTTATGGGCGCCATATTGGATTTTTGCAATTTCAAATTTCTCGTTCAATTCTTATTTCAACGAATACTGATCTGTGTTTACGCCTCGTAGGTACCCACCAATTTAAAAAACAAAACTAGATGCAACACAAAACGTAATCTTAACAGACAAAAAAGAATTTAAATTAACTATCTTACTTTACAGAAGGTGTTCAAATAAAAAACCATTGTTTTCTTTTTTACATTTTGCAGGACATCAGGTGTTATGGTTTGAAATGCCTCCAAAAAGTTGACGTAGCTGCTCTTCCGTTTCAAATAAAAATACACCTCTCTAACATAACAAGAAGATCGTTAATGAAAACCATTCAGAAACTTAATATCTGCGATATCTGCGGTCCTACAGAATCGGTACAGACTGATAATATGGGTTTCAATTTAAGATGGCGAAACAAAATGACAGCCAAATAAAATTTTTAAAAAATCAACTTTAAAAAATCAACTTTAAAAAATCTTGTTCAATTAATTTTAAATTTTGCAGAAAAATTAAATGTGAATATGGGATACTTATTGAATTTATTTTAAATTATGCCCAAAACTCAAATGCGCCATAGGAAGAAAGGAAATGGTAAACACATTGGTAGGAATCCGTTGAAATATGATGGAACATAAGAAAAAACAAAGTTCGTAAATAAGGCAGCATTTGAAAAATTAAAAAAAAAATGGCGCCGTTGAAATGGGACTCAAATGGTCATTTTAAAAATGAAAAAATCCAATAGTTGAAAATGACAGTGGAATCTTGTAGGCGAGAAAAAAGCTATAAGAATGTGTTTTCAAATTTGATACTTTAAAAATATGTAAAAAAATAAAAACAAAAATGCACCCATGTTTGGAATTTTTTAGGTTTGTAAACGGCATTGATTTGGAAACTAAATTGACTAATTTATGTTTCCAATCTACCAATGTTATCCACTCTTTATCTTGGACACACGGTATATATATATATATATATATATATATATATATATATATATATATTTGTTAACGATCCTCTTGTTTTTATGTTAGAGTGGTGTATTATTTGGGGTTAGGAAATATCTGCGGACCAATGAAGTAAGACTAATACGGGTTTCATGCAGGAAATAAAATCTGTGTTCTGAGGATCTTCCAAATAATACACCTCTCTAACATAACAAAAAGTAATAATTCATAACGAGAATTACAGACTGATAATATGGGTTTCAATTTAAGATTCGAAACAAAATGACAGCCAAATAAAATTTTTAAAAAATCAACTTTAAAAAATCAACTTTAAAAAATCTTGTTCAATTAATTTTAAATTTTGCAGAAAAATTAAATGTTTTTTATTGAATTTATTTTAAATTATGCCCAAAACTCAAAATATATTTTATTTCTGTTATACTGTGACTATGTACTGAACTAACTTGGATCACCCTTCACTCTTCCCAATAAAAGTATATTAACGATAAAAGAATTTACAAATTTTTTAGAATATATTTTATTTCTGTTTGTTATATTACGATAAATTCATTTTGTTATGTTGTAAACAGTTTACATCTACCTAGATATGCATTCAAATATGAATCAGTTCTTTGTGTTTGTTATAAGATACATAATATAATTATGTATCATATTATGTACCTACTTTATTTATTACTTTGAGGATTTCAAGTACTGCATTATTTGTTTGACTGTTCGATATGTCGTTATGAGTATGATCTAGTAAACTTTCTAGTGTACCTAAACCTTTTGCCTTCTCATTAGCAGCATTTATCAAATAACCTACGTAGATCTGCGCAAATGGTAAATGCCTACTCAAATATCAAAATACTGACTGTTTTAAATTCACATTACCATTTGTCTGAATCTAATCTGGGCATTTGTCACATGACTGATGTGAAAATCGGCAGATACGAATTACCTAGTCACATAATAAAATACTGATCTTTTTTTATCATTTTGGTATTTGCCATGGCACTTAGCAAAAGACTAGGCCAATCGCTATTTGCCTAAATTTGCTTTATTTGCCTACGACATATATATATATATATATATATATATATATATATATATATATATATATATATATATATATATATATATATATATATATATATATATATATATATATATATATATATATATATATATATATATATATATATACATAGTTTTTTAAGCCGATTATAATATTTAATATTTTATCATAAAAACTAAATTAATATTCTAAGATATCATCTACATTTATACACAGGCAACACATAGAATTAGTGCTTATTTTTTTGTTTAATAAAAATATGATGCATTCAATTAAAGCTCAGTCTGTTATTACACTAATTTATACAGGAAAATAAAGAAATAAACAAATGAAAATATTTGTAGACGCTTTTTTGTATTTTTATTTTTTTTTGTTTGCCATGTTATAAATTTATTCCTATTTTGATGTTTAGCCCACTATGGCGCCTATTATCAAGTGCGCCATGATCTTAATAATACTAAAACTAAAGTTGTTCAATGTTCAAAAAATGGTTAACTGTTACATAATAATATGTAATCGTGAAAGTGCTCGTTATACCATTTACATATGTAGGTTCTACAAATGAAATATAATTACTGACACAACCAAGCCTGCTCTTTTCTGCAAAAATAGATTCTGTTTAGCAGAAATAGTAATTAATTCGAATACGAGATTACGTTTATTCATCTAAACCCATGTGGCTTGATACGAATACATGCAAAATGCAAAAGGCTTTGTCTAACGGTCGGTCAAAATAACAATCGATAAAAGAGATCTCGAGGAATAAATTTAAACTGTTGGTAAGACATCAGAAAAACTTTAGCGGAAGTTAATAATGGACGTCTTTAAATGTTATTTTTTGTGTGAGAAATACCATCTATCTCCATTAATTTTCACATAATCACAATATTCAAGCAAATTATCTTGTTTAGTTAATAAAGTATTTCTTCCAATCGGGATCACAAAAGTCCTTGTATCTATATTTTACGATGTCCAGGCCCAGGGATATTTTCTAGATTTTTTTGTCCAACGCTATTACAATTAGCCTCGAAATTGCCAAATTATCTAAAAAATTGACGCAAACTTCTAATGACTGCCCCCTCGAAAACCCCTCTTACATAAAAAAATCTAGTTTTGTTTTTACCATCACTTTCATTGTGAACATGAAATATTTTCCTTCATCTTATGACGACGGCTTTTGCAATTTGAACAACCGCGTATTCAGATTCATTGATTCTTCTGCTATAGTGAAAGCGCCCGAAGAGAGGTGCTTGACGCTTCCCCCATCCCCTTGTGTATTTTGGAAAATGTGCTCTAATCGCTGAAATTAAAGGCACTTCTGTATCTGACCTGTCATTTTTGGGTCATGTAAAACATTATGAGTACTCTTGAATAGTTGTCTGCAGTTCGCTCCTGCAAAGTTTTCTTTATTTTAGTGTTTTTTGAAAGTTGTAAAAGTTAGGAAAGCGTGTGAGCAGTGATTTAGGGCTAACTATTATTATTATAAAACATATCTAGTAATATGGGTAGTAATAAAACCCCCTACAAGTCTTAAAGACATAAATGCAAGAGTGGAACAAATCGCAACGGAGGTCAATGATGGCCTGCGCGCGGTTCGTGAAGAATTTGCAAAGTTTGTCAAAACCTCTACAAAGAAACCTGAGGATTCTAGTGAAAACAATAAAATCATGGAGCAGTTAAAGCAATTTCAAAAAAGCATTAATTCATCCCTTCAAGATTTGACAAAGAACTTTAGTGAAATTAAATTGTCTTTACATGTTTTGCAGCTCAAGGTGAAAAATACCGAAATGAAGCGCAATGTGCATTATATCGTAAGTTCATGGTCTGCAAGACCTGGAATCTGATTTGTATTTAACAGTTGTAAAATTCCGTCGCGAAAAGTTTAATATTCAAACGGATAAATCCGACATTTCTTACTGCTCGGTAAACATGACCCAGCAAAAACAGTTCCAAATCAAGACTACTGGTAATTCAGTTCTGTAGACGCTGGTCGCGCGACATGGTTTTGATAATAAAAAAAAACTGAAAGGTTCCAGAATTGTTATCAGCGAGTTACTAACGCAGAAAAATCTAAAGCCTGGGTTATAGATTGCAAACGTTTGCGTCTTGCGTCGAAGTTTACGCTGTCTTTGTAGTTTACTTAATGTAAAACAATGGGTACGGTTATATTTTTACAGCCATCCGTTTGCGTTTCCTCTAGCCGTCGAAGAGATGGCGATCTTCTATTTAGGCGGAAGAGGCTAGCGTAAATCGACGATTGCGATAAGCTGCAACCAATGAAATTGGTGGATTTTAGAGGGCCTTTTAAAACGTTCATCCTTCGTAATAAATTTGACATTAATATATACACATATCATCCTAATCCATTTAAAAAAACTACTTGGGGCCATTGTCTCTAATTTTAAGAAAATACTGACAGGAGTTTTGACTATTTCTACCCCATTTAACAGGCCGAATACGCTACGTTCTTTGCCGCCTTCTCTTCAGCAACTTTACAGCTGCGGCGCACATTAATATATCCACAATGCCTAGTCTTTACTAGGCATCATTACTATGATTTTGTGTACTTGTTGTAAAACAAGCAAGACAAAGTTGCATTACATAAAAAGGCAATCAATATAAACCTAAAAAAAAGGTTAGTTCCACAGGCGACGCAAAGCGTAAACCTTTTCAATCTATAAGACGGGCCAGAGAAAACGCTTAGCCTAAACGGACGACGCAAGTCCCAAACTTTTTCAATCTATGACCCAGGCTTAAACCTTTTTAAAGCTGCTCTTCAAAAAACATGCGTGGACTTTTAACGGTTTAGTGATGTTGAGGTTATGGGTAATCGCCGACTTATTAACTGTGAAAATGATATGAGTGCATTAATTGGTGAACAATGGAATTCAGAGATTTAGGATAATAAATACGTACGGTCAGTACTACCTTTCCTTAAGACTGCTACTTCGAAAATGTACTCTCTTTTTTTAAACAATCAAAAATCTATTTACCATTATAACAGTAAATAAACAAGAACACGTTAAAAAAAAAGTTGTGTATTTTAACCTAGGTAAATAAATATCTATATATAGGAATTCTCTTCTTTTGTATAACTGTATTTTTTTTCTTTTAGTTAAAACATAAAATTATTTCCTCAGTATTTGCAACTGTTCGAAAAATTAAGTTTTATTTTTTGTGTAGTTATATATATAATTTTAAGCATGTATGATGACTATTATATTATTAATTTATTATGGTTACTGAGACATGGTTAACTGAACAAATAAGCTCTGATCTCGTAAATATTTCCAGCTATAACTTCCTTCGTAAGGACAGAATTGGTAGAGGAGGCGGAGTGGGTGCCTATATTAAAATCTCTTTAAATTAGGAACTTATACAATTCAATTTTCCAATCACCCAATCATTGGGACATTTGTTTATAAAATTTAAAATTGGTTATAAAATTTCTGTGCTCGGTAATTTTTATAGGCCTCCAGTACGCCGGTTAACAACATTACCTTAGATTTTGACATTTTGAGTGACATTTTCCCAAGGGAGGATATATTCTTATGTTTGGGAAAATCTCCGTGATCAAACGTGAATTTCTTTAATCTTAACAACCCTGTTCTACACACTTTTGAATCATATATTTTTACACAAATTTTAGAGGATCCCACTAGAGTTACGGACACATTAATTGATCCTATCCTTATAAATAATACAGACCTTATTGAGAAGTCAGATGTAATCTCTTCTGAGGGTGTCTCTGACCATAACGTGGTATATATTCAGTTAAATTTTCAAGTCAAGAGACCTCCACCAAAAACAATAAAATATCGTTGTTTTTGAAATTTTAATTGCGAAAATTTTATTTTTATAATGATTTAAATACGTTATCCTGGCATCATCAATTTACAGAATATAATTTAGACAATTTTTTATAGATACATTACCGAATTATTTGATAAACATGCACCAGTTAGAAAGGCTCCGGTTACCGAGTTAAGCCTAGTTCTCAGGACTACGTTGTGTCGCCAGCGACACGTCGTTAACAAATCAGTATTGCGAATTAATTTCCCCTTTATCACCACTCTTCTGTCGCCAGGCCACACAGGTGTAGTTGAAAATTTTCAACTACAACGTTAAATGTCAAATTCGGTGTCAAAAGTCAAAGAAATTAAAGAAAACCGGACAATTTTTTGGTAATCCGTACGAGCATCCAAGAAAGAAACCAAATCGGTAGGTTTTTATTGGTTTTCTTTGCTTTGATATTTTTGTAATTGAGTAATTTAGTTTTGTGATAAAAGGTACGTTAGTATAGGTCATAGTGAAAGAGATTTTTAGTGTACAAAAATTAATCACTGATATAATAGATGTTAACCAGTGGTGTTACGCCTTTGTTATATACAAAAAGGAAAACATTGTAATAATCATTGGAAGTGCTTTTCTATAGTTTTAGATCTGGAATGGATTCGTCACTTATAGCCGTAGATATTACTCATCCTAAGGGAATTATCTTTCGTGTAAATTTAACGCCAGAAGAGATTGAGCATTTTAACACTGGTCAGTATGCTTATTGTAATAATAACAGATATACTTATTCTCTTAAAATAAAACCGGCCCACCAAAAATAACAGTTTTGTTTCTCTTTTTTTCATTGAATACCCTACACCATTATTATTTTTGCACGAGAACAAATCACAGCCTAGATAGAACCAAAATTCCTTTAACCCTGAATCATGTAATTTTAATAGTTCATCACTATTCAAATTTTGGGACAAAATTATTATGGTGCTGTAAACAGTCACTTTATTATATTATGCAATACGTCCATTAATAAAATAATGTAGCCCAGGGAACTGCAAAACTTGGTTAACTTACAAATTTGCACAAACAACTATCACTTTAAAATTTAAGTTTGTGACTAGATACCATAGTTTATATAAAAGGGGGCTTATTAGCATTTAATTAATCTCATGATTTACATTATATATCTTGTATTTTAGATGCATCCTATCAAGAGCACTTATTAAAAAAATACTATGATTTGAATGTAGATGGATTTGTTACTGGTCATGGTGAGAGTGATCAAGGTAATGATCAAGGTAGTAGTAGTCAGTCGAGTAGCAACTTAACAACTCCAACTTCAAGACGATGGAATATAGAAGTTGAGGAGCAACTAATCCAGCTTGTCTGTGAGCGCCCAGTTTTATTTGATTTTAGATTGCCTGTAAAAGAAAGGGGCAGATCTGCCACTAGAAACTTGTGGCTGGAAGTTATACAAGAATTGAATGGTAATATAATGTAATACAAATAAGCCAAAGTCAAAAATTGCATTATTGATTAAGAAATACTCTTATTGAAATTTTAAATTTAATTAAGTCCTATCCAGTAATAAATTGTTCAATTAGGTAAATGAAAACTGAGATGCACAAGCAGCTGATTTTCATCCAAGTTTAGTTTATTGTCAAATATGTTCAATTATTTTTATCAATTTACCTTTAAAGTATCTTAAATAACTTAGGTTGTACATTTTCTATAAATTTCTCATGTTCATTTTTCACAAGTAAGTACACACCTTTTTAAAAATTTTACAACTTTGTTCTTAATTTAATAAGGAAGCAAATATATGATTTAAATGACATTTTCTTTTGTTTTCAATTGCGATGCACTACACCGTATATAACTATCTGAAGAAGCTCTTTCACAACCACATACAAGGTCAAAGACAAATATCACAATAGGGCTGCTTCTATTTAGAAAAAAAGGTGTATGGACATAATTATATGATTGTTTTTACATGCTATTTTGATTTATGAATGATTTTCTAATTTTTGATTTTTGTAGTTATATGTTAATCATATTTTCATTTATAGTGGACATCTCTGTTGAAGATATTTCCAAAAAATGGAAAAACATAAGGGATAGCTTTATTAGGACAAGGGCTAATATTAACAAGAAAATTGCTTCTGGTTCATCAGCCGAGGAAAAGGAAGCAGCAGAAAAGTTGAAAAGGAATCATAAACATTATGATCTACTGATGTTTTTAGATGATACTCTTGCAACCAGAAGGTAAGCTATTTCAAAATTTATTTCTAGAAAGTTTCGGGGAATTTTTGTAAACTAGAAAATTTCTCATTCAAATATGAATCATCATCCCATTCATCAATTCATTTATATAGCTATCAGCTAAAGAATAATCATTTTTAATTGTTGCTATACAAGTGTATAAAGTTTTTTTCAGAAAAAATCATTGGTTCTGGTTTTTTAGAACATCTTCAAACCTACATATGCCTGATGAAGGTACAAGGTCTCCAATTGCATCCCCACCATCAACAAGAACTACACCCACTACATCTAGGCCATCTTCAACGATGAGCGATCATGGCCAGCTAACTGATCAAGACAGACTGTTTATAAATGCGATAAAAGAATTGCCAGGGCCCAAAGAACTAACCTCTACCCAAAACTTCTGTATACGTCTTGCCGACGGAATGGATAAGCTTCCCCCGAGGATTAGAAATCAAATCCAGGTCGAGTTTCTTCAAAGGTTAACAGAAATGGAAAATATTTATTTATATACTGATAGTTCATAATACTTGGAAACCAGAAACATATGCACATATTTCCATATCTATATGTCAATGTTCTGCTAAAAACTGTTTGGCAAAAAAGTGTAGTTGAAATAAATTGATATTTTTTTTCATTTTTGTTTTCTTTTAATTCTCTAATAGAAACAGTATGTTGTGTATTAAAAATTACAGGAATAGTATCGTGTTGCCTGGAACTAGTGACTGCAATACTAAACTAGTTAATAATATAAAAGTATAAAGAATTTTAACCAACTCGTAACATTATTTCTGTTGTGTTGTTCAAATGAGACCAGTACATCAATGAATACACATTTATTGAAAAACATAACAGATGTGGAATACAACAATTTTCAGAAACTAATACTAACTTATGCTAAAAACTAATACTAGCCTAACCAATTAAAATGTCAAAACAATAGTTTTCCTCTACCTACATTTCAGTTAAATAGATATTTAACAAAAGGACGCATGCATCGAACAGATACATATGTATCTTCGAGGCCTTCAGTTATAGAGCAATGAGTAGAATCAGTAAGAAAATTGTTTAATTTGGAATTAAATTTTCTGATTGGTCTTCATATGATCAGGTATTTTATTATATAGGAATTTTCCTAAGTGAAAAAGATGTTATCTGGTTACTGAGCTAGAGTACTGTAAAATTAATGTAAAATGATAATGAAAAATCTTGTTTTTTCAAAAGATTCTTGAAAGTTGTTTTTATTAAGAGTGAGATAGATCATAAAATAACAATATTTGAAGTTTTTTTTTAAACAAGTTGCAAACTGTCAGAAAAAAGCTTAGTGAAATACAAAAAAAGGGTGGTACACTTCTATAGCCCCCTCATTTACAGTATTGAAACTGAATAATTATAATAATAATTTTTGTACTAGGGTTTCATAATTGACCCTAAACATAGGTTAACATTAACAGATTACAAAATTACAGTATATTCCACTGCCAGGGAACAGCTCCTTCTTCATTAAAATATTGCTTAAATTCATCCCTGATATCTCTAGCAGTTCCTGCATAGGTGTTTGTTCCTAACTGTCCTACATAGGATAACTGGGAGGTGGCATCCCTCCATGGTTCTTGTGTAAAATTTCCATCTTCTTCGTTGTCTACTAAGCCAGCAGTAATATAAGAACTTCTTCCATGGGTTATTAAAAAATTGTGGAGACACACAGCTGCTTTTATTATATTGTCCACATTTTCAATTTTTGCAATAATTGGATGGGAGAATATCCTCCACCGGGCAACTAAAATTCCGAAGGCATTTTCGCTTAGCCGCCTGGCACGAGCATGTCTGTAATTGTAAATTCTTTTTTCCAAATCAATCTCATCTTTGCCTGGATAAGGTCTCATCAAATTGTCTAGCAAAGGGAATGCCTCATCACCCACAATAACATAGGTTAAGGCTGGCCTCCCTTCTGAAATGACCTGTGGCGGTGGAATACCTAAGGTTTTATTAAATATTTTTTTTCCTATTAAAGAATTTCTAAAAATTCCACCATCACTCTGTCGCCCTTGTCCTCCAATATCGACTAAGAGAAATTTATAATTGTGGCTGACAACTGCCATGAGTACTAATGAATGACTCCCTTTGTAATTATAGTATGAACTTCCTGCATGGGGAGAAGCCTAAAAAATTAAACAATTTTGATATTAAAATTTTAAAAAGTTACTAGAAATATGACACTTTATAATGCATTGATTGCCTTTACCTGTATCCAAACATGTTTGCCATCGATTGCCCCTACACAATTTGGAAAATTCCAAAGGCTTCTGGATCCTTCAGCTAGTCTTCTCCAACTTTGTTCATCAGGAGGGGCTAATTCCAAGGGCTGAAGGACATTCCAAATAGTATCTAGAGTTTCTGCTATTATATTCGATATTGTTGATTTTCCAACTCTAAATAAATATGACAGACTTATCATACTATCTCCAGATGCTAAATATCTGAAATATCAAAACATAAGAAAAAACATTTTTGGAAAATATATTAATCTCAGTAGTAAAGAGTTTTTGTTTAAAATATTTTTCGTGACCCTATATGAACACTAGCTTCTTCTGCCAAAAATACTTATGAATTCAAATATAGAAAAGGGTTCAGGTATCTAATTCATACATCGAGTTGAAAAAAAGAATATGGTTCTAAATTATTGAAATCAATTATTTAGTTGCACATTAAAATGATAATAACTAAACTATGTCACTGTTTCGGATAATTTTGTCAAAGAACATACCTACATCAAGGTAGGTAAAGGTACCTACCTCAAAGTTATAGCTAACCGTGTTTGAGGGCTTATTGGTTCTCTTCCTAGATCTAACTTTCTAATATGAGGCTCCACTAATACAAGAAGTCTATCAAAAATAATAGAGTTCATTCGAAAAAAATGGAAGTGGTTATTATCAAAATTGTACCGCATTTCTTCCACTAGTGTATTACCAGCACCCAACTCACGCGGCAACAAAAGCAATGGACGTGCCCAAAATCTTAAAAATATAAAAACACTTTCAGTAGGATGCAAAACAGTGTAGATAATAAATTCATACTTCCTTTTGGTGACCCTTCTCTTAGTTAATGTCCGTTTCGCGTTTTTGGCCTTTCTCCAAAGGTAATATGCTATTAATAATTGTCTTTTCTTCATTGCCTGAACTGGATTAAAAAGTGTATTATTATATTCGTAAAAAATAAATATAAACAAACAATAAAGTTGAGGTCATGTTGATGCTCGCGACAACTGTCAATGTCATATTTCGTCGTGGCGACATACAAAAATACCTAAGTGGGGGTTTGTCGCCGCAGCAGGGCCCAGCTGTGAGAACGAGGCTTTAAATGAAGAAATTAGACATTTAAAAAATTAAGGAATCAAGCTTGACAAATATATAAGAAAAATAGAACTGATGAAAACTGAAATGATTATAAAACACCTAGAAACCGGGTTGTAACCGGGTTGTAACCGCTATAAGAATATCAAAAAAAGACTATCTAAGGAATATTACTAAACAGAATAATCCCTCTTTCACTTGGAGAACTCTAAAGGACCTGAATATCCGTAAAAACTTCTTAAACATACTTCCCACTAACCTTTCTAATCCAGAAAATATTAATACATATTTTGCATCATTCTTACAAAATATTTCAAATAAATGTTACAGCAAAGTTACTTTTTACAATAACAATTTTTTTAACTCACAAAATGCATTTAGTTTTTTTACTAGCCAATATAAAGGATCTGCAGGATTCCTTAAATAATATAAAGACAAACGCACAAAGTGTAGATAATATTAATATAAAAATGCTAAAACTCTGTAGTCCATATATTGATCATATTATTTTACATATTGCGCTAGGAAAACTTAAAAGGCTTACAAAAATAAACCAACCTCAAAATTTCTCTGATTTAAGAATTATAAGTATTTTGCCCACTATATCTAATGTTTTGGAAAGAATCCTGCACAACCAAATTTTTAAGTATTTTACAGGCCAAAAAATAATACCCGATTGTCAAAACGGTTTTCGAAGAAATTTTTCTACTGCCTCGAGTTTTGGATGACATAATAAAAGGTAATGACCAGAGGATGGTAAGTGTACTTATTCTGCTTCATTACTCAAAAGCATACGACACTATGGATCATAGACTTTTGTGTGCTAAACTAAAATATTATGGCTTGGGCAATAATTCAGTAAATCTTATTAACTCATTTCTAAACAACCGGTCTCAAAAAATTTGCTATGAAAATGTGCAATCTGGTAGTATACGTATATATTCTGGAGTTCCTCAAGGGTCTATTTTGTCTCCCCTACTTTTCATCATTTATACTATAGACTTCATAACATCCGCCACCTTCTGCAGAACCCAAGCCTATGCAGTTGATACACAGTTGTATACTCTTTTTATCATACAGACATTCCACAAGCTAGTGATAACATAAACACAGACCTAGAAACTATAAAATCCCTTTTAGAAGAACATAATCTAAAACTAAACTCTGAAAAGTCTAAAGTTATTTGCAAAAAAGATACAAAAATAAAAGAAATTTTGTTAAAGAAAACTTGAACTTGGAAATTAGTAATGCTCCTTTGACTTTTGTGCCAGGTGCTCGGAATTTAGAATTATTTCTGTGAACACATTAAAAATATTGCCAAAAAAGCCTTTTGTTCATTAAAATTAGTATACAGTAATCGACATTTATTAAATTTTAATATGAAATTAATTGCTCTGTGAATCTGTAGTTCTTTCCTTCCCACTTTACATATTGCTATTTTGTATACGGTCCTTGTCTATATGAAGCCGATAAACATCGAATACAGATAGTTCAAAACGCTTGTTGCAGACTAATTTTTAATATTCGTAAATATGGTCATATCTCCGAAAAAATCTCAGAATGTAATTGGCTTAATATGAATAATCGCAGAATGCACTTTTAAATACCACACAGAACCCTTAAGGTGCACGCACACCTAGGATGTGCAGCGCGGTGCGAAGCGACGCCAATTTTGCCTCCTGAGAACTTACTGTATAATCAAATCAAGTCGTTTCCGAAGCAAAACTAATCTTCGGAACAATTCGAAGCTCCTCGGTCAATTTCAAAGAGAAAGAAAAACAATCGAGGAAGGATCCAGTGGGCTTCTATCACCTGCAAGCGCGACTGTGTCTTCAGGGCCACCCCCTCAGAAAAAGCGGAAGTCAGCAAATTCGGCACTAAGTTTAGCTACTATGCTGCAAGAATACATCCATTACAAAAAAAAACTCAAATAAATCGGTAGACCACTTGACTAAAAACTTTGCAGGTATCGAAGAGATTGTGCGGACTCTGCCCACAACTCTGCAAATTAAGGTAAAATCACAAATTTCGACTAACATACACCAGGCAGAATTTGAAGCTGAATATGCAAAACAACAATACCCCACTACAGAACGACATCTCACTACACAACAACCACAACAACATCCACAATATCAAAATTTCCCATCTTCCTATAATAACTATCAATGTTCATTCTCAAACAACTTTCCACAAAACACGCAAACCAATTTCAACACACAAATAACAAACACACCACAAGAGAGCTACAATGAAGAACAATCGCCTGTCAATATTACCCATCTGTAGAAATTTAAAAATAAATACATCTTTCGAACTATCTTAATTTTCTTTCAACAATTCTTAGCTACCAAAAATAAAAAATGTTCCGAAAATTATTATTTTCTTGTTAACATCCAAAGATTTTAGTGACTCAAAAATCCGAAAATTCGATGAAATTTAAATTGTAGATAGACTCGAATGTCAGTTACAAGATAAGTTTAGGAATATATTTAAATGTGTTTATTACCTTAGACAAACAACAAGCCTCTCCTCGCTGATCACAGCCTGTCGAAACTTTGTATTTTGACGGGTAATGTAATCGTTCACTAAAATTTAGAAGCTAATAGAACTTTTCTTCGGACATCCTGAAATATTTAAAAAACTTTTTTTATCACTTTTAAGGTCATCGATTAGATGGTGAAATTCTCCAAACTCTTTTCTTTTTCTATTTATTTCATGGACTCAAATAGGCTTTCCTCTCTTTTTTTTCTCCTCTTCTGCACTTGCTACTGCAGATAAAACAAAAAAAATTTCATCTGAAGAGCTACTACTGGCCATTTTGCAGGTTTGTTGGGAACTAAATACTCTTTTTCGGATAGACGTATAGACGCACCGCGCCGCGCCACGCCTCGCCTCGCCGCGCCGCCTAAGTGAGCACGTAACTAGAAAATGACGCGCCGCGCCTCGTGCACCTTAATACTTTGCAACAAAAATGTATTCTTCGTAGCCATATTCATAACAGGAATGTTATGAAAACAAATTTACAATATCTCAGCATAAAACGGCTCTTTTTAGGAGAAGTTTTTCATATAACTATTAACTTGTACAACTCTTTGCCGGACGAATTAAGGCGTTACAATTTCAATAAATTCAAATATAAACTGGGGAATCACCTGTTCTATGAGCAATTAAATAGCAGGTAGGTAATGATTTTTATCGACTGGGTAAGCTTGCAGCGGTGGGGGTGTCTGCCTGAATTTCACTTCGAATTATTAAACTCTATTCTCTATACTTTCTTAAAAAAAATGTTTTATTTTAAGAAAAGCTACAATTTCTTGATAAAATTAAATGTAATATCCAAAAATTATATTAAAAATTCGATATGTAGATATTTAATGTGCCATTTTAGAAGAAACTTAATTTACGTTTAATTTTGCTGGAATGTTTAACGAACTCATCCTTGGTTGAGTGTGAGTAGCCAGAAGGCTAGACTTCGCCTGGATGAGCTCTGTTTTTATCCCTTATACATATTATTAATATACTTATGTATATTATTCGTATTTAAGTTGTTTGTTCTTTTTCTTTGTAATCCTTTTTGGAAATAATTTTTAGAAAATTGGGCAATATAAGTTTTAATATTATTAAACAAACAGTGCTCTTTGTCAGTGAATTATTAGCAATTGACGAACTGCATGGAATACTAAAAAGAATTCCATAAATTTGACTAGGTTTTATTAACAAATCATTATCTGATATCAAAACAAAAGACATTTTCCAGTTTTTAATACAAAAACCATGGTTAGCCATGTCTTTAAGCATTGTGACTGTATACAGGTTGATATTTGGTTGGTATGGAAGCTTGAATTCTATTATTTGCTGTCCATATTATCAAAAGTAATATTAGTAATCTAAAAATAGTCTCACTAACTGTCTACAAATATTTTTCTCTGTTAATTTTTTAATTTCACTGGAAAAACAAGTGCAAGAAGTATGTTGCAAAATATTTTGATAAAATAAAGAAATAATGGGCACTAATTGTATGCGTTACCTTAAATAAATATAAATCTTAGAATATTTCTTCAGCTCTTACGATAAAATATTTTATATCTTAATTTTAAAAGTGGAAATACACTTGACCCCCAATTTCTGACCCATCGTTTGCGAAATATGGTTCAATTCCAACAAAGTTTCCTTATAGCGTCGAAAACAACATACCAAAATATTAAAAGAGGTTTCACGGAATGCAAAATACATTTAATTTCTGACATGTCCTTTGTCCCTGGATAACAAATTACAAATCGAGATATTTATCCGAAAGTTCGATTCGGCATAATAAAGGAGGTTGCTTAGAGATTTTGCCGAAATACTTTCCTTCAATTTTCTCAAAACAATTAAATGGCGTATTCACCCCTTTACAAAAATACCATCGATGTGTTATGTTGTTTAATAGCAAAAAAGTGTCTTTAATACATAAGTAAAACCACTAACAGGATTTTCACATCGTACTTATTTTATGCTGTGCTAAAAATAGCTCTTAAATACAAATCCGAAACAAATATGCTATTTTCAGCACTAGTTTTGAAAAGTACATTACAATAAAAATAAAAGTTCTACTGAAAATTCTTTGTGGTCGTAGGAGAAATAGTGTTGTACATTACTCGTGTTAAAGTAACCGCTTTCAAATGATTCGGAGGAGTTCAGCACTCGGAACACCTCATGCTAAATACCTCCTAGTTTGAGAAATTTCGTTTTCAACACTTGTTAGTAGCCGGAAACTTCCTAGTTGGAAATCAACAATAACAACAATCAACAATATAAAGCCACCAAAAATATCTATTATCAAAACGACACTACTTCCCTCGTAAAAGGTAAGTATTATGAACGTAAAAAAAAATCACTCTCCGGGAAAACATGTTTTCTCATTTCCGTCGGTCTGTATGTACGCGGCATAGCTGAAAAACTACTTATCCGATTGATTTCAAATTTTGGTGAAGAATTGAGGGTCATAAGGGGATGGAATGGTAACAGCCAATATTGCGAACCAAAATGGCGGGCTCATAAATTTTAAAAAAATCATTAATAAGAAACTATTTATCGGATGGACTTCATAATTTACATAAAAATAAAGTTTGATATAGGGATAAACTGTAAAATTTTTGTATAAAGCCATTATGGTAGAACAAAATGGCGAATGAAAATTTAAAAATTCAGTACAAAAAAACACTTATTCAACTGACTTGAAATTTTGCACGAAAATCAAGTGTGAAACAGGGATAGACTGGTAAAATTTTTGTACGAATACTTTATAACAAAACAAAATGGCGGCTTAATAAAATATTTAAATATTCGGTGAAATTCGGTTTCCTATAATAAAGCCTTTTTTTATACAGGAAAATAATAAGACAATGTATTTTTATAGACTATATAATTAAAATTACAAAAAATAACTAGTAATAATAAACAGAAGAATAGTAAATAAATTAATATGCAATACAAAATTACAGTTAATAGGATTTATAGAAAGTTATTTCTAAATAATTATATGCATATACAGGGTGTTTCTTCACAGGACAATTCCTCAAGTATTTCTAAGATAAAAAGTTCATATAAGGATGTGGTCAAAAACGCATCGTTTCTAAGGTATAGGGCGTTAAAATTTTACATATCTTTTAGTTTTCTTGATGTGTCGCGTACATTTCTAAAGATATTTGATCCAAATTTAGCAATTTATTAATCGTAATTAATGTCCATAAATTGACCATGATACATTTTAGAAAATTATACAGGGTGTAACTTTGTCCGAGTTACGACCCATTTGACCGCCCCTAAAAAATTGTTGTAGCGACACTGATCTAGTTAGACACTTTTACTGGATTTCCGGTTTTATTTTACATCTTTTATGTTCTTAGGACTTTTTTGAAAACCTGGACCTTTTTGAAGTAATTTAGGAAACTGTTGTTGGTTTTTGCATCAGCTTGTACTAAAATATATTTAAAATTCGAACACCCTATCGAAGCGTTTTGACCACATCTTCATATGAACTTTTTATTTTGAAAATACTTGAGAAATTGTCCTATGAACTATCGAATACTTATTAAAAAACACCCTGTATAGACTAGTTATATATACGTAGTGAAATTCTGTACAAGGGAAGTTGTGGGTAAAGCATTTTTTTTGGCAGTTCTAGATATCAGTTGATAAGTTATCACGTTTACAAATCCAAAATAAAATATTTTGCCTCACTTGTATTCGAAAAAAATTGCCCTCCGAGATTTTTGCTTTACGTTTTAAATATCTCGAAAAACATTTCCTCGGTCTGTGGCTCTGCATGGCATAACTTACTTATCGCATTTAATTTACTTCAAATTTTGGTCAAAAATTAAGTGTCACAAAAGGATGAAATGGTAATGTTTTGGTACAAATATGGCGAAACAAAATGGCTCCTTAGCGAAATGTTTAAAATTTCAGTATCAAAAATTTACTTATCCGATTAAATCAAATTTTACACAAAATTCAGGTCTGGTGTAGGAATAAAGTTGCAAAATTTTGGTGTGAATCCTAAATGAAAAAAAGCCTAATAAAATATTATTAACTGATATACGTTAGGTATTTTATTATAGTGGTTGAAATTAGAATTTAAAAAACATAATATTAACATGGCCTTTAAAAACTGGTGTACTGAAGTAATAACAAACAATGCACTAATAACTTTATACATTTGCTATAAATTATAATTTCTGGAACTTTTAAAAATAAAGCTCTTTTGATGGAAATGTCCTCTCTTCTTAAAAATAATATTTAAATAAATTACAGTTTATAGAATGTGTATATATTTATTGCCAAATAACTACATGCATATGTAAACTGTGTTGCTGTTTGTGTGTGGTGGAATTCTGTACGAAGAAAGTTCCCTGTGAAGGCCTATTTATCGATATCTTATTTCATTCCAGATGCTGGCGAAAGAATAATTAGGTCGTATACTTATCTACGTTCTGATATGCATCATATTAACTCAGGTAGGTTTTACTTACCAGTATATTTTGCACTGATCTAAGTATCTGTCTGTCTTGCAAAAGATATAAATATTCAACATACGTATGAAAATTCTTGACAGTTTTAATGTATTAACTTTTAGGAACATGCTCTGACATAAACTTTGTTACTTAGTATCCATGGTAATTGCCTGTTAATAAATATGTCATTAAAGCCTTTTTATCCGACATATGCAAAGGCGGGTAAAAAATGTGTTTAACAGTCTATGTATACAGAGTGTATCCCAATAGTTTTGATCATAGGAAAAACTTTTTTATTTATGGGTTTAGGAAAAAACTCACTTTTATTTGCATTTTTAGCTAATATAAAATCATAGCTCACTATTTAAAATTTTTCCAAAAACTTTTATGGATTTGGTACGATTTAATACATCTCGATGTTTGACCTTCTTTGGTTTGGATTGGAAGCTTACCTTAAATTTACTACATTTAAGAAAAAAAGTTGGATACAGCATTTGTTTTATTTTAAAAAAAATCAGAAAATTTTACATAAATAACGAACAAACTTCAGAAACTTCACTGCTTTTCAATGTTAAGTTAAAGTCAAATATGAGGTTTTTGTTAAATTGCAGAAACAAAATTATATACAACGATGCCAAACTTACCTGATTTTAGTTAAGACCGTTTTTGTGTTACGTGCTCGTACTAACCCGGTACAGATCCGCCTAGCGGTACTGTTTCTTTTTTATATATGTCACGGTCTATGTCCAATGTTGAAAAACACCAAAATTACCAACGCAAATAAACCCAAATGAATGCCCAGTTTCTCTTTCCACAAAATGTGTGTAAAACAGCTTGCCTTCCTGATGTGAAACTGTCCCTAAATATTTTAACTTTAACGATGGTGCCTTCGTGCTGTCGCGTTCCGGCGCCAAACCTGGTGCTAACGCGATAACAATCCACTTAATTCTTTTCCACTCCGACTTGTACCATTCTATATATAAAAGAAGTGAACAGGTACTCACTCATCAAAGAAAATAATAATGCTCACGTTGGCAACAGCCTTTTCTGGCTGAGTAAATGACATTTAATTTTAGATACAAAAACAAAACGTCCTATTATTAGGCATTATATTAAAGAATTATTTATATTTGTAATTAAAAAAAACCAAAGCCTGGAAAGCACTGTATATCTGGCGAATTACTTATCTATTTTATTTTAAATTGGTAGGCTCAAATTCGAAATTACGGCGGATCTGTTAGTAATATTCGCGATGTTGCCTAGTATACAGTTTTTGAAAATCTGATAGAAACTTTTGTTTTTCTTATGGAACGCTCTAGACTTTATTCGATATTTGGATCCCCAGAAAAATTCTGCATACTCTTACTTATTATATACTCTCATTAAAGTAATAATGTAAACTTCGCGGTTTACAATAAAAGGTGATTTTTTCACCTAAGCGGAGACTGGTGTCATTTCTGACATCAAAAGTCTATTGAGTTTTAATAGTTGAGTCTAAATATGAATTTTTTAACTATATACCAAGAGAATAGAAATTCTAATGATTCTGGGTTATAGCGATCGACGACGCACGTAGCAAGAAGTTTAAGATATTTTTAATGATACATGTCCCAACCGGAACCCAATTCAATTCCGAGGAAATTCTTTATACTTTAGAATAATGAAATGAAATCACTTACATAAAAAATTGCTTAAATTGCTTTCATTTGCATTTTGAACATTTTTTTTTAACATAAAAATGCAAAAATATTTCTGCGGAAATCTGTTTTTTCCATTTTGCGAGGAAACTTCTATACTTTGGAATATCTGAAATCAAATACATGGAGATTTTGCTTTTCTGAACATAAAAATGCAATAATGTTTTTGCGGAAATTCCTCATTATTTTCATTTTCCTAGGAAATCAGATACATATAGATATTTTAATTTGATTCGCAATCTTAACATTTTTCTGAATATACAAATGAAAATACATCTATATTATTTACTCATTTAACAAGACCTAAATGGTCTAAAATGTTATATCTACCTTTATAAAATAAACTATAATAAAAATGCGAGCTATACTGTTAGGTGGATGTATTAGGTGTTAGGTTAGCCCAGGTTTGTCACCATCACATACACCATCATTTAAGTTATAACATCACATTATCTTTTTAAATTCCATATTCAGAAGGCTTTATCGAAGTAAAAAAAATGTTTTGTGAATGTACCACATTTCAGTGAAGAAAAAGGTTAAAAATAAATAATTTAATAGATAAAATGTTTTCAGAAAATGGAAACGGCGTAACATTTTTGCATTTAAAAAAAATGTGTTGAATGCAAAGCAAAACAAAGTTTCCATGTAAGAGGTTTTAACTATTCTAAAGTCTCGAAAATGGTAATGGCGTATTTCCCCAAGATTATTGTTGCATTTTTATGTTCAGAAAAATGTTTAGAATGCAAAGCAAAACAAAGTTTTAATGTAACTGGTTTCAGATATTCTAAATGTGAAAAATGGAAACGAGGCAGTTCCGCAGTCTCACTTGGTTGGTAATACAAATGAACATTTCTTGTACGTAATGTTTTTGGATGAGCCGACTTTCTCTTTAAACGGAACTGTTAATCGCCATAATTGCCGATACTAGGGCTAGGGAAAATCCTCATTGGGTACGGGACCATCATACACAGTACCCAGAAACAATCAATGTTTGGGCCGGCATTATAGGTCGGAAGATAATTGGTCCATTTTTCATGGAAGAAAATTTAGACGGTGAAAGATATTTGCAACTTTTGAGGAATCACATTGTTCCAGCTTTAGCGGAAATAGTTAATACAATAAAAAATATCAATATTGTTTTCTTTTAGTAAATAAAGGAGTGCCCAAAGACAGAAAATGGGCTCCAACAGGATGGTGCACCACCGTATTACGCGCGAAAACTTCGGGAATTTTTAGATGAAACATTTTTTGAGAGGTGGATAGGTAGAAGGGGTTGGATTGAATGCCCACCTCGGTCTCCAGACCTTACCCTTCAGTTAGTTTTTGTAGGGACACTTAAAAAATGTAGCCCACAAAACAAAACCATTTTATTTGGAGGATCTAAAACAAGGAATAGAAAATGAATGCAGAGGAATCAAGGAAATGCTTTTCCACAATATCTGCGGCATTTTTTCACCTTCTCTTTTGTATTTTTGAAATATTCCATACAGGTTCTATAACTTTAGATATTCAAAGACTTATCTTTGTCAGTAGTTGTTTTGGGACGGTCGGACCATGGAGCTTTATTTACAAATTTCTTCAAAACTTTGCTACACCAGATTATTAGATCCCGGTTAGGATATTTATCATTAAAAATGTTTCAAACAATTTATATTTTTTATTAATAAACCCTGGATATCGTGGCACCCATGCCAGAGTTGGACTGGTTATTTAGTAGAATAAAATGAAATAAATTAAATTAAACAGAATAGAAAATATTGTTTATTATCCCACAACTGTTATAATGCTTGTGAATCTAATTATACTGCAAGCGAAAATTACATAATATACAGTTATCGCAAAAATGTTTCTATTATTTCTATGATTTTTAATTTTTAATAATATAATAGAAAATTTCACACTACTAAAAGTTAGTGCATAAATTACTTTTGACACCCATATTTTGGTACAAATATACAGGGTATGAAAAATGTAAAATTCTATCTTGATAAAATGAAAAATCATCATATTAGAAAATCTGAGTCAAATTAAGAGAGTAAAGATGCAAACAAGTTTAAAAGCTTTTTCATGTAACGAAAAAAAATATGTTTCTATCATTTTTATAATTATGAACAGTAACACAAAAACTATACCTCGTACCAGAAAAAAAGGTTTGTTAAGCGTTTTCTGCGGAATTTGGATACGTGCATAGTAGGTATATTATTGAGATACACTGACAACCATTAAGTTAGAATGTGAAATTGCTTGTAATAAAAGTCGTTTTTTGTTAGCGTATCATACACTGTTTGTTGTCGCTTGTAATTTTTTTTTGTATGCTTTTCAGTTAAAGTAAGGTTTTGAAACTGGAGAAAATAAATAGATTAATTTAGTACGACTTGTGTCTAGTAACTTTAGGGGAATCCGGCCGCTCAAGAAACAAATGAATGCATGCGGTGGCATATTTTTGCTAACGTCAGCGGTCAGATTACGTTCGGCCTAAGTTGAATTACCTATTTTTTTTAAATTCGATAGTAGATATTTTTCTGGATTTTTGTGGACTTCTGACTGCCTAAAACCAATATGTATCACAATTATCAACTATTTATCCAAGCTGAAAGTTTCTCACAATAATGAGCGTGTTAAAGAGAGATAACACTATGGACGTGACACATCTTTGTTTCAAGAGGAGAAAACACGTATCCGTAAACTTACAATATTTTATTACCGCAAATATCCATCGCAATATCTCTCTTTAACACACTGACTCTTTCTAACTTGGTTAAATAGTTGATCAGTGTAATCAGATTTTATTTTAGGTGGTTAGAAGCTTCAATAAAATGCAAAAAAAACAGATCCCTAATTAAGGTAGGTTGATATTGAACTTGAAAACGAAACGAACCACCTTATAAATGCATAAAAGTGGCAATAAAGATGTGAAATTTATTTTGTTATATCTCTTTAAACTCTGAAAACTGACTGAAAACGTAAAAACGAAAATGGCGATTTTTGTTTTTTTACAGATAATCTTCGGAAGTAGTCATAATTTTCCAATATTGTCGACGGCTTGTTATTAGGCATTAAATTAGTAAAGTTTTCACAACTTTAATCGACTTTAGTAATATATTTCTTACAGTTTTCGAAATGACAAGAATATCCCATCTAACCAAATTTGTCTAACACCCTATATGTTTTAAGTATATTTTGCATCTGCAAGTTTTATAAAAAAATTCAATTTAAAAGAATGTTTAACATAAATATATATATATATATATATATATATATATATATATATATATATATATATATATATATATATATATATATATATATATATATATATATATATATATATATATATATATATATATATATATATATATGCAATTACCTTTTTAACGCTTAGGCTGATAAATGACAAATATTACATTTCTGATCCATGCAGCTGTGAAATAAAGAAACACCACAGCTGCCATTTTTTCATTCACCTTCTAATTTTTAAAGTAGGTACTTTAGTTCAAAATTATTGTTTTGTTCAATGTACTATATACTACTCAAAACTGTTTTGCAAATGGTGTATTTAACGTTTTGCGGTCATCAAATATAGGTACTATGGAAGGAATGGGTTTTTGAATTTTACATGGTACTAAATTGAGTTCTTAACATATAAAAAAGGAATAAAATGCCTATAATATGTTATCTGTAAGGTTAAGCATATTTTTTACTTGACAGCAATGTAAATTGAGTAAAAACGAAAAATTAGTTACCTTATAAAAATAAATAAACTTGTCTACAAAAAGTTATTTCAAAATGACTGTTTTTTTTATGTTTTCACACGCTGTATAAATAATCATTGTTTATTATTTACTACAAGAAATATTGCCAGTCTACTTAAATAGGTATTTATTAAGAACAAATTGATATGATAATGATATACGGAGAAACTAGAAAAAATCGCAAGGAAGCTAGAGCATTATACGTACAGCGATTTCCGAATCGCCGATATCCATCAGAGTCATACTTTCCTTGGTTGGAAAAGTAGTAGCTTCAACTGCGCTTACGCCACAAAACACTAATTTAAATAATATTCAAACATAAAAAATTCCCTTAACTCAAGGAAAAACACGAAATAGAACTAAAGCTACATGATTAAGAAAAAAGGTCATCCATAGACAAGGTCTTCAAGGCCTTGTCCATTAACTTCATGGCACATACGAATTCTGTTATGAAACTCTTGTAAAATGGTTCCATCTGCCTTGGAGTTATTTCTTCTATCGCCCTTGTAATTCGATTAATAAGGTCCGCACGATTTTCTAATGGTGTTTTGTAGACCTTTTGTTTAATGTAGCCCCAATTTGAAAAAACTAACAGGGTGAGGTCAGGCGACGCCAAAGTCCAAACCAGACATTAACACCAAATCTTTCTTGGAATGCCCCTTCCCTTACCAAGCGCGGATTTTCGGTAGCCAAGTACCTAGTGTTATTGCAGTTAAACATTCCCATATTGATAAATCGGGATTCATCTGAAAAAAGAATTGCTATCCTGAAATTGGGCTGCCTTTATTGCATATCAAAATACCAGTCTTCTTTGATAATCCGCTTCATATAAGTGGTGATAGATTTGGTATTTGAATGATTTAAATCTATGCTTACGTAAAATGTTTCGTGCACTTTCGCGGCCAATTCCAATTTCACTGCTTATTTATCGTATTGACATAGTAGGATCGATTGCTATACAAGCCAGTATATTAATTTCAGCCTCTTCACTAACTATGGCGGATTCCCTTCCGATTTTAAATACTTTTCCAACCAAGGAAAGTATGACTGATGGATATCGGCGATTCGGAAATCGCTGTACGTATAATGCTCTGGCTTCCTCGCGATTTTTTCTAGTTTCTCCGTATATCATTATCATATCAATTTGTTCTTCAAGATTAAAATACATTTTCAATAATTAAAATTTAGATGAAAATTTCGAAAAACGTATTACCTACTTATAATTACCGTTTAACTCTCAAAGCGAATCATCCGCATATTATAAGAACGATGGCCATATACTTATGTATTGTTTCAAAGCCGCCTAGAAATTTAATATTTGTCATTTATCAGCCTAAGCGTTAAAAAGGTAATTGCACAGTTAAATTCGAAATATCTCGAAAAGTACTTGATATAGGTATAGGGTTTAAAATTGTTTGAAGATTTAGATGTTGAGATTGTTCACTACGTTTCCGGGTAAACCGGAAGTATCCTAATTGTCACATTAGATGCAATGAGTTGCATAACAAATACTATTTACAGTATTAAACTGGACTATCTTCATTTGTTTTTCCAAAAAACGGAATTATTCATTGAAATTTTTTGTTTCATTCGCCATTTTCTCGAAAGCAATTAGGAAATGACATAGAGGATGATACTTGTTCTATGTTTAGAATTTATTGTAGAATTTAAAAAAAATCAATATACAGGGTGTTCCACTTAAAATATTAAACTTGATAGCATTTCCGGTTAAACCGGAAACGGCAGTAGATTGTTTATACAGCGAAAATCTTCCTCATAAGTAATCATATATCACTAAAAAATTTCATGTTAATAGTACTTATCTTAAAAAAGTTACAGCCTTATTAGTAATTTCGTGGTCACTCGGAATATATATATATATATATATATATATATATATATATATATATATATATATATATATATATATATATATATATATATATATATATATATATATATATATATATATATATATATATATATATATATATATATATATATATATATATATATATATATATATATATATATATATGTATGAAATTGAATGAATATACGGGAGAGAGACTCCTGCGTCTCTTGTCATCTTATTATTTTTTGCTTTTTTAAATTTCTTAAGATCAAAGAATCTTAATACAGCGACGCGACATAGCAAAGCGCGCGACTATTGATTCATACGTTTTCGTCAAAGTTTTTAGTTATTAGATGGACTTAATTAATCAAATTATAATTTTTGTTATTTACCCCTATATACATATCCAAGCATATTTGTAGATAATCAACAATATAAATCATCAAAAGTTAAAATGATTAGTAGAACTGAACTTCGTAGCCCTAACAACTAGGAAAATCATATAAAACATAATATTTTGGATCATCCCTTCCTTTCCATTTCACCCTCTCCCCCACCACACACCGTTAGAGTTAGAAGGACATTTTTGTGTATAAAATAAAGCTGTCTAGTTATTTAACATCATCAACATTCATTCACATTTTTAATTAGTCACTGAAATAGCCTGATGAGGAAAGAGATTGCCTCCTCCCCCCAAGGTCAGAGACTGTAAATTACTTTTTTAGTTAATTGCAGTTCAATCTCAATAATGGTTTTAATTTTTGACAATTTGTATTACTGATGATAGAGTTTTCACAGTAACTTTGATAAGCTTTATTAATGCCTAGGGGAAGGGGGGATTTTTTTACTCATCATGTTATTTCGGTAAGTAAATCTGAATGAATGTTGATAATGTTTAATAACTAAATAACTTTACTCTGTACATAAAAAATTCCTAGTGTCAGTAACTGAGGTATGTGTTGGTGGAGGACGCTGAAATTAAATAGTGGGACGTTCCAAAATTTTTGTAGGTTTGAGGGATATGAAGTTCTGTTCTACTAATATTTTTTGGCAATTTATGTTAGTTCTCTATAAATATGTTAATTAAAGTGAGTGGTTACCATGATTCCAGCAAAATGTTAAATGCAGTGGACCTCAGTAATTACTTACTAATTACTTAGTATATAAGGGACGTACAACGTTTTAATCTAACGTTAAACCTTCAAAGCTTTGAATTGGTCTTTATAATAACATTCTTATAAAAATAAATCTAAAAACCATAAAATTAAAATTCTTAAAAAAAATAAAATCGATTAAAAAAACAATAATAAGTATAAAATTATATTTTATTCTCGAAAATTTTAATTAAAAAGTCGATGTTTAACTAAATAAAAATAGTGAATAGACCTTACATTTGAGGTATACTTAATAACCCAGACATATAATTAACGTGAGGCACAGATTAATGTGTTACATAGGAGAGAAGAAATGTTTTAGTTATTTCTTATATTACCTTGTTTATTGTTATTTATTCACTGTTAAGTTAAAATAAATCAACTTTTTACTCGAATGTTTATCATTCCAAATATGTCTTTAATTGTTGTTTCAAATCTAATCTATCAAGGTACGTGTACTGTTTACTTTCTCCAACTTGGGTGAATATGCTAGATCAGATTGTCCAATCTATTTAATTAATGTATAATACATTAATTAAATAAATAATAATTTAGTGTTACACGCTTGTAATCTTGTGATTATTGCCTCAACGTTAGATACTGTCTTTTCTGTCTTCCTTTAATAATTTTTGCATCCCTCGTAAATGAGAAGTAACTATTTTAATCGTGAAAAAATCACCCTCCGATATTTTCCAGATTTTTAAGTCTCAAGGTCCCTAGATACCGAAAAACATGTGTTCTCGATTTCCTCGGTCTGTCTTTTGTCGCTCGGTCTTTCTGTCTTGTAATCGTGAAAAAATCAACCTCCTAGGTTTTAAATTCACGTTTAAATGCTAAATGTTTTCTCAATTCCGTCGGTCTGTCTGTTTGCCTGTCAGTGTTCGGCGTAACTAAAAAGATTTGGTCAGGATGTAGGAACCAAACGGCAGCTTAGGGAAAATTGAAAAAATTATTACTAAAAAACTAATTATCCAATTTACCTCAAATTTTGCACAAAAATTAAGTGCTACATAGAAATGAACTAGTAACATTTTGGTAGGAACCCAGCATAGCAAAATAAAATGGCGGCCTAATAAAATGTTTAAAAAATCAGCCTAAAAAACTACTTATTAGATTAATTTCAAAATTCGTGGAAGCATTAAAAATGATATAGAGATAAACTGGTAAAATTGTTTTATGAATTCAAGATGGCGGAACAAAATGGACATCTTAAAAAAACAGTGTAAAAACTGCTTATTCATTTTTTTTTTAATTATACTCAAAAATCCAGTGTGGCATAGGCAGAAACTAGTATAATATTGATACGAATCATATATGATGGAACAAAATGGCGCCCAATAAAAATATTTGAAAAGGCAATATATGCGTTACTAAATGACTCTGTACGGAACTAAACTAGGTCACACTTCACTATTCCTAATAAAAGGAACTGATTTCAAATTATGTGCCATAACTAATTGTCGTATAGAGAAGAACTAGTAAAACTGTGCTACTAATTCAAGATGACTGGACAAATAGAAGTACAAATAAGTTTATTTCAATAAAAGATCATTTTATATGACATTAGTCATATATAAAACATTAAATATAAATTAGAATTAAAAGTAAAGCATAAAATATGAGTAAAATAAAATATGTAACATGAAAAAAATAATTTAACACGAAATTAACACAAACAATAAACGTTTAAACAGACTGTTCTTGTATTTTATTTCCTGAAGAATTCGTTTAGATTATAGGGAGCGTTGAAGGATAAAAATGTTTTCAGGCTATTCCGGAATGACCCCACGCATTTCATTGCCTTCATAGTGTCCGGCAGCCCACTGAAGATTTTTATGCGAGCATAATGAGAAGATTTCTCGTAGTACGATCACTAGAGCAGTGGCATTTCTTGTGGCGTAATCGTGAGCATCCCGATTTTGCAAGAACCACCCTTTGTTCTTGAATACATACAATGCACATTTTTAGAATGTATATTGCAGTGACGGTGAGTATTTTGAATTTTTTGAAGGTTTCCTTGCAAGTCTCCAGAGGCACAGGCCCAAACATCAAACGAATGATTTGACTTATGAGCACTCTGTTGATGTTAGTGCTCTGTCCCCACAGCAGTATATTGTAGGAGGGAACTTTAATGCTTTTTTTAAGATATGACAGAGGTTCATTTATACTAAAATTACTAAATAAGTTTTTTAAGATGATTTATTTATTGCTGTTTTTTTACAAGTAACTTACAAAAATAAATTTTCTAGAAATTAAACATAATTTATTAAAAATACCATCTAAAATACTAAACTATTTTTTCTTCAGTCCAAACGTATTCATCATTTTAATGTGATCAACGTGCTCCTCGATAACTGGGTACCAGTCTTTACCACTGTAATCTATTTCTGGTAATAGACCCCCGTAATCTTTAGGTAAATGTGTCGGTGGGATAAATTTATGAAGTGATGCCATTTTGGAACCATGGAAGTGGATCTGAAATTGATTAAAAATGATTAAATTACATAATAGATAAAAAATTCAAATACAAGGTTTGTTACATGCGGTGTATCATCTACTTGCAGTATTTTCCCTTAAAACTACTATATTAAGTGGAAAAACATTTAAACCTACTAAAAATCATATATTTATATATTATTTTTTCTTTCAGTCATATCCAAGGTTATTCAATGAAACTAATTTTTTTGTTAAAAAATATTAAACTATTGTTCCCCTAATCTACTATTTAGTGTTTATTTATTTCTCTATCTGGCTTGATTGTTCTTATATCTACTATTTTATTAATACGAATATCTGCACTGCGGATTACTTTCATTCAAAGTTACTTTTTGGTGCAATATGTATAAAAAATTCAGACATCATACATAAAAAAAATGAAGGATTACAAAATTAAACATACATATTTTCGAAAAATTTTTATTAATGTGACATTTTTGCTTATATACATCAAGTCGATTCGTTCTACGATATTGTATTCACACTAATATCGCTTGCTTTGTTACCGTTAATTAAATATTTTAAAATTGTATTTGTTTAACTTGTGATATTCTTGAAATGTATTGGTATACATGTTTAAAAAGTGATTATTTTAAGCTACCAGGTATTGACAGGGTTATACAAATCTAATGGAGAAACTATTGTCTATCGTCAAACTGTAACTGTTATATTCTAACTCTTAAAAAAAATGGTTTTGTAAAGTTTTTTAAATGTATAGTGCTATTATATGTGTAGTAAAAATAAATCCCATGTTTAATATTTTTGTGTAAGAAATATCAATCCAGACAATTTAATAAAAATTTAATTAAATATATTTTAGTTGGGTTTTATATCGAACAGAGATAATTTAGCAGATTTTTCCAAATATTTAGGAGAGAATCTGAAAACACAAATTGATAAATGTGTATGTTTGTGCAAAAAAGTGGAAAAACTATTTCAGTATCTAAAGTACAGTAAGAAAATTTCTCTCATAGGCACTGACCAGTTTTACAGGCGAGTCAAAGATGGTAGAAGGAACACCGTATGAATTTCTCAATGAATTTTTTTGCATATAAACGTCAAGGCATTTTCAACAATATGTATTTATATTCTTAAAATGTATACATACGTTTAAATCATTATTTTAGGCTACCAGATCCCAGCAGGTGTATAACAATGGAATGGTCAAACTCTAAACCTTCTAGCCTAGCTCTTTACAAAAAGTGGTTTAGTCATGCTTGTAAATTGGTACTACGTACTATTACAATTATTGTAGTAAAATATTAATATGCGAAATACCTCAGTTATACACAACTTTAAAACTAGAGTTAAAAACCTCTATTTTTTGCACTTCGTGCTTAGAATTTTCCGACTTGTGTTTAATATTTTATGTAAAAAATATTAAGACATACATTCAGTATTTTTTAGCTGTGATATTTATCGAATAGAGTTAATATAAGATTTTACCAAAAACTTCATAAGATAATTTTAAAAGATAAAGATCAAACACAAATTTATACATGTGTATTTTTGGGTAGAATTTCTCTCATGAGAACTGATCTTTTTTACAGGCGAGTCAAAAATAGTAGAAGGCACTCATTGGAAATTCCCTTACGTATTTATCATTTCGCAATGTGCATGAGGAAATAATAGAAATGCACTCTACTTAGTGGATCCCTATAAAGCTCCTAAATCCGTATAAAGGTCATATAAAAGCACTTAAGTACCAAATAACAAAATCTGGGCTTGCGTACGGTTACCAGAATGAGTTTAAATATCTGGCAGACAGGAATACAGTTGAGTTCTTCCCGATGTCTAAACACAAATTTATCCCTGGTACCAAACAGTTGAGCACTTTGCTAAATAGAGATCATCAGCATATTACATTCGAACTGAACTGGCTCCGAGAGCATCTAAGAGTATATCGTGTGAATCGAAAGCAATAAAATTAGAACGAAAATAAAATTATTTCGAGCAATAAACAAAAATGCAAGCAAATATTGTTAAGGAGTCGCTGAACCTAAAATCGACAACTGCTTTAACAAAGTTGTAAAAGAATAATTACAGGAATTCTTACTTACTGTAAAGAATCACGATAATGTATAGACTAATACAAGGAACTAAACTCACGAAGTTTGTTGGACAGATAAAATAGGTGATATTTCCAGCAATAAACCGTCCCAAAAGAAAAAAACCTACACAAACTTCTCACGCATTCTCTAAAAGCAAGTATTGAAAATTGTCGTTCCTTCAGCGTTACTCATTACAAATTAATATTTATTTTAACTTAAAACCACAAGCACCTCAGGGCGTGTTATATATGTTCACTGTTCGACATACAAAAAAAGAGGAAATATTCGATAATTTGAGGGAATTGGTGGATACTAAGGATGCTACTTTGTCCGAAAATAAATTATTAAACTTGTTCTAATGAACAGCTTCAAAAAAACGCAAAATTGTGCCCACATTACCTTGGCGCAAAATAGTATACAGAAGAATTACGCGACTGTAGCCAAAGAAAATATACTTGTAAAAAACTAGACTTCAGCAGGGAAGAATGGAATAGACATATCTAGATTAAGACCCTCAAAAGATGGCTCAATTATACTAAGATGTTCTAGAAAAGAGGTAGCTGACAAAATAGAGGAGAAAGTAGTAGAGTTTTGAAGAAAATGGTTGGAAAATTCTTTACCATCTTAAAATGTGATCCGGTAATATTCAGGGGCATTATGTGAATAAGTGGTCCATAGGAGTTCAGTTTATGAATATACTGATGTGATGAGTTGCGACAGCACTATCGGTAAACTTGCTAAAGGGGAATGCATAGTATAATTTTAAGAAAACTAGTTATGCCCTTTTATATAACATGCTTCTGGGTACCGATTGGCAGTTCCTTGTGCGTCACACGCAATAGTATCCTGCATAGTTCAATATCTTGATCTTAAAAAAAATACAAAAAAGGGTGACTTTTTGTATAATAATATACGGATTATAAAACTCTAAGAGCTACAATTAATTTTCATATTAATAACGCTTTTAAGGCATAAATTAAAAAAGTTCTGCAGAATTTTGGTGTGGATGTTGAGGCATTTTGGGCGTTTGTAAACAGCGCTTTAGTAGCCTTTATTCTAATGACGTGAAAGATAATCCGAACATCATACAAGATTAGTATGTTGTGCAGGTGTTGTTGAATTCTGTGAGTGAGGATAAGGTTTTGAAGGCTATAAAGAGCTAAAGGTTAACAGAGCCTTGGGACATGACAATATTTCCTGTTATTTGATAAAGTGATGTGCCGCATCTTTAGATATCCCTTACGTATATTATTTCACCTTAGTTTAGCTAATGGTATATTCCCATCTCAATACAAAACAGTAAAAATGTGTTCTATTTATAAAGAAGAAACTAAATCAGATGTAACAAATTATAGATCTATAGCCATTCTTTCTGCACCTGCAAAGGTATTTGAAAGTATCATTTACAAAAATATGTATGTCTTGGTATCTAACAGAGTAACTATTCACCAACTTGGTTTAATGAAGAATAAATCAACTGTTTCTAACTTACTAAAATATTACCCAGGATATATCGGAAGCTTTCAATGAGCGGGGCTAAATGTACGTTGTCTATACTGACTTCAGGAAAGTAATATCACAACTTGAAAAAGAATTTAGATTCCATGGTCAGGTTTTGAACTTTATAGCATCTTACCTCCAAAACACAGGTTATTATAAAGGGTCATGCATCTCAATTTTTTGTACCTACTTCTGGAATACCGCAGGGCTCCAACCTTCGCTTACTACTATTTTTGTTTTTTTATAAATAGGAAAGTAAGGGTGATACAGAACTCACATTGCCTTTATTTGCTGATGATCTTAAAGTGTTTTCTAATATAACTAGTACCGTAGAGTGAAAATGTTCAAAAAATATTGTGAATATTTATAATTGGTCAAAAGAAAACAAATTGTATTTTAACACTGATAAATGTTTTGTTATAACTTTTACACTTAAAGAAAAGACACAATTCTCTTTGGATATAAAATGGAACGCATAACATTGGGTCCTGTCAGAGAAATGCTCACGCATTTCAGGGTATTTTTCGACTCCAAAATCACATGTGTAAATCACATTACAGACATTGTTAATAGTGCGGCTAGAATATTTAGCTTTAGTGTAAGAAATACAACAAAAATTCAAAATTTGAACTGTAAAGAGATACTAACCTTAGTTAAGAAACGTACTTGAGTATGCCTCAAAAATATAGAGTCTCCATTATGTGTCATAAATTCTCCTCAGAAATAATTCACAATAAGATATAAATAGTTATAACTATCAAAATGACCAAATATATGAAACGTTTGTAGAGAGCTAGGTTGCCAGAAAAATATGGATTGTCAAGCTTAGAAAAACGTAGAGAAGTTCACTCTATATTGTATATATATAAAACATTGCACAATATGATTAATATATAATAATCAAGATTTTTTACAAAGAATTAATTTTAATGCACCTGAAAATATTTGGCAAAAAAACAAACACATTTTATCTTATGAAGCAGCTCGAGGTAAGCACCATCTCAACTCACACTTGTTTAAACGCTGCGCAGTTTACAATAGTTTTCAAAATAGTTGTGATATATTTGGTTGTACATACACTATGACAAAAGCTACAAGAGATTGCTTAAGACAGCAAAGTTATGTTATTATTTAATGTTTTGGTTTTTAAAACTTAAATTAAAATTAATACTAAACTACATAATATTTGTTATATTCTTCGCATAATATCTGTATACTACTTTGTAATAGGGTCAATACTCATTGTATTATACCCGTAAAATGCTTAATAAATAACACTAAAAATGATACCTACTCTTTTCTTCAATTTTTCTCTAATTAATGGTTTGAAAATTTGCCAAACTATATTGAATACAAATGGTTCTTTAACCATATGCACTTCTTTAAGCCTAAGAGGCATTGCATCTTGGATGAATCCCAGAAGTTTCATACTAAAGGCTGGAGTCAAAGCTTTGACCTAAAAAAACATAACACTTTTTAAGATGTAGGCGCGTATCTTCCATTAGGTTGAGTAGGATGAAGCCTAGGGCCCCTTTTAGCAATTTATTTGTTGAAAGAAAAAGCTTTACAACGGCTTAAGGGAGATCTGCACGCAAAAAGTGAAAAACCAGCGACAAGGTCTAGTCGAGTTGAAAGTAAGATGAAAAGGTACCTACGCATTAAAAGAAACTTCCTGCACGTCCGACCTCAAAAAAATGTGTTATGTATAGATAATTTAAATTACATTTCGGTTAAAAATGGGTTCAAAAGGGTTCACGCGCTGCAGAAATAAACGACATGAGTACGATTTATCATTTCAAATTTTGCAACGTAGACAAAGGATCAATGTAAGGCATTTTGTGAAAAAAATTGACAAATCTACTTTTATTTTATAACTCTAGATTTGATTTTTTCATAAAAATTCGCATTTAGCGCCCAACTATACATATTTCCCTATTAAAATCACATTGAAGCTAATACATATCTCTTATAGTTTTAACATAATATTGCAGCGCCGGAAGGCTTGCCAATGATCCATATTACTGCATGCAGTTCCCCCTTAAGAAAAACCCACATTCAGTTTAATATATGAAGACTAAAGTCTATTCAAATTCAATATGCAGTACATGTAAACAAAAGTTGATGTGAGAGCAATACGCGTTTAAATAAAGGTGGACGATTATTATATATTATATAACTTTTTAGCAAACTTTGAAAGGCGTATTGCACTCAAAAATCTCTTTTGTTTACATTCAAATGCAGTACATGTAAACAAAAGTGGTTGTGCGAGCAATGGGGGTTTAAATAAAGGTTTTAAATAAAGGTAGACGATTATTATATAAGTTTTTAGCAAACTTTGAAAGGCGTATTGCACTCAAAATTAATTTTGTTTACATGGACTACATCTTGATTCTGATCAAACCTTCACATCCTACAATCAACCTGTATGCCAAAATTCAACTTTTTACGTCAAGCAGTTTGCAAGCACTTAATCAGTGGCCCGGTTTTTTAAATACTCTATATAAATATTGGAGATATTTTAAAATATGTAAAATAATCAAATAAAATACATGAGTATAAGCGTTTTTCCGAAAAACCAACCGTTTTTTAAATAAATATTATTGTAATATTTAAGGGGCAGTTTCACCCCCTTGAAATTTGAGTTTTAAGACCTGTATACCAAACTTCAGCTTTTTATGTCCAGCGGCTTGTGCAGAATCGTGATTAATCAGTGACCCGATTTTTTTAAACACCCTGACAATACAAAAAATAGTGTTGAACCAGACGGACAAAAATCATATAAATCGATGCAGTACAACTCTCTCACGAACTTGCTGAAAATTTTGGCTTACAGCCGGTTGCACAAAACTTAGTTGCTGTTTAGAATATTTTACCGAGTTTTTGGATTTGCTTATAGAAATCTAGAAACTCGCTGTCAGATTTAACATTCCGTTAAACATTCTAAACTTTATTTGAGCTTTCAGCAACCGGCCGTTAGTGTTATAAAAATAGATTACCTACTTATCATAGAAAAACAAAACAAACAATTACTGCAGGAAAGCCTGGCGAGTACCTAATTTAACAATGTGGGACAGATTTTGGAAATTTATTTTTATACCTAATTTTTTTTAGTAGATATATATACAATTTTTTTTCTTTTTCATTTAAAATTATACGTGATTTTGATACTAAAGATGCTAAAAACTTACTAAAACTTACTTAATGCACATTTTGAATGCAACCTGACATTACGCAGTAAATAAATCATAAAATATGTTTTTGTATTTTTTTAAGAATATGCAGATTATCTGAACTGGTCGTTGTACAGGGTTTTTGATTATATTTACGTCCCTACCTAGCAGTTACCTACATTTTCCAATCAATGCTTAAAAAAATATTTTTTAAATATTAAGCATTTTATAATCTATATTTTTATTATAACAATGCAGTATGTTTTATATAAGTTCACATTATTTACTTAATTACACCATTATTTTCTGCCAGAACTAGTGCGTTATATACTCAAAAAATAATAATAACTTAAAAACGTAGCGCGCTGAACACCTTTTCATAAGAGCGACTCGTTGAGCAGCAGTAACAAATTCCGCATCAGACTTCCCCCTGCATACCGGCTTACGCACTTAGATTTGTTTACGGCAGTTGCTATGGCAATGCAATGGTGAATATCCGTAAGCCAAATAGAGATGGGAACGGCATAAACTGCAGCTGCAGGCGCTTGTTGGCTTATTATAGACTTAATGTAAATTAGTGCGTTCGGATCATCGGAGGCGGAAGCAGTTTTACATCGATCGAATTGAATCGAAATTAACTTTAAGATATAGGTACATAAGTTTTTTAAGAACAAAAAAATATATTTAAAATCTTATAAATTCATATTATTTCCCCAAAGTATTAAAAAACGCTCCAAAGCTATGGATAATTAACATCATAAAAAGATAAAAAATTTAGCCGCCACTGCTACCTAGAGGTTTTAATATTTCAGATGGAAAATTATGTTATACAAAAGTTTTAGGGTTTGAGTGAACCGCCAGATTTTAGTCTCTAATGAAACAAATGTGTATCGCAAATCTGTAAAAAAATGTCCACTTTTTTTTTAATAGGGCACCCTGCATATTATTAGGTATTTAAAAAGATGTTGTTGTCCTGGTAACCGCGTTTGTATCTCTATCTTGAAAAATGGCCAAGTAAATCGACATAAACCCTGGCATAAGAACCAATGTGTTGGAGAGAGACTATTCTCTTTTTGTGTAAAATTAATTCTGTTTCCAACACATTCGTTTTTATGGCACGGTTTTTGTCGGTTTACTTGGCCATTTTTCAAGACAGAAACACAAACCCGGATATATTTATCATCAGGAAAACAAGATCTTTTTAAATACCTAATAATATACAGGGTGTCTCATTTAAGTAAAAAGTTGATATTTTTGATAAATTTGCGATACGCATTTGATTCATTAGAGACTAAATTCTAACGGGTCGAGCTAAACCCTAAAACATCTCAAATAATAAATGCTCTAGGACGTCAATATAAACAAAGACCCCGTACAGGGTGTCTTGTACAGGCTTTTAGAAATGTCAATAAATATTGAGCCGTCCAGATTCGCCAGAAAAATAAACAAATTACAACTGGAAAGTAAAAAATTCTACATCGGCTTGGTTATTTTAAATGGAACACCCTGCATAATATTATTTGAATAAATCAGCACCTTCTTGCTGTTTATGGAAATACCGGGTTAGATACCTTTATCTTCAAAAACAACCGTTAAATCTGGCAAAAACCCTGCCATAAGAGGCAATGTGTTAGAAAGAAAGAGAACATATAGATAAGTAAAGTCATTGCAAAGGAATAACGGACTCTTATGGCAGGGTCCTTGTCAGTTTTCTCAGTTGTCTTTAAAAAGAATCAAATCTGGTATTTTTATAATCTGGCAGAAGCTGCTCATTTATTGAAATAAGATTATACAGGGTGTTTCATTTAAAATAACAAAGTTGATACTCATTTTTTTTTCTTTCCAATTGTCATTTGTTAGTTTTTTTTATCAAATTTGGACGGTTCAGAGAGAACCATAAAACTTCTTCATGCAATATTTTTTGATACCTTTAGATTTAGACCCCTTTAAAATATACACCCTGTGCAACATATATTAATTTTATACCACACCTATAATATTTTTTCCATTTTCCTGCTGTTTGATAGTGTTTTGCCATTTCTTTTTATAATTTATTCAAGAAAATACTATCATAATAGTGTTTGTGAATTTTTATTCCAAATTAATTCCGTTACAAATAGGCAAATAATGTATCGAGCTGCTGTGCGGCGTGAGGTGCGATGGGTGATACGATATTCGGTGCGCCGTTGTGGACTCACACAAAGAATTCGTTCTTAGGAAAAATTCCTTTCTTAGACAAGGATGGCATACAATATGGCATCTTATATACTGCTTATGATTGGATGATATCCTTTTGGGCATTAGCTATAGAGGCATTATGTGTGTATTGACTTTAGAATGAAATCATAAAATGTTGAAAATCTAATACAGCGGCGCCATAGAAGAACCTATTATAAAATAAAGGAGTGTGTTATTTATACTTTATTTGGTGATTTTTAGAATCAATTAATTTTGACAAGTTTTTTTTAGACAACATCATCAATGCACAAGCAGGAAAAATCCATCAAGAAGTTACACTTAAGCAACAAAAGAAGTTTTAAGCGCTCCTGAAGAGACAAAATTCAGTGAAGTCAGATATGAGACAGCGAAGAACAAAAAAAATTCAAAACCACCGAATTTTTCCGCAGCTGAAACACGATAAAGATCTTAAATAAAAACGCTGATATTCTGGTTTTTCCAGCATATTAAGGCAACGCCACAGTCGTCATCAATCAACTTTTGGACAACCATGCCTATAGGATAGAAAGACGCAACACCAATCTGATTAACACATCCAACCTACCATCAGCGTGAAGAAATATGTGTATAATACACAAATGTTTCTGTTAACGACTTAATTTCTATTATATCAGACATAGTGGAATATAATAATCTTGATAATAACTTAATAGACCTAGTGGATCTTGCCTGAAATCTACCTATTTCATTCAACAAACTTCAGGAGCAGCTATGGAATTTCCCCTATCTCCTGTGGTAGCGAATATCTTTATGAAGGCCTTTGAAAATATTGCTTTAACATCCGCCCCACTAAAACCAAAACACTGGTTCAGATATGAAGATGATACTTTTTTTGGCCTTATTGGCCCGAAAATCTTCTCATATTTCTGAATCACCTTACTCAACATTATAATATTAAATACACAACGGAAATTGAATCTATTGGAACGTGAAATTGAATCTACTCTGTATAGAAAACCGACGCATACAAATAGATACTTAAATGCAAATTCCAACCACCATCCAGCACAAAATAAATCAGTTATTAACTCATTAGTATTTAGTGTCATTTTGATTTCTGATCAAGATTCTCTAAGCTCTGAGAGGGAACGGCTATTGCACTGAAGATATTATTCGTTCAATTAAAAGATATAGTAATACAACTCCAAGAAATGGGAATGATAAGGAACCCGTTAGGTATTGTCCAACATACATACAATCTTCAACACACATAAGAAGATTAGACAATGCTTGCGATCCTCGAAAGATGTTGCACCTTTTCAAACAAAAGGAGTATATAAAATTCCTTGCTCCTATAGAGGAATGTATGTGGAAGAAACAGGATGCTCAATATCCACTAGACTTAGGGAACAAAAACGATGTGTTAAAAAGAACCAACTTGTTCAATCCGCTGTAACTAACCAGCATATCACTGGCCATATTATAAAGGTAAAAGAAACCAAGGTCAAAAGATGCCTCGTGCAATAGAAGGCGAAACGTCGGATAGTAATTTCAATTTGACACGGAGTCCATAGAACCATGATATCTTAAGATTTTTTTGTTTGTTTAAATATGACCTTGTTATATTAACGGGAGAGATGGGCCAAACTCAACATTTTTTCTTCCTTTGTGTTTATATTATATTGTAAATGGTGAAGAATTTAATTACGTTCTAAAGCATAAAAATCAATGTTATAGGCTTTTAAAAATAAACTCATTTAAATATTTGTCCAAAAATGTATTGTAACGTGATTGTAGGATTTCAGATTCAAATTCAAATTCGTTTATTTGTCAAAGTAACAATTAAATCATTTTGTACATTGATTACTTAGCTAACAGTTGACAAATGCGCATTGCACAGTGATTATAAAAATCGATACCAATATACCAAAGTAAGGTTAATGTTGAGCAAGCGCGTGATATTTAATAAAAATAATTCGAAAGTATGTACTTGAAAATACATAAAAACTATATACTAAGGAAATAGGAAAGCTTTACCCCAAAAAATTAGAAAAAATTTTTCTAAAAATATAAATTAAAAGATGTAACTAAAACATTCTTGTATATCCGCCAGTGCATCAGCATCATTTTACTTGGATTTGGCGGGATTTCGACCAAAAAAATCAAATTTACTGTTTAATTTTAATAAGCACCCAATCTAACAATATCCAAAAAGGTAGTCAGGGATAATTTTATAACACTGAGGATAAAAATAACAACTATCCGCCAATGAGAGTGAATTAGTTTTGGGTTGTTTGTTAACTAGAACAGTTCCTCAAAAAATTGATATTCGAATATTTATCAAATCATGTTCCACATTGAAAGTTGTGGATATGAGGAGTTCAGAATAACTGGGAAATGCATGAAAGTAAACTATGTCTGCATTTTCCTTTCTTTCATTTTAAGTGGTTTTTTATTTTTGAAGGTCTATAGCCTATATACAATAGCATTTAAAAACAGTACTAAAGCTAGAAATTTTTCGTCGTATACATATTTGGAAAATAAAAATAAATATTGCTGACATGATAATTTTAGGATCCTCGAAAACATTTGAAGTGGTTAAAGTGTTTTATTTACAACTAGAAACAACAAAGTTATCATTCTGGTTTTGGAAAATTATGGTGTCATTTACTAATATTTTAAATAAAAACAGTATTATCAATATGTGATAGAAATTACTTACACTACTTTCTTAAAAAAATTTTTGTTTGTTTGGTCTATATCGTTTATTCTAATAATATAACTTCTGTCGCATTCTATTGTAAAAAAAATATACCTGTTTCATACCAAGCCCGTCATAATCCATTATAACCACAACTCCATTAATTTGAGTTTCCTCTTCAAGAAGGGCAGCTTCATGTATGAGATAAAATAGTCTAAAGATCTGGTCTGTTGATACTTTTGAGGGATCCCAGATTGCTAAAAGCGATAATATAAGTAAATAAGCTTAAGTAATTAATAAAACCAAAAGCGAAGGTGACAAACTTGCGGGGCCCGCAATACAGGCGTTTTCGTCAAACTCTTAAACATTTAACATTATTAATAATATTAATAGAAAAAGAAGAAACTAAAAAGTTTATGTAGATTTCTGGACTGTCGAAATTACTAATTTTCTAATATTTAAAAAAAAAAAGAAATGAATCGAAAAGGCAAAACAACGAAATTTAAAATAACGAAAAACATATCACTGAATTACAAAATAGCTTATTTGGGATACTATAAACGCGTAAAAAGAAGAAAAACACTAATGCTTAAGCGCTAATTATGCTACTATTGCGATAAAATTTAACAGGAGTATTAAAAAACATATTATTGAAGCATATAAAACCAATTTTCAACCAAAAGAACCTTCTATTTCATTTTTTTTTAAACTTTAAAATTTGCAATGATGGAATTAAAATTTAATTAAAACCTATGATGATCGAATTATCAATCTAATATTATGTATTTTCTTGAGCTTCTGAACTTTCAAGAAGAAATGAATTATTACGAATGCTTGGCATGGCATATTAAAAAATAAATGTAATATAGGCTTTTTGGTCGAATCTCCGTTATTTCCTAATACTGTTAATAGTATATAGACATTACCTACATGTCTAAACACGTCAGACAAAAACAGAGATTCTTAATGAAAACGCCCAATCACAGTTAGACAGGGAGCTGCGATCCACATAGCACAACATTCATATCTTCTTTATGAGTAATTTTTCACAAAATCGCTGGAACATGGGTGAAGGGGTTTAAATGGTTATTCGTCTTTTTACTTTTTTTTTTCAAATAACAACGTAAGGCATGTGGAGGCTCTATAAAAAAGTTTTCTAAAACTGAATCCAATACTAGCAACAAATTAGGGTCGGCTCATTCGTTACAGTAAAACGAATCCACATAAGTTTTTTAATTAAAATTAATATTCGAGGGAGATTCTTAGCACTCACCTGATTCGGCCAATGTACCATTGCCGCACTCTCTCCTTCAAATACCCCCATAGAAAGAAATCCAATGGTGTAAGGTCCGGAGACCTTGATGATCATTCAATAAGACCCCGTCGACCGATCCATCGATTTGGAAAAATTTCATCCAAGTAGCTTTGAACATTTAGACCAAAATCCGGTGGTGCGCCATCTTGTTGAAACCATTCTTTTATATCGAATATCTGGATCACCTTCGTTAGGAGACATTACTGCTAATGCAGGTATTAAATCGAATGAGAGGAAATCTAAGTAACGCTCAGCAGTAAAATTTTTTCAATGAAATATGATTCTAAAATTCGGTTATTTATTATGCCAGTCCACACATTGACATTTTACAATTTGATCAATAGACATAATTATAAATAAAATGTAGCCTCATGGCAGAGATAATATATTACTTTTAGTTGAACAACACACAAGTCTCCGTACTTTGTCTCGACAATCCAACAATATCAAAATTTCAATACGCTGCCTTTCTGAGAGCACCATAATTTAAATATGTCAAAGATCCAAAATACTTGCTTACAATTCAATGATTCAACTGAAAGGTTAACTGAATTTATTATTTTTTATGTGTAGGTATTTCCCAAATAAATAACCAAATGTGGAAAAAACCTGTCCTAGAATTTCAAGAATGCCTTTTTACCTGTGATTTGCAATGTAAATATGTGTGGTATTAAAAAATTGCTTCTTAACGTATGGCAATAATAAATACCACTAACCATGGCCATTCCGCGTTACACCATAAGGATTTACTTTGATAGTTAATTTTAATTAAAAACTTACATGGACTCGTTTCACTGTCACTAATTGAGTATAACCCTAATTTGTTGCTAGTATCGGATCTAGTTTTAGAAAACCTTCTCATAGAGCCCCCAGATAACCTAAGTTATCATTAAAAAAGAAGTTGATGCGCCTACAAATTAAGGAGTTGTAGGGAGAGGGTTGAAAATATTACGAAAAGACGAACAATATATATATATATATATATATATATATATATATATATATATATATATATATATATATATATATATATCGCAAACAAAACGAAAAAACAATGCCTAAAATTTGAAGAAACTTATTCCCATATACCATCGTTATTGCATAAGTTTCTTCAAATTTTACGAATTGTTTTTTTCGTTTAGTTTGCGATATACAAGAGGCTTTAGACTAGGGTCAATCTGAAATTTTAAGTAATGCTAATAAAATGCTAAACAGTATTTTTAATAAATCTCTAAGAAATTAAGTCATACATAGGTTTATTAATCAGCCTCAGACTAATGTACTATAAGTGCCATTTTATCACAATGATTATTATACTGACAAAAAATGCGAATCGAATAACTATGCAAAACTACCAATATGTATACTTCTTTCGTCGCGTACAGGGTTAGCCTGAGCGTATTTTGTATCAAAAATAGATGAAACCTAATGCACAAGTAATAAAAAACTCTTTAGCGATGAGCTACCTTATCATATTAAAACTTTTCAGATAGGTCAATTTATTTGTTTTTACTGTGATTTTTTATTTTATAATTCTAATATTTAACGTTTCTCAACTGTTTATATATTCAAGCAATAAATTGTTCAGATATGGCTTATAGACTTGTCCGAAAAAAATATAAATTCAGTACAACACTTACGATTTAACTAACGGCAAATGTAATGTAAGTTATATTATAACTATTAAATGTATATTTAAATACATCACAATCACAAATCAGCAGAATCTGACTGTTTCAGTGTAATGGAGCTTTGAGTTAAAATTGTTTTAAGTGCAGCTAAAAACATAAAACGAATATGTTCCTATTCTGGAAGACTACAGCAACCTGTATAAGTTTAAATTTACTTATACCTATAACAATTTAATGAGCAAAAAACTTGTTTAAAGGCATACCAAAGGTTTAAAGACGAAAGTGTAAAAATGTTGCGTGAAATGTTGGAAATCAAATTCAAACCTTAACACACAAAAGTTTAACCACGAAGTGCAAAAATTCAACATTTCAAACTTTAAGGAAAATCAACTTGTCACAAGGTCTGTGTAGGATCCTTTGAAGTAATTAGTTATTAAGTATCTAACATGATTAATAAACTTACCTCCGGTATGAACTACCAGCACCCGTCTACCCTTGTGATCTCTATCTTTAAGTACGTTTACAATATCATATTCAGTAAATGCAGTCTTTTCATCTTCAGGTAGTAGGTTGTTTAAAATTTCTTTATGTTTCTCTTTAAATGCTGCTATTCTTTTCATCTATAATTGAAAAATTGAATAAAAATTACAAAAACATACTGTTATATTCAGTAACTTCTTTTGAGGTGTATCGCCAAAGGTGTTTTCTTAGTATATTTATTAATGTGCGCGGTACGCGTATTTATACAAATATTCAAAACTAATTCTACAAAATGTTTGCTATAAATCTTATTTAAAAAAATAACTGGAGATTTATTTTCTGCAACTGCAACTTTAACTTGTTTTTTCCATTGATTTCAATGTTATTTGAATATGCACCAAATAGAAATTCCAAAAAAGTGTATTTGATTTAAATCCGCTTTTAGAATCCAACAAATTTAAATCATAACTCTGTTTAAAAAAAAACAATTATACATTGGATTTCTTGTGAAAAACTACTAATTAGGTATTAATATAAAGAATCTATTAAGCTTTTTTGTATGTTTCCAAACTTATTAAAATGAAGCACAAACCTACTGACTACGAATTAGTCTCATAAGTCATGACCCAACCGAAAATTGTTAAGGAAGCCTTACGCACTGAATATAACCAAGACCCCACAGAGGAAATTGGTTTACGACACCATAAAGTAATCCTAAAACCAGCTTTAAATATGAAGGTTTAATAAATTTGAATAAAATTGGCGGTGGCAGCATGTTTTATATTTTGACCATCAAATTATGCACACCCTACCACATTCAACTCCTTCAAGAATTGATAGGAGGAGGAAGGTCGATTGCGTAGCCGACTAGACCACCTGACTTGACAAAAATGGACCTTTTTTTGGGGCTTTGTTAAAAATGTAGTCTATCAAACACCTCCGACTACAAAATAAAATATGAAGGAAAGAATCCGAAGTGTATTTAATAATATTAATTTTAATAGATTAAAAGATCTTTTGAAAATCGTTTAAATATTTGTGTCAAAGAAAACGGTGGTCATTCCGAACTTCAAATGAAGTAGTTTTTGCTGTGTTATACGATTTATTACTTAGTTTTGTTTTTTGATTTTTATTTTTTTTTTATTTTTACATTCTAATTATCTAGAGTGGTCAATTTAACAATTAGATTAAATTAGTAGCTAAGTTCTAGCTGCCCGAACTAGTTTAAAACAGGACTCGATCGGTTTTCGTGTATTCTACATTTCCCGTCTCGTGAAACTGTTGCATAATCTTAAAAAAAAAGTGTTTGTCTTCTATCAGGATACTTTTCGAGGTGTATTCTTATCGCTAACAAACAATTCCTTCCACTTGCTCCTAACACGTAAATCATATCCATCATTTCGTAATAACCACCAGTTTTTATTACTAGATCATTGTAATACTATCATTTGTATTTATGACATTTTAGTATTAAATCTTTTTTTATTATTTATAATTTTATTATTTGAAGTTTTAAAATTTTTCGACCCATCCATATTGGTATCAATAAACTAAAAAAAAATAAATATTGAAAGAAGAACACTAGAGAAGTAGAATAAACAAAATGAACCTATTAAAAAATCATCCTTTCCACCTTGTTGACCAAAAACCATGACCCTTATTCATACAATAATTTGCCTTAATAAATTGAGATGTCCTCCTATAATATTTTCGAAAAATGACCATACATCTTGAACGCCTTTGTATAGACCCCACAAACCCTATATTGGATAAATGGTCAAAAAGGAATGAATCTGAAAACATATTAATTTACAGGGCGTTCCATTTAAAATAATCGAGAAAATTTGCATCCATACTAAAGAAAAATACCGCAGTTGAAAGAAGACCACATTTGAAGTTTTTACCATGCTAAAAAGATTTATGCCAACGCATTAAAAAAAATACAGGGCCTTAAATGTTCCTCTGATATTTTCGAAAGTAGCCATAAAGCTTGAATGACCCTGTATAGAACCCAAACAATATACGTGGTGTTTCATTTTAAAAAAATCGGTAAATTTCTTTTATCCGGAACTTCCCTCTTTATGATGTTTTTTATGTTTGTTAGGAATAACGAAGTGTGATCGAATTTAGTTTAGTATATAGTCACAGTATATATTTTTTCCATCATATTTGGTTCCTACCAATTTCCTTTCTACCTATGCGACATTTAACTTTTAAGTACGCTTTAAAATAAATCCAGTAAGTAGCTGAATTCGTACCAGTTAATCCCATTTTAACATTTAACTTTTCTGCAAAACTTAAAGTCAATTGAATAAGATTTTTTCGTTGATTTTTTAAACATTTTATTTGGCCGCCATTTTGTTTCGCCATCTTAAATTAAAACCCATATTAGCAGTCTTTACCTACTCCGTTGGTCCGCCGATATTTCCTAACCCCAAATAATACACCATTGTAACTTAACAACAAGAAGATCGTCGACGAAAACAATTTAGAAACTTAATATCTGGGAAATATCTGCGGACCAACGGTGTAGGTAAACACTCATAATATGAGTTTCATGCAGGATATAGAATCTATATATATATATATATATATATATATATATATATATATATATATATATATATATGACCTGAGGATACAACAATAAAGTTGCGAAATGTCGACTATTTAAAAATAGACTTTTTTTTTACTGGATCCTAACCCCAAATAATACACCACACTAACACAATAACAAGAAGATTGTTAACGAAAACCATTTAGAAACATAATATCTGGGAAATATATGAGGACCAACGGAGTTGGTAAAGACTGATAATATGGGCAAAACGTCTACAATTTAAAAAAAGACTTGTTTTTTTACTGGATCTTAACTCCAAATAATACACCACTGTAACAAAAAATTTTTAACATTGTTCTACCATATTGGATTGGTCATCCCCATATGAATCTTAATTTTTGATTAAAATTTGAAGTCAATCGGGTAAGCAGTGTTTAAGCTATGTCGCGAACTGACAGACGCACGTACCGACGAAATTGATAAAACATGTTTTTTGGCATCTAGGAACGCTAAAACGTGAAGATTTGTAAAATCTGAGACGATGATTTTTTCACGATTACAAAAATTTTTGGACGCAATTTTGTTCCTCCATCTTAAATTACTAACACAGTGGCAGACAATTTAATATCAATCCATTAAGTAGTTTTTCACGCGGAATTTTTAAATATTTTATTAAGCCGCCAATTTGATGTTTGTGCAAAATTTGAGATAAATTGGGCGAGTAGTTTTTTTAATAATATTAGTTTAACATTTCACTAGGCCGCCATTTTGTTTCGCATTTGTGGATTTTTACCAAAGACATCCCCATATAACCCTTAATTCTTCACCAAAATTTGGAGTCAATCGAGTAAGTAGTATTTAAGCTATGCTGCGAACTGACAGACAGACAGACGCACCGACTGAATTGATAAAACATATTGTTTTGGCCTATAACCTATATAAAACGTAAATATGTGTAAAACCGGAGAGGGTAATTTTTCACGGTTACAAATATTTTATTCGGCTGCTATTTTGTTCGCCCATCTTGAATTAGTACCATTATTTTACTAGTTGATCCCTATGCCATAATTAGTTATCAATCAATCGGGTAAGTAGTTTTTTAGCTATGCCGCGAACAGACAGACAGACAGACTGATGGAATTGAGAAAACATGCTTTTCTTCAATCTAGGGACCCTGAAACGTGAATATCTGAAAAAAATCTCAGAGAGACGATTATAATACTTCCCTTCCACGAGGGAAGTAAAAATGTAAGTTTGGTTTGTAGCAAACTTTTCTTCAAACCCCGAATAATAGAAAATAATTTTAGGTTGTAGCTCTCAGCAGTCTCTACAACTTTCGTATACATTTTTTTTCTAATTCTCATAATGATCGAGCTATTGGACTTGAATGCACTGTTAGACCACTCTGTATGTTTGCAATTTGTAATTACTGGTAACACTGATATATTTTTTTTATTTTTCCAAAAAGTTATATGCGAGCTTCTAGTATTAACTAACTGTTTCTTTTAAGCAAATCTGAAAAATTTTTATTCACTAGATACGACAACTAAAACTTGAACCACATATTTTAAATTCAAAATTACAAAAAAGTTGAAAGTAATACCTAAAAATGAATTAGAAATCTATCTACAGAATTGATTACTACCCGAAAGTATTTAAACAGATGACACGCATGGCAGACTTGACCGCATACAGAATTGTGATTTATGAGCATATTTTCCTCATTTCAATCAAACAACGTTGTATATCCAGGTCGGTTACAACGTTGTTTTAGGGAACTAAGGCGGTTGCAACGTTGAAAATAACAAACGTATTTTTATAAAACAAATTAACAACAAATGAAATGCATTACATGTAGTTTTAGGCATGGCATGGCTCTTAATATTTTCATAAAAATTAAGTTTTTCTTTTTTGAAAGGAATAGGTCTTTTATACGCTTCCTTTAGGGCGTCCAAGGTTACTTGGAAGTTATTTTGCATTTAGGATCTTTCCATATTGAATTTTCTGTGTTAGTAAAATGTTTAAAAAATGTTTGATGCGTATAAATAACTGTGAAGGGATTATTTACTTTTGATTTGGTTATTACATCTGTCCACTGAAAAGGCACATAAACCGTGGAAAGTTTTTTGACCCGTTCTATCAGAGCAAAATCTCTGTCACATGGTAAGAAGCTGTGTCCACTAATCAACAACTTCTGCTCCACTTGGGTAAAGTATTTTTCTCTTAGTAACAGTCGAAGCAAAGTTATCATTTTCCAGTTGTTATTTTGTCCCACGCATCGCTCAGACCAAACAACAAGTTTTCTTTCCTGTCCTGGACCAAGAGTTTGGAAATTTTGGATGAAATAAAATAGTAATGCCGATGCTATCTCAGTAGAGCCCCGATGTGTCATTATTTCATGCCATAACGTCATTGTAGCATTACCATACCTCATGTTATGAACACAATAGTTGTAGGTAGAAAATTGCCTTTGATAGAACACGGACGAATGAATTAACTTTGGACAAAAAGTAATTGCTGCAAATCTGTGCATAGAACCACATAATTAGGATTTATCTTGGCCATTTCGGTATCTTGTCTTAATGTTTGGTAACCTGCTTCTGCCCTCATATGATGGATTTTGCTTTCATTTTCCACTTCCCTTCTTTCACGTTCATCCTCCGTAGAGCAAAGTTTTATAAACGGTTTGTCACAGTACGAGCATGTGTCTGATCTGGGAAGTCCAAACCACAAGTTAAAGTTATTTTTAAATATATCATGATAAGTCCTTAATGAGGTTTGATTATGTGGGTATTTTTTCAAACAGAGTCTATATATTTTTGAGATGCTTAAATCGGAAAGGCAATTCTTCGAGGATGCATTTCTGCTATAATGATTTTCCTGCTGTGGAAATGACCTAATATGTTCACATATATTACTTTTATCTGTTGGCTTAAGTTTTTTTGGGCGGTTCATATGCATCAAGTCTGTCAGTTACATCTACACCGGATTTCATTTTATCCACACAAGGTACTGAACTCATCTCTGTGTGACTGAAAATATTTAGCAAAATGTTGATTTAGATACCTTTATGTTATTTATGGTGTATTTTACAGTAGTTTGACGGCGGGATATTGCTTCTTCGACCCTCCTTCTCTTCGGATCTTCAATACAAATAGATTGCGCTAGATATTGTGATTGTCCATCTCATCAAGCTGTCTGAACTTTTGGAATAATGTTTGGTGTTAGCCCACCAATAATCCGGCAGAACACCCATTAGGAGACTGTGGACACTAGCAGTCTCTAAAAATGATTACTGTGTTACGAAATCTAAAATAGTTCCTGTTTTATATTAACTTGCCTCATCTGGGCGATTTAAAGCGCCTTTAGGGACATTCCTAGACGAAACATAAGGATCCCCACTGTCTCTATGACGTTTCCTGACATTCTGCTTCCATTTGCCAATATGTGACTTGCGTTTTTTGCCTCTATTTATCTGTATCTTAACAGAGCCAGTCAAAGTAACATCAATTTTGGCTTAGAACAACAAACCGTGCAATAACCACGTGTAAATAAGTCAAAGTCGCGCGAAACTAAAACGCGTGTGGGGACGTATACAACGTTGTTCCAACTTGACTAATCGAAATACCGCTAGAAAATCAGCAAAAAATGTTGCCAAGTCCTCAATATCGCGTCGGCAGATTATTTAAGGCACATACAACGTTGTTCCATGGAAATACCGTATTTATACTTATTGGTGGTTACAACGTTTTTCCAGCATAGGGTTCAATTATAGAATTTAATTTCAATATTGGTAAATTAGAACTAAATATATTTATAATAGTCCTTTATCATAAAGAAATAGTTTCGGTATAATAATGCATTATAACAGTCTTAAAAGAGGGTAACCTATCAATATGTAGTAAAACAATAACTTTATCGAACTAATACATATTTATTTCCTTCATGGAAAATTTAAGTTTTAAAATACTTTCCGTTGTTTTTGAGAAATTTAGAAATTTAATACAAATGATAAACTGTGGACTTTATAATCATTTCTATCGATAAAAATAGGTACTCTTTCTTTTCTCTTCAAAGGCACTTTAAGTATCACATGCATAAACAAACAACTTTAACAGATTTACATATATATTAATACACATGATTGTTACTGTTTCGATAACCGTTTTTTTTTGTTAATACTAAATAGTGTATGATTGCATTTGACATGCGAGGCAAAAGATATCTAGCTGAAATGCATGAATTTCGATATATTTTCTGAACCTTTGAAATATTTATTATAAGATAATTTACAACAATTGTTGACAAAATAACATAATCATATCTCATACTATCAAAGTCTAGTGCAGATAGGAAAAAGCCGTAGCCTGCGCTGACGGTATATAGACTATTGACATTGTTACATTTATTGTTTGTTTTAAATTACACATTTTCCTTTTTTAATTATATAATTTTTAATGCTCTGCGGACTTTACTTAAAAGTAGGGTTATGGTTGGCTCCAATTCAAGAGCAAAACTAGAAAATATGAAATTAAGAATAAGAAAAAACTTATTTTCTAATATTACTCGATGTGAAGAAGCTTTAAAAACTGAAATTAAAATAGCATAATCTAATATTTTAAAATAGATTATGCTTAGGAATAATTAATTAATTAAACAGTTGTCCATGTTTCTAGTAATTTTTAATCGATATCCTTATAATAAACAAAAGTCTTCTAATAAACAAAATTTAGCAACTACAGAATATTATAAAAAACTCTTACCAGTTCATATGCACTTTTAGCATAAAACTTGCAGGGTCTTAGGTACATAATAAGTACTTTATCATCTGTTTTAAAGTAGATTGAATCGTCCTTTGCTAACAGCTCTTTAAGCTCGACTAAAGCACCAGCTACCACCTCTGGTGTTTCTCGGAGTTCTTCATATGCTTTCGATTTCAGTTCCTCACTTAAAGGATCCAAGTTTAAACTGAATGGTGACGCCATCTGAAATATAATAAAACTTAATTTGGAAGTTCTTAAAAGATGTTAATTTACTAGCACACTGTCAGATATTTATTAAAACGTAAGTCTTTCTTAATTGACTTACTAAATTTAAAAAATTCGCGGTCAAGTTATTGTTTTTTAGCCAACGTAAATTACTTTATTGACAAAGTAATTAATTTTATACACATAATTCATTTATCAAGTTTACTGAAAGTACATGGTTCACAACTCTAATGGGATTCTGTTAGATCTTAAACACACAATTATGATTTAACATTTCGGTAAGAGTTAAGAACAGACAAGAAATTTAGAAAGTTAAGAGTATTATACGTAATCATACATCTAAATTGCAACTATTTTAACAAAATTAATACAAAAAATTCCAAAAAAACTGTTCAACAGGGACTTTGAAATGTTTTTGTCTAAATTACCTATTTATTTAAAATTTATAAAAAAGTCCAGTATTAGCTATCGTAAGAATCTAAATGACACAAAGAAATCCAAATTGTTCATGTTGAGAAATCAAATTTGATCCAGTTTGATGAAGACAAACCAGGATTAAGCTTGCCAAAGAAACTAAGGCTGGATAAAATGTAACCGGTTTTAATTCCACTTAAATAAAGAGAATATAATATGGTAGGTAGCATCTACAGTAATAGCAAAAGGAAAGCCCAGTTTGCAGCTTTTCATCAGAGCCAGATTTTGTATGACAAATTCAGCAGTACAGATTCATTTTGTTCCCGTGTATATTCTGCCGATTTAAATTTAAAATAGGATTTTAAATTAATGGATTGTCTCCCAGAAATTATATTACTGTTATTATGTAGTAGCAGATTCGTTTTCATCAATATATGAAAATCCATTACGTAGAGAAGTCAATAATATAAGATACAAGACAACTTTCAGGATAGTCACTTGGGATCCTTCAAACATTTTTATGGATATTATTTTGGCCGTGTACTTTGCCGATATTTAAAATTTTGGATTTTTTTAATTGAAGGTATTGTAGCTATATCTTGATAAATAAGTAAAATAGAATAGTTGATAAAAAGAATCTCTTTGTCAGTTGTCATATTACATAATTGATATTTTATTTATAAGCAAATTGCTTTAACTAAAGGATAACTGAAAAACAAAAAGATTATCTGGATGTGTTTCTCTTTAAATTTTTTGTTTCATTTATAAGTTTGCTAATGTTTATAATGTATAAGCATACCACGATTAGCACGAAAGTTAAGAGTTCAAAGTTCAAGTACTAGTTACAGTGGTTGCGTTAAAGCCAGAAAACGACAATTGAAAAATGTACGTGATAAATTTAAAATTTTAGCATCTAATATCAAGGGCGGATCTAGGATGATGTCGAGGGGGTGGGGCGAAAAAGTGTAAAGTGGGCACCTTTTTTTGTTTGTCTTTGATAGTCGAATTTTATTAAGGTGTTTAAACAAGTAAAACAAATAAATAATGAACCTTTAAATCCCGCTCGGGAGGGGCGAATTACAACTAAGGGTAAGAATTTAAAATATGACATATAAATATTGTAACTAAACTACGGAAAACGTAACAAAATAAAATGTTCAAAAACTATTTTATTCATTCCGTTCTAGTCAAATAAAAAACGAATTCTTTTTTTTGTTACTTCTACTTCTTGCTTAGAAACTATATTTTTTATTTTTATCAGAGTTATAAAAAGAGTTTGAGCCATAATATTTTAAACAATAACTTTATTGAAGAGCTCAGCAGAGTATTTTAGAGAAAGACGAAATTTGCTTAGACCATAAAAAAAATCATCCATTAGATAAAAACAATTAAATTTGATTAACAATACATGACTTTCTATTAAGTTTATGTATAATTAGAATAATAATAACATAAGTAAACGAAAAACACTTCCACTTGATTAATTTTTCAAAAAATTAAACATATGACAATTGTTTCGCCAACACTGTAACATCAGCAGATGTTAGACCTTTTGTTTTCGTTTACTTAGTTTAAAAGGGATTTCTACCAAGTAACGGCTAGTTCTGGTGAATAATAATATCACCATACAAAAATTGACGAATATTTTAAAAAGTCATTTTTAAATTGATATAGCAACACACATGTTAATAGTCCATTGAAAAACATATTTAACTAAAATGTATTTTTTTCTTTTTTCTCTCTTTATGTGTCTTCACTTCATAACTTTTGCAACATATTGCTTTAAAACAAATATTTTACTCTATAGAATAATTTCTAATAAAAAAACATTTACCAGTACGTTAATTAACTATAATTATAAATTGTATCCTATTTTATTACGTATCAGAAAAATGTTACAAAAAATCTCCTATTTTAAAGAAAAATTAATAGTACGATTAATAATAAAAAAATCATATTAATGAGAGCAGCTTACCTTACTAAGCCTTTACTAGGCAAACGCATCCACTGCACTTACACACAAAATGTTTTGGTTTTATGAAATAATAATAAATTTTTACTTCCTTATCTTATCCAATATTATTTATCCGGATCTCAAAGTTCATAAATCAAAATTTATAAGCATTTGTTTTTTAAAAGATATCGTTATATACTGAAACCGATGACACATTGGTGTAGACAAGGGGATTGAAGAAACCAAAGGTCAGCGATTTGTTTGAAAAATATAGATAAGGTATTCTAATCTACTTGTGGGATAAATTTAAACTGGGTGTCTTTGTCAACGGTCGCTAAGTAATCATATTACTTAAACGTATCAGTAATTTAAATTATTGGGAATATGATTGGCTGAAAAATATTTTAGGGATATTCCCCTAATACATACATACAAAAAACTTCAGATTATTCCTGTAACTTGGTTTTTAGTATTTTCTCTATTTTCTTATGAAAACACAATATATGGTATTACTTGTAAGGAATCCGATTCTCAAAATTTGTCTGGTTTGCGAAAATATACCTAGTCATTTTTGTTTTTTTTTTTGGAAAGCCAAAACAATGTTAATTCGAGTATAGTAGAATCTTCATATATATACAGTGTGGTCCAAGAACTGTGCAACATATGAGAAACGTTTTATTTCTCAGCAATTTTTATTCTTGATAAAAGTTAATGCATGAAAAAGTACTGTATTAGCAGTATTTAGTTTTAGGAAAAGTCGAAAGGTATACAGGGTAGGCAAAAAAAGTGAAAACCGATCAAGGCAATGTAGCCAAAAATATGGCAAAATGTTATGTTTAGAGTCAGATCAGATATGAAGTTATAGCCTTCTATTTTTTTTGTTTCTACTACCATTAAAACGTGAAAATAAGAATAAGATCATGCAGAACGATATTAGAGCTATTTTGAACATTGAAATAAAAACGTTAAAATACTAACATTATAGATCGAGATTCAAATGTTTCTGTATGCATGCTAAATTGATTAGACATTTTTGAACTTTCTATAAAAATTACATTCAAAATGCTGAAGATTATTTAAATGTCCTTGCAACAGACAAATTTTGTTATTATTAAAAATATTAAGTCTAGATAAGTTACATTAATTTAATCTATTTTCTGAAAATTTAGACACAGGTTACTTAATCTTGCTTAGTCTTAATGCATGTTTTCGTTTATTGGGGAAAAGTGAAATGATACGGGGGATATTCAAAATGTATTGAAAAAAAATTGCTATTTATGTAATAGGAGGCTGAACACAGGTTTCGAATCTAAACAATTTTTCTCAATAAAATCTTGCCATATTGTTAAAAATAAGGGTAGTTTAGTCTTGATCAGGGTTCACATTTTTTTTCCTAGCTTGTGTACCGTTTGACTTTTACTAAAACTAACTACTGCTAATACGGTATCATTTATTTGCTTAATTTTAATTTAAGTTGGTTGTATGTAAGTATTATGTAGGATATTGTTATTTCCATAATAATAATCCCAGCAATAATTTAAATGATATTTCAATATTCACAATCACAATTAAATTTCTAGAACAGTAGTAGTGGAGATGTTGACACTGTAAATATTGGATGTGGGCTTGACAGATTAGAGTACATTGTACACACTAATAAGACATTTTTATTTAAACAAAAAAATACGAGAAATCACAAAAACAAACATTTTTAATGCAAATCCAAACATTTTAATATTTATAATCTGTTGGGTAGGATAATTCTCCGTTGAATCTAGATACAGATCGGAAGCAACCAGAAGCTAATAAAATTCATAAATTTTATTTATTCTTTTATTGCCAACAAATGCATATCATAGCGACTAAAATAACAGATACCTTAAAACAGTAATCAAATATTTATAAAATATAACAGACTTATATAAAAATAAATGTAACAGAACTATATAAAATGCAATGACAATTCGTCAAAAGGCCTTATAGCCAGGAGAAAAGAGATGCCATTTTTTCGCAAAAATTCAATGTAGGTATATAGGACATGCAAACATATGTGTTTAGAACAACGTAGTGATCTCAAAAAATAAATAAGGGTGTGTGAATTTTTTGCGTGTGCGGGTGCGTGTGCGTGTGGGTGTGGATATGTGGGTGTGTATATGTATACATATATTTGTTGGTTAGTCGGTGATGGCTTGCAAGTTCTGCAGCTGCATTTATAACCCATGCCCACCAGAAACCTCAATTTAAATTATTCAATGGAAGATCCGTTTTATGCTAAAAAAAAAGAAAACAGTTTAGGCGACTGCACTTCTAACAAATTATATTCTACGAAAATTCACTAGAAAAATACACTATTGCAATTTTGTACGTAAAGTGTTATTGATACTTAGCTATACCTTAAATGACTTGCATGCAAAGTAGTCCAAAAGTTACAGAATGTTAGTTATGAATATCTCTGATAATATTACGTTTTTGGATAATTGGACCTATAAAATATCTTTGATTCTTGAAAATACCGGTTTGTTAAAGTTACGCTCCTGTCAGTGGGTTAATTGTTCACCTTCTTGTTAAATTATGTTGGTATTTTTAAAATCGATAATTACATGAACTACTCGAGATGTTAAATAACGAACATAGAGATAGGTTCAGAATGATTAGAAATTCAATACCAAAAAGGAGCAAAACTGCAACATATTGCTATTCTAATTCTCGAATATGAAGAGAATTTCTCCAGCCGTACAAAATTAACAGTAGGAATATTACAAGTGTATAAAAAATTTTCGTTGGGAAATTTTTTTAAACCAATTTTTGTTAAAACATGATTGCATATGCACGAATGCATATTTTAAAAATTGGTTGTAAAAAAAAGTTCACAAATTTTCTCAGGAAATTTTGTTGCACGAGTGATATTTTGATAGAGAATATCACGAGTGGAAACTAAATTTTAAACTAATTTAGATTATTTTATTTACACCATAATATAATACAACTAACAAAATAACTGACTTACTAAACAAATCAATAATACATTAATTCAAACCTTTTTATCAAAAACGCAATTAATATAAAATGTACAGTTTTGATATTGATTGGGAGTGCTTTTATTATGAATTACGTTGATACATTTGAACAGAAAACCTTAACAATAGCGTTATTTCTGAACCTAACCGTATAGTAACTGAATTTGTAAATCATTTTAGTTCTATTTCGGCTGATAAATTAAAAAATAAGTATGGCAGTGTAAAAGTGGACTCAATTAAATCTCTGACTTCTCTTACTAACTCTATTCTGTCTCTGATCAAGTAATAAAAGTAATTTCGAAATTTGAAAAACACAAATGCTGCTGGTTCTGATGATATAAATGTAAAACTTGTTAAGGCTGCCAGGGACTACATTAGTTATCCAGTTACGTATTTAATAAATGTAAGTTTACACAAAGGATTTTTTCCAAAAAACCTAAAAACTGCAAATGTGATACCACTACACAAAAGAAACGACTGTAACGACATAGAAAATTATCGTCAAATTTCAATTCTTGGCATATTTTCTAAATTTTAGAGAAAATAATTTATGAGAAAATACTTAATTTTGTTAAAAAATAAAATATTTTAAGTAAGTGTCAGCATGGCTTGCTTAGTGTTTATTATTCTTTGGCTTAAAGCCACTTATCTAATAATATTGTTTCATGGTGAGGTAGAGCAGTATGGGAGAGAGTCTTTATTGGACAAAAAAGGATTTTAAGACTGATTTTCAATCTCAAGCCAATGGGTAGTTGTAAGCCTATTATTCAAAAGCGAATTTTAACATTGCCCTGTATATATAGTTTTAAGTGTCTAATTTATACAAACAATAACCCTAAATTATTTGTCAAACTGAGACTAATTCGTACAAGAGTAGAAATGAGAATGTCATTAGTGTACCATCTCATAAAAACTCATTCTTTCAGAGATCTACATATTAGTTGTCTGACCCTTTATAATAAACTGCCCAAACACTATAAAGTTCTTCGTGGCAACAACTTTAGGAACAAAGACAATTTCTTATTGATAAAGCTTTCTATTCAGTACAAGAATATTTGCAGTCTTGAGCGTTTCGTTACTGCTTGACACATGATAGTATTTATTCTAATAGTTTGTCTTGTTTTTTTTATTCCATGTTTTTGTGCGAATGGTTCAGATTTTATATTTTAATATTATGTGTATTTATTTTTCTAAAAAACATTTTTTTTATGTTTTATATGTACGTTTTTTATTTGTGTTTGTTTTTTAATGTGTATTATAAGTTTATGTTTATGTATATTTTAATTTTAGTATATATATATATATATATATATATATATATATATATATATATATATATATATATATATATATATATATATATATATATATATATATATATATATATATATATATATATATATATATATATATATATATATATATATATATATATATATTTGTGAGTGGTTTTGACGTTTTTTATTTGTGTTTGTTTTTTAATGTGTATTATAAGTTTATGTTTATGTATATTTTAATTTTTATATATATATATATATATATATATATATATATATATATATATATATATATATATATATATATATATATATATATATATATATATATATATATATATATATATATATATATATATATATATATATATATATATATATATATATATATATATATATATATATATATATATATAACAATGTATTTTATGGTAATATAAACTATTCTATTCTATCAAGTTAAGAGGAACATGATTTGGCGAATCGCTGTCCTTTGGGCCGACTTGAGACGTTTCTTGCAACAAACATAATTTGGGTTTTTTGCATTTTTTCGCTTCCGTCTTCGATACTCCTTTTGCGAAGATTTTCTATAATTTGTGAGTGGTGATGGCTATGCATGGATAAATAGGGTTTTATTGAATATTGGAATGTCATGTTATTTTGATTCATTATTGTTCACTAACCCTTGATTTGGCCAAGGACGCCACTGCTGTTAACTGGTTTGAATAATTTGTGATTTTGTTTGCCTCCAAATCCAATTTCACAGCAGAATTTTTTGTCCAACTGAAAACAACATTTTTTTTGAACGGGGATTACCTTATACCTTTGCTAAGTTGTCATGAAACACGGATTTGGAGTTAAAAATAATCTTTCTATTGGATCACTGATCGGTCATTTACTGACAAGCTTTCCAAAAAGGCAAACTGGACGATGTTCAGAATCCTTGGTATTCCTTATTAGCCATTTACTATCGGGCTATTTTTACTATATTATTTTTACTCATTGTGTGGTTTTCGAAAACACAGGATAATATTCGATTCTTCCTGTAACAATAAAATATTTCTATTAGTATTTCAGGAATTTACATAATATTTCAATATAAGACCATAGCTCGTTGTATTTTTCGGTTTTGAAATGGGCAATAAGGCACTTAGATGCTTCCCCGCCATTCCAGGCTAATTCAACAGTAGCAATATGATAAAATTTTCTTTGAAGGCCCTTTGGGTTATCTTTTTTCCACTCATTGAGTATTTTCATGTGGTCATCATGTGAGAAGGGCGCTGAACTTTCTTTTCTTGTCTTAATACTACCTTGTAGAATACGATGAAAAGCATCGGGAGCTTTACAGAATAACTCAAACCTTAAAAAGATCAAATATTATGTTCCATATCCTAAAGTAATATTCTTGAACTTGCTTTCCGTATTATTTCACATTGTCTTGATTATCGACTCTTTGTAATCATCTCCGTTCGTTTTCCGCTATAAAGGCTCCAAAATATAATGTCTCTTCTGGCAAAATAGTTTAAACTGCATCCAAACTGACGGATTCGACTTTACTGTATTTATGGAAATACTATTTTCAATCGCACTTACTAATTTGTGGTGCTTTAAAGTCACCAAATCTAGCTTTTTTGTCGCACAATTCAAGTTTGTTTTAGAACTTTATTTCGCGTCGTTATTTTGTTACCCGTAGTTACCAAAAAAAAACAAAGCTAAAATAGCACACTTTTAGCTTATTTATAAACAAAACTTGTCAATCAAAATTTGACGGTTAAATTATCGCGGCAATTTTTTTGACAGATAATTTTTCCCTTATTAATTTGATCAGTTGACATGGTAAATTATTAGTTTAATTTTCACAAGTTATATTCTCTGTATAATTTTCTGAGACGAACACGACGAAAAACATATATGTTGTGATAAATATAATACAATATTAAAAAACAAAAAAAAAAGGTCGATAGCTAGTTGAGGTAAACAATATATATTAGGGAAAGACAGGAGTACCTATATTTATTACTTTATATAAAACATTTATATAAATTCTAGGATTTTTTTGTAAAAATATTTTGATAGATGCCTATTTGTACAAAATGTTATTTCATATTAACACAAATCCATTTACAGGTATTATGTTTATTAGTTAGCTAAGCATTTTTGATCTCGGCAGGCCGGGAATTTTGGGCATATACTCAAGTTTAATGTCACTCTATGTTTTTTACACGACATAGTTCCTTTTGATAATATAAAAATATTTCAAATATTTTTATGCAGCATAGTGGTATACAGATTGGCTATATTTTTCACACGGGAACTGACCAATGACGAACTAATTTGAGCCGTGCAAAATGATTCGCATGAGCGTGAAATACATGGACTTAAAAAACGTTAACAGAAACTACAAAACCTGGCTCTATCACAGGCACAAGATTTGTTAAGGGTGCCACTTTGCAACGGAACGGTTCGTTATAATTAGGCCTCCTTTTTCTAGTATGCCCAAATATAAAACATTACTACGATTGCTTAATTATAAAGCTTGAAATTTATACATACTCTAATTCAAAATTCAAAATCAAAAAAATATTAATTCGTTAAATCATACATTTTTAAATTTTAAATTTAGCGTTTTTGTTATAAAAAAAATGTTACTTCCATGTCTTTATCTGATTGTCCGACCAATTATTATTTGCACACGACATGCAATTTAAATAAATATAGATAATGAATACAAAGTAAACTATCGTTGATAAAATAAATAACTTATACAGCTTTAGTTTCAAAATAATTTTAGTTAATCATATGGGAACCTCTTAAAACTGATTATATTTCTGTAGAATGACCAAAAATACCAGTATAGTTACTTCCGCATAAAAAGTCACATCTCTCATATCGCAATAATACAGAGATTTTTCACGAGCCGGACATGATTGAAGTGTATGGAACTTCGAATATTGTTCTAGTTCAATCTTCGAAGGTACGTAATAATACCACAGCTTAATATAACAATTATTAATTATTATATTAAGCTGTGATAATACATTAAACCGGCAACTAGTCAGACACGTGTGGAAACTATTAGGATTGCTAATATCCAATTAGTATTAACTTGTATAAAATGAGTTAGTTCCAAATAAACAAATTATTTGTATGGCAATATTAGTGTACAGGGTGTTACTTAATGTCATGTCCATTCTAAGGCAGGTAAATCCTTGACTTATTGTATGATTGAAAGTTCATATAAAATGTGGCCTAACTTCTTTAGTTTTCAAATTTTGATGTGAGATAGAAAAACTATATGCCACTGTTTGTATATCTATTTTTAAACATTTGATAAATTATCAACTAAGAAGTGCAACTTCTTTGTTCTTCGCTTTTTACTCGTAGCTTACTCGTTTTATATTTTAATGTTGTTAGCTTTCGTCTTGCAATGCTTGGACACTTGACTGTGACTTGAGTCTTAAAATAACCTCCTCTACCTATCTGCAGTAGTACCTCTTAAGGAGACCAACTCAGTTAACTAGTACCTATTCCAATATATCCCAGCCTAAGCCTGTTACCTAAAGTAAATACTCAAGCCGTTAAAAGCTACATAAGTATTTAGTATTCTAAAACTCTATAAATTACGTCTATTCTTAAAGTTCCAGAAGTATTTCGTTATTTTTAAAATGAAATAAATATTAGTTATTCGCAAAAGCTCCGTTAAGTTATTATTTATCTTGAAGTGGCAAAGTTTGAAGAAGATGCACATCTTATTCTTGTGGTAATTTATTATGGTTTCAGGTAAGTAGCCCCGAAAATTTGAAATATGTTGGAATATGCATACTTTTTACTAATTTTCTTGAGGTTTGATGGTTTTTAACATTGTTCCGCCATGTTGCATTTTTAACAAAATATTATCAGGCAGGCCATCCTCATATGACACTTAATTTTTGGTCAAAATTTGAAGACAATCAGGTAAGTAGTCTTTAAGCTATGTCGCGAACTGACACACAGACCGACGGACGGACCGACGAAATTGATAAAACATGTTTTTTGGTTTCTTGGGACGCTAAAACGTGAAGATTCTGAGAGGGTAATTTTCTTTACGATTACAAAAATTTCATTTGCCGGCAATTTTGTTCCGCCATTTTGAATTAGTAATACAGTTTTACTAGTTAAGCCCTAAACCACAATTAGTTATGGCACAATTTGAATTCAACCCATTAAGTAGTTTTCTCAGGCTGAAATTTTAAATATTTTATTATACTGCCATATTCCATAATTTTACCAGTTGATTCCAACATAATACTTGATGTTTATGCAAAATTTGAAATAAATTGAACAAGCAGTTTTCTCATAATAATTTTTTTAACATTTCACTACGCCGCCATTTTGGATCTTTACCAAAATATTACCAGATCATACAGACAAACGGACCGACGGAATTGATAAAACATATTTTTTTAGCATATAGGAACGCGAAAATGTAAAGACGTGTAAAACCTGAAAAGGTAATTTTTTCACGATTACATACTTTTTATTTGGCTGCCACTTTATTCGGCCACCTTGAATTAGTACCAGAATTTCACTACTTAATTCCTATACCACAATCAGTTATGACACACAATTTGAATTGAAATCAAACCATTAAGCAGTTTTTCAGGCTGAATTTCTAAATATTTTATTAAGCCGCCATTTTGTTCCGCCATCTCGGATTCGTACTAAAATATTGCCAGTTAATTCCAATATAATACCCTATGTTTTTTGTAAAATTTGAGATAAATTGGATGAGCAGTTTTTTAATTATTTTTTTTAAGGCTTCACTAGGCCATTTTATTTCGCCATATTGGATTTTGTACTAAAATTTTATTAGGTCATCCCCATGACCCTTAATTTTTGATCAACATTTGAAGTAAATCGGGTAACTGGTCTTTAAGCTATGCCTCGAACTGACATATAGACAGACAAGCCAACAGACGGACCGACGGAATTGATAAAACATATTTTTTTGGCATCAAGCTACGCTAAAACGTAAAGATGTGGAAAACCTGAATTAGTACCACTATTTTGCTAGTTGATCCTTATACGACAATTAGTTACGGCACACGATTTAAAATCAAACCAATGAGCAGTTTTTTCAGGTTGAATTTTTAAATAATTTATTATGCCGCCATTTTGTTCCGCCATCTTGAATTCGTACCAAAATTTTACCACTTGATTTCAACATAATACTTGATGTTCTTGCAAAATTTGAGATAAATTGGCAGAGTATTTTTTTTATAATAATTTTTTTAACATTTCACTAGGCCTCCATTTTGTTTCGCCATATTGGATTTTTACCAAAATGTTACCAGGTCATCCCCATATGACCCTTAATTTTTGACCAAAATTTGAAGTCAATCGGATAAGTAGTTTTTTTAATACGCCGCGAACAGACAGACAGACCGACGGAATTGAGAAAACATGTTTTTCATCATTTAGGGACCCTGAAACGCGGAGATCTGAAAAAATCTCGGAAAGTGATTTTTTCACGATTACAGTACTTCCCTTTTACGAAGGGAAGTAAAAACTTAAATGTCCTCCCATTTGTAACAAGAATGTAATAGTTAGAAAACTAAAATAAGCCAAGATGCAAACTTAAATAAAAACTAAGAATATGATTGCAATTAGATTAAAATTACTGCAATAATTATTTTGTTGAAAGTGGCCTTGCGTACCCAAAATAATTAAGATGTTCCCCATAGGAAAATACCGGCTATTTAAAACAAGTCAATCATGGCCCACCTCCCACCTAATGGCTGGAGAAAACCATTTTCACCAATTATTGTGGTGTAATTATAGTGATGGCAAGAGTTATTGTTTGCGTTTTGCTTTTTTGAGTTTTTATATAATATTCTTCTTCTAAAAGCTAGCAAGACACGAAAAAAGAAGCCAAGAACAAAAAAATTGCAATTTATTTATTTAATCTAATAATAAATAAAACATAAGAAACAGTGGCGTGCAATGCACTACGCGTGCCACAAATTGCACCTACGCAAGAGCCAATCATTCCTTAAGGCTGTTCCGCCGCAGTCGCGGGGCAAGGCAAAACCTACTAAACAATAGTAGGTATTGGGCAAGGCCAAAAAATTTCAGATTATTAATACTTTCCCATTTGGTAGGTGCTGTCTCTGCTATTGGCAAGTTTTATAAAAAATTATGAAACTGTATTTAAACTATTAATAAAAAGCCGCTTTAAAAAAATGGCTTGACTCTCCTTCAGTATGAATATAACATTAAGGAACATCTTGTGTAATCATATTTTTTTTAAATTACGGAAGCTTCAATAAAACACTACACTACGACCGATAACATTTAGAAATAAGAATTGCTTTATTTTAAAATGAACATTGAAATGATAGTCATTTTGGTCATAACTGCGTCAGAGATTAAGGACAATTTAATATTTTTTTCTATTAAATTTAAAAAATTCACTAAACAGCTTAAAATAGGGTAATAATAATATTAATAATATCACTAAAAATTATGATAATATCAATAGAATATAAAAAATATAAAAAAGACTTACCCAACAGGTCCGATAATATATAAGAACCCCAACAGTGCTCCATTCTTTTGAAATTCAAAATAACTGGGATGTTCTTGTATGAGAGAGTGCAGATGCGCTAGGGCAGAAATTATAATTTTAATACGAGAAATAGTAATATTTTATTAAGTTTTTCAGTTATACTAGATACTCTCTAAACAAAAAGTTCATGTGTAGATTGACTTCAGTATTGCAACACGAATTATAGTAATAGCCATCTCATTTTGGCAGCAACACTGGAGGAAGCGAAAGTTCACAGAACAGTTTTCATAGATATTAACGGGGGGGAGTTACACATCTTACATAGTTTCTCGTGTGTGTACAATTCAGAATTTTTCAGAGCTTATCAGGAGTCTCTGAATGGATTTTTTTCTGACGATTCTCAAGCAGTCCCTCAAATCTGTAGACATTTTGATTCTAGTAAGTATGCTTACTCTCCGCAACGATTTTTTTATTTCTTACGTCTGTAGGAATTTTATGACAGTCAGAAATACAGTTGAAATATTTTAATCAAATCATTGGTCACATTATACGTAGCAGACAATATTTGACAGTGAGTGAACTCAAGAACTAGACTTCCATTGTCTTTAATAGAATGTTTGCATCTTTGTGAATTATTCGAGATTTCGACCACTGCTTCACCCCTGTTTGCATATAAACCTCGTGTTCTTTAAATATCTCTGAGTATAAAACTTGTTTTCTTTATATCTCACCACATATATATATATATATATATATATATATATATATATATATATACAAAGTACTTGATATTTAGGGTGTAGAAATTCCACCCCCTTATTTCTGTTATTTTTTTAGATTTTAACTTTCCTTGATTTGAAAGCGTAGTATAGTGTAATTGCTTTCTAGAGGTGTTGCCGCATTTAATTCAAACTGATTACAATTTTTTTTCAAGTTCTACAAACTGAATTTTTAGGTTACTTCTTAAATGGAGTGGTTCTTTTTATTTGACGCCTATAATGGGATTTGTTCTACCAAAATATCAAAAAAGTTTTTTTAAAGAATCATTTTTATAACTAAGATAATATATATGTTAAACTGAAAATCACTTCAAAATGGTAAAATTTAATCAAGATTTTGCTCAAAATTTAATCAGATTAACAAATTAAACTAAAAAATTAAGTATGTATAAGGAAAACGTAAACAATTAGTTCAAAAAATTCTCCTCTTTCTTCCAGACAACACTTGCTCTAAAAATACGTTAGCAAACATTTTGCATCCTTCTAGGCCCCGTGCTGGCCAAAAAGGGGCCCACTTGTCCCTATCCAATAGTCTATAACTATGTTTGATAGTTCCTCACCTACATTTCCTGAACATTACCTGCAGCTTAGTTGAAATGAATTAACATAAATTAACACGTTTTACTGCATTTCCAGTGTACAGTGCGATCAATTTTTTCCTGCTCAGACTGGAAGTGCCGTTTTGTTCTAAGTTTAACCGTTTGGCCGATAGAGGTGAATATATACCTAAATTCACCTCTATCAAGTTACATAATATATACTTAGAATTTGAAGTAGAATCTAAAACTCATCTATCTTCCACTCAACCCAAATCTGCGAGTAAAGATCCATTCAATGTCCTGTTGCTACCAAAGGTTAATCATGAAGACTTCTTGACAAATGTGAAAAGTAAATGGAATATGATGGACTGCGCATAAATCTTTACTCGTGATAAGATAAAGACTGAAATGTACTAAACAACACCCTAGAAGCTCTTTACCTAAATATAACATGTAAACCTAATGTAAATATAATAATGTACAATTTATACAGTAAAAAGCAATGAATATAAAAGAAAGCAGGAAAAAAATCGATAGCAGATACCAACAAAAAGCGAGAAAAGCATAATAAAAATCTACAAACGATTGTTTAACCAATCTTTGAGACGTTTCTTAAAAACAATTAGCGAAAGGTTTTTGATATTCGCGAGAATTTCGTTATATACTTTAGCAGTATTATAGCTAAATGATCCACAGAATTGAGCGGTTCTATGTGTTGGAATAGTCAGTTGGTCTTTACGCCGAATATCTATCGTATGGACTGAACTACGAAATTTTAATGTGTCGTAAAGGTATGTAGGTTTTTTTTAAATAATTTTATAATAAAAGACTGAACAGTATAATGTTCTGCGATCCACCATATTAAGCCAGCCCAAGCTACTGAGGGACAATGTTACGTGATCTCTGCCTCTAAGACCACAAATGAGCCGGACACAAGCGTTCTAAACTAGTTGCAGTCGCCGAGCGTCTGCCTGAATTATTTTAGGCCCGTAAATAACATCGTCATAGTTCAGATTAGCAGATTTTCTTCGTTATAACACTAAAGCACTGATTTAAAGCCAATAACAAAAGTTGTGTATTTTTAAATAATTACTTAAAAGAGCACATTAAATTATGTATGAGTGAGATCATATCGAAATTCAATGGCAGCTATATTTAAGAATTTTACCTGAAATTCTTACTAATAAAAATAAATAGTGGTGCCCCATCAATACTTGACACTCTGGACAGTTCTTTGCGAGTTTCTGCGTAAATAATTTTAGTATTATTTATATTAGGACATATTTAAACTTTTAGAGCCAAAATCAAACAAACACAAAATGAAGTAATAATAATCTCATAACAACTTACCTAGCACAATAAAACTAAACCTCGTGACCTATCGGACAAAAATCAGCCAGTGCTGCTATTTCCCAATTCACTTATGAGATATGTTAAGGACAAGAGAATTTGCGGATTTTTTGGGTAATATTATCAACACTGGATAAGGAAATAGCTAATTCGTTAATAAATAATAATAATCCTAAATGCTAAAGTAAAATATATGTAAAATAACATTCCAAATTAACCCTTTGCTTTCTGAAGGTAAAGGTTCTCCCAAGATTTAAAACGCAATTTGCTTGCATTAGCTTACATTAAAATTTTGTTACAAGAGACACGTTAATTTTTTTTTCTTTACTAATTCGTTTTTAAGCAAATTATATTATTAAAAAATATATATTTTTTCAAGGATCATTACGTACTGGTCGTGTTCGACTTTGCCCTACCCTAGCTATGCTCTACTTTCTAGCTGTTTATTTGCTAAATATCTGTTTCGATATTTATGAAAAATAAGATTATCTTGAATTGAATTGTACCCGTTCTTAGTCATTAAGTGGTTTGCATGCACGTCTACTTAATTTTGCTTAGATCTTTACTAGCTTAATATAAGACCGGGTAACAATGAGACATTTTTCATGAAAAATATTTTTAAATATTAATTTAACGAAAAACCCCCATTTATTTAAATCTGGTATAACACGCATAAAGTATGGATCTAGAAAATATGTTTCAATTTCGAATTTTATTACACAGAATTATTAAATTGAACGCTTTTTTTCACATTGCGAAATGTCTCATTGTTCCCCAGTATGGGGAAGTTTTAAATCCACTTAACTACTGAAAAAATGTGATGTGATTAACGATTAAAAAGTTATATAGTTTAAACAAAAATTATCTTATGTTGTACTGTGTCAAATCAATTTCAAAACAAACTGCAGATTTTTGTCGTCAACTGGTATGGGTTGTGGTAATACCATTACGATTTGATCGATGTTAACCAAGCAGATGTAAATTTCCTGGGGTATGACGAACCCGCGAGTTTTTACTCTTTCGTAAAAAAAATATCTTAATTTCGTCATTCTGTGCGGTGAGAATTTGACCAACATAAAAAACGCCTTTAATAAATTGAACCACGACATGGTCTCCTTTCTCAGGATCCTTGTTAATATGAACATCTAAGTCCATCGAAATCTCTTCGTTACTGATTCGTTTTCAAATTCGGATGTATAATCTTTTTTAGCTTCATTTCCGGGGTGTCAGTGGATATGAAGCTTTTACCTTTTTTCCTACCCTTTCGGTTTGTCTGACGTTCGTCAGGTTTCGGAAAAATTTTTCACTTGTAGGTTTTCATTTAATTCCTATTTTCTATTTAACTATCAACTCATAATGCATGATCAGGGCGATCCTTTCTGGGCAGAAAGTCAATTTCTGTAAAAACAATGCTGTCATATGGACAAATTCCTGTTTTTTTTAATGCTGCCTGAATGTTTTCTGGCGTCATCGCTTTTCATATTAACATTTTCTTAATAGATTTTGTAGTGATTTGTGATTAGGATATTTACTTTTTTGTGAAACTAGTTTCTATTATTTTAAAGAATATTTATTGGGAACAATCTTATTGTTACCCATATAAGCCACGTGGTTTTAATAGCTTATAGGTTATGTTCTACAAGAAAAAAACACGTTCTAAATAAGCAAGCATACCTTCTTATATCCTTTCTTGGTGTAAAGAGTAAACAGGTCACTTTTCACTAACAAATAACAAAGCAAATAATTATTCTTTTCAGTAGAACTTTTTTATTTATAGAACGACTTCGCACTTAACGTTCTCATTTGATTCTGTTGTACGCAGAAGAGACACTCCTACAACAAAACATGGAAACGCGTATATTTGACAGTCTGTCATGAGATGTCGCCCTCCTACCTTTAAGTATATCGCGGCATTTTGAATTGCTTCATTGTTCCCCGTGTCTTATTGTTACCCGGTCTCCCCTAAGTCTAACTAGCGATTATCGCACATTTTCCGAAATCAACGGCTGTTCCCCTTGCTGTTATATAAAGCCGCTCATGCCTTCTTATGTAGGTAGTATGCAGCACATTAGTTTAGTTAGTATTGATATAATATCTTGACAGTGCAGTTGCTAACCTCAATTTTAATATTATTATTAAAAAGTTGCCTCAGTCTTCCGGTTCGTCTCGTCGAATGCAGACCTCTGTGTTGTTAACATAAGTGGTGCCACGTGTTCGGTTTTGCTGCTTTATTTCGGGGGGAAACGGGAGACTCATCCGCTCAGTGTGGAAACTAACGACCCCGCTAGAAAGGGAGCATACGCTGTGAACGTGTGAGGCCTAGTTGTTCCTGCATTCTATCCCGTTCGTCTGCCGCAGTTCTACATAGAATATTAGCGTAACGGCCGCTACGTGGCGGGAGTGGGAGGGGTAAGGGGATAGCTTGAAAGAAAGGGTCATCTCGTGATACAGTAGTACTCTCAAGTGGCACCTAGTGGAAGCCAAGATGCATTTCAGAAATTAAAAGAGGAAAAATTAAGAAGTATTGGAAAGATTCAGGAAATCCGGGAGTTTAGAGCTCGCCATCCGGAGATCCTACCGATAACGTCTCCAAACTGGAATTAGGTGCAGGGTCGACTTCGAGGGTCGCCGATTTAACGACTCTGAGCCCCGGACGGAGAGCAATCTGGCAATTGCCTTGCAGCAAAGCCAAAGTCCTGTTATGTAACAGGAAAAACTAACAAACAACAAAAGTTGCCTCAGTTATTTGGCAATATTTCCGATAATTATCGGAACACAACACTAGTTTATTTGTAAAATTATAATATTACAATAAACTAGTGTTGGGTTGAGACAAGTTATTCCCTGTGCTTCAAAATAAAATGTAGTTTGTATGTGTCTAGTTGCGGGGCAAAAACGTTATTTTTTTAGGTTAACAGCACTGGGTGAACAAATCTATGTATACCTTTTATTTAAATAAATAATGCACCAAACCATGGATAGTCACAATTTACAAATTTTATTTGGAAATTTAACCTTTAATTATTTTTATTATTACTGTTACAAATGGTAAAAAAAGACGCAAAGACTTTTTGATACGTATCTGCCGAGTTTTTGCGAGATCGAGAAATTGCGAGAGGCTCGGGAGAGTCTCGCCAGACGAGACGAGAAAATTCTATGCCAGAAGTAAGACGAGAGTAATTTTATCTTAATCGAGATTTCTCATAAAACTCTGGTTTTCCGGGAATATTGCAACTTAATCTTATATCTTCCTTAAGATTTACTTAGTTTATGCTTTCTTGCCATCACTAAGAGAAAACTAATTTTACGGGTTAGTGGTTAGGACATGTTGGACATCAATGTTTTTGGCATTTTGGTTTAACAAGTATAATTTGTTTTTGAACAGATTATAACGGTTTATGGTTATGCCGGTTTTATGAAAAAATGGAAATCGATCCACGTTTCAAGGAAATTTATTGTGTGTTATTATTATCATATTCTGCGTAGTTGAGACTGATACCGAGAATGATAATTTTCATTTAAAAAAATAAAATCCAAACCGGTAGATACAACTGAAACGTAGTCATTTCCGCAACATACAACTGAATAAAGTATATTAACTAGACGTGGGTTAAGGCAAAGTTTATTCAATAAAAATATAAATTGCAGCACTTGAACACGTGACTCGATTTACCTATTCCTCGCGTCCTGCCCCGGCTGGTACATTCTGGGTAACGATCGGGTCTCCGGCACATACACAATTAGGCAGGCTCGGTGATCGCTCCAGTTGTGAGTTAATATGCCTATTAGATATTGCTCTGTAGATGGTAAATGTAAAAACCATGTTTTATCAATTCTGTCTGTCTGTCTATTGGTTCACGACATAGCTTAAATACTACTTACCCGATTGACTCCAAATTTTGACCAAAAATTAAAGTTATATGAGAATGACCTAGTAATATGTTAAAAGGAAATTGTTAGAGTGGTGTATTATTTGGGATTAAGATCCAGTAAAAAAAAGCAAGTCTTTTTTCGAATTTTCGATGTTTCCCAACTTTAGTGTTGCATTCTCAGAACACATATAGATTCTATATCCTACATGAAACCCATATTATCAGTCTTTACCCACTACGTTGGCCTATAGATATTTCCCAGATATTAAGTGTCTAAATGATTTTCGTCAACGATCCCCTTGTTGTTATGTTAGAGTGGTGTATTATTTGGGGTTGGAATCCAGTAAAAAACAACTTTTTTAAACTGTCGACGTTTCGTTATTTTATTGTTGCATCCTCAGGACACATATATAAATTCTATATCCCGAACAGAAACCCATATTATCAGTCTTTATCTATTACGTTGGTCCGTAGTTATTTCTCAGATATTAAGTTCCTATAGTGCGGGACACGAAAGAAAACCGGGCAGTCCTTAAAATAAAGGTTCATAGCCTTAAGCAAGCGGAAAAGTAAAATTTGTGTACGGAAATAAATTTTATGTTATTTTATTTGTTGTAATAGTTCGCCGCTTCACCTATAAAGTGCGCCAGCTAAGCGGTACGGAAAATTAATCGAAGATTTAGTAAATTTCGCACTGGTCCACTTGTAATTGGGATGTGCCTAGAGTCTCCATGCACTTGCCGCTAGAAGGTTATAGCTATTTCCAGTGGCGCCTATACATTTCGAGCATTTATTTTCATTTCTATATAAATGCGTTGCGTTGAATTTGAATTATTATTTCGAAGTAACGATGGCGAGCAAAAGAGGAAAAACAATTCGAAGCGGTGCACGTGAAGTGTCTGCTAAAAGCGAAGCTAAAAATAATAGTTTGACTATTCCAATTCAAAATCGAACAGAATGCGCTGCATTTTACACTGGTGTTTCGGAAAGTAGTGTAGGAAAAATTCAAAAAGAACATAATGATCGCTCACGTTCTACTTCACCTTTAAAATCTCCTGGTAAAAAAAGACCCCGATTATCATCGATCAAAGATAAAATTGACGATGGTGATTTTCATTCAAGTAATTCGACGAACAATAGAGGATTTGTATATAAACTTGAAGAAGGTTCCGACCTGCAAACCCCTACTTCTACTAAGAACAAAATAGATTTTCCGTACGGGTATAAAACTTTAAATCGGCTTTTAAGATCAAATGGTTTTGTTTCGCGCAAGTGCCAAAATAAACGAAAATTGCTCATTGAGAGACCAAATATTTTTCACTGGCGGGTGAAATATCTATCAATTGTAAGGCAATATAGGCAAGAAGGATGCAATATTGTGTATCTAAACGGAACCTGGGTAGAGGTGGTGCTGCTTTAGTTTTTCGCTCGGGACTAACAACTGGAGACTATCATGGACAGATGAATAAAGATAATTTTGAAAAGTGGTTGCTCGAGAAACTTCTACTTAACATTCCTCCTAAATCAGTCGTGGTAATGGATAATGCGTCTTATCATTCTCACGTAGAAGATAAAGTGCCAACTAAATACTCTACAAAAGCTCATGATATCGTGCCTTAAATCGAACAATCCTGTATGTGATCCAACATGGAGAAAATATCAATTATATGAAGTAATATCAGCCAACAAGCCTAGAGAAAAAAAGTATAAAATTGACGGTGTTTCACGTAACCTCGGTCATACACCTTTAAGGCTGCCTTCATACATGTGCGACCTCAACCCTATTGCACTTGCATGGGCAGGAGTAAAAAAATATAGATAGCGCAACACCGGTGAACTTTCAATTGAAGATTTAAATAAAATAACATTAGAAGCGCTTGACTCAATATCGGCTGAAAATTGGAAATCGTATGTTAAACATGTTCATTCTCTTGAAGATAAATACTGGGAAGTAGATGGCAAAATTGAAACGGTTATTGATGATTTAGTTTTCGCACTGGGATCTTCAAGTAGTGACGACGAAACCTCATCATTTTCAGAGGAAGACAACGATTTAGAAGGAATCGAACCATTAGAATCACAGCCGTCAACCTCAAAAATGGCTTAGTTTTTTTTCATATATTTTGTAAAATTGTTCATAAAGTAGCTGTCAATAAACTGCTTCAAAATAATTAATTTTCTGTTCAATACCGGGTGTCAAAAAATATCTAATATTGCAATTAATATTTGCAAAACTACAGAACTCATATTTTTCCAAAATTAACACATCAATTTAGTTATAGTAGGAGAGCCAGCACTGATTCCAGTGAACAAGATTTATCAAAATTTTAACTTATGCAGTTCGACTTTAGGCTATTCGGGTATGCCAAAAGTGACCGGTTGTTTCCGTCTGTCATATGTCTTTGTACAGGGGGCGTACTATACAGGGCGTTTCCTAATTGCGTGCTAATGTTAAAGGGGGGTGATTCTTGGACCTTTTTAAGAAAAAAGTTTAATATGAACCTAAAAGTCTTAACTTTGGAGATACAGGGTTTTAAAAAACATTTTTTTTTTTAATCCTAAATCCTGATGCTATTATAGATAAATAACTGTATGAAATTTGATACACGTCTTTTATGCATAAAAGGGCATTTTTTATTAACAATCAATTTTTTGAAATTTCTACCAGTAGCATGTATATGTAATTAATCTGGGTAAATCCGTATGCTCCTTAATGCATAGAAGACGTGTATCAAATTTCATGCAGTTATCTACAATAGCATCAGAATTGGAATGAAAAAAAATGTTTTCTTTGTAAACTTTACCATCCTGTATCTCAAAAATTAAGACTTTCAGGAAATTGAAACACCCCCTTTAACATGAGCACGCAATTAGGAAACGTCCTGTATAGCATTTCACAATGACGGCCCCTGTATAAAGTAATATGACAAACGGAGACAGACGGCCACTTTTAGCATACCCGAGTAGCCCAAAGTCGAACTGCATAAATTAAAATTTTGATAAATCTCGTTCACTGGATCTGATGCTGGCTGCCCTTGTAAAATCTGGACTTGTAAATCGTGTATTACTATACTGGGTGGTCCAATAATAGTGGACATAGGAATAGTAGCCCGGGAAGCGTTAATGACGGAACTCAAGAAAAAATATATTTATAGGTAAATCGATCAAGAAAAATCAAAATTAAGTTTGCCGTTTTTGCAACAGAAAAGGGATATAGAAGTGCGGTACACAAAAGAAAACAGACAAATATAGATAAAGGTTCATTAAGCATAGTTACATTTTTTTTAATTATCTGAAGTGCGTATAGTCAAAAAGGAGTGCCATATTATTTAAAGAACGACGGGACATCACTGGTTTAAAGAGATTTCTTGGCCAACCCTCCTACACCGATTGACTCCGCGCGGTTTTCTTTCGTGTCTCGCACTTTAAATGGTTTTCGTTAACGATCCTCTTGTTTTTATGTTAGAGTGGTGTATTATTTGGGGTTAGGATTCAGTAAAAAAAAAGAACTCTATTTTTGAATTGTCGACGTTTCGCAACTTTATTGTTGCATCCTCAGGGCACATATATAGATTTTATATCCTGCATGAAACCCATATTATCAGTCTTTACCTACTACGTTGGTTCGCAGATATTTGCCAAATATTAAGTTTCTTAATGGTTTTCGTTAACGGTCTTCTTGTTGTTATGTTAAAGTGGTGTATTATATGGGGTTAGGAAATATCTGCGGACCAACGTAGTACGTAAGACTGATAATATGGGTTTAAATTTAAGATGGCGAAACGAAAAGGTGGTCAAATAAATTTTTTTTAAAATCATCGTAAAAAAAATGTGTTCAATTGACTTTAAATTTTGCAGAAAAATTAAATTAAATGTGCAAATGGAATAAACTGGTACGAAATCAACATGACGTAACAAAATAGCGGTATTTATCAAAGTAAAAACTATTTATTGAATTTATTTTAAATTATGCCCAAAAGTTAAATGTGACATAGGTAGAAAGAAAGTGGTAAAATATTGGTAGGAATCCAATATCATGAAACAAAATGGCGCCCAATAAAAATGAAAAGTATATGTAACGCTTATATACTGTGACTATGTACTGAAGTAAACTGAGTCACACTTCACTATTCCGAATAAATGGAAAAAATCATACGAAGGAAGTTCCGTGTAAAGGAAATTTACCGATTTTTTTATTTATGTAATAAAAATATTGTATTCTTAAATTCAACTAGCAGGTAAGTAACAATTTAATATAAATTCATAATATTTAAATAACATTTAAAACTGTAATTGTAAAATATTAAACTATTCCGACGACAAAATTAAACTCAATAATTTTTGTCTAAAGTTATTATTTATACTTTTGAAATTCCCTGGTAGATAAAAATTCGTAGCGCGAAGCCAAGCTACTTTTAAACAGCTCGGTAACAGGAGCCATCGGGTTTGAAACTAGGCGGCTCCCCTTTTATCTGCGATTTTTAAAGTGCCGAAGGCCCAGTGCGGCAACTTATATTTTTATTCAGTAAACCTTGGTTAAGGAAATATAGAATAAGTAGTATAGAAGGCGGGGTACTGTGACCGAGGATGGCCTGTCTGTCCAAAGATTGGGTGTGTCCCACTTCTTCGGCGACGAAGTGACACAATCCTGAAAAATGCCTGAAAAAGGCCGAAGAAGTGGTCGACAATGACCAGAGGCTGTTGACCAGAAGGGCCTTATTAGTGTAGGTGTTCAAAAAGTACGTGTTAAAAAGTGACACAATCCTGAAAAATGCCTGAAAAATGCCGAAGAAGAAGTGGTCGACAATGACCAGAGGCTGTTGACCAGAAGGGCCTTATTAGTGTAGGTGTTCAAAAAGGCGTTGAGACCCGTCGGGTAGTTTTATTTTATGGGGGGATGGTGGTGTTTTTATAAGGATGTAAATAGGTAGAAGCAAAAAAGACTTATATGTGAAGTGTCTTTTTGGCACTCACACACACACACATGCACCGCTATAATTATTACTAATTTGTTTCTTAGAAGAAAAAAAAAAAAGCCCACGCGCCCGCCTGGATTCGAACCGTCGACACCGAGATTTGTTTTTTGTCAAATTTTGAACTTCTAGACTACTACTACCGCCATGCAGTACGTCGTAATAAGTAAACAATTTAGATGATCTTGTTTATCTTTTAAACGAGCAATAATAGTAATAATACGCAGTTATACAGTACAACACATGTGGTAAAAAAAAAAAAATAGAATGTTTGTAGGGCTTCACGCCGCACTTCTGGTATAATTTCATGAGCCGAGCCTCGCCTCGCCGAATTCCGTAGTACCGAGAATTGTTTTTCTGTTAATTAAAATTAATATGTTCGACGTAAGACTAGAGGTCAGGTTCGCAGATAAGAAAAGGTCGAGTACCGAGAATTGTTTTTCTGTTAATGTTGGACGTAAGACTAGAGGTCAGGTTCGCAGATAAGAAAAGGTCGAGGATGTAGATAAGGAGATCTTTGTGTAGTATTGAGATGATCAATAATAATGTTGTTATAATAAATAATATTTGTTTCGAATAATAGCTTATACCAGATGATAAAAAACGTATAGCACTTAAAGTAATTAATATATATGTAAAATAGCCTCGTCTAACCGAAAATAAATGAAACAAATAATTATATCTTTAATTTATTTTTTATTATTTAAATCAATTAAACCTTTCAATATAAATTCTAGTCCTATGATTTTCATCAAGTACATTTTTTAAAATTAATTCTAAATTAGCTATTCGTCGTTGAAAATGCATTTTGTTGATAATTTCTTCATCTTTTCGAGCTCTTCTGTATGCATAACTCCAAACAATCATTAGGTGTATATGATTTTTTGATTCATTAAAGCTTACCGACTTTATTGGTTTCATAACGTCTCTCTCTCCCCAAGTCAGATAACATAGAAATTTTGTAGATAGATTTATATATTGTTATTGGTATACTATAAGACAGGTCTCAAAGGTTAAGTTTGTGTTAAATAAATAATCCAACATTGTTAGTCTGTTTTCTATGTATACATTTTTGTTTTGAACACTAATGAGCTTTGCATTGTTGTGAGATTTACAACTTACTGTAAAATGTATTTTAAGATGGAATGATGAAAATTGTTGTTCTATAATGGTAAACAATTGTTCTGTATGTCGCACTAGATATTACTATTTGATACAAATCTTCAAAGATGTAATTAGACATCATTTTGTTGTAATTTTAAAAAGAGGATAATATTTTTTTTTATAATTTGTGTCACACATTTTTTCCTTTTCCTATATTGAAACGACAACAACAATGATCTAACAAGTTTTTTAATACATACTAATTTTCACATTACATAACAAAACAATTGTTATGGGTTGACACAAAAAGTGCCACGCCCTAAAATGGCACCACTTTTGCAAATCGAAGGTTAAATTTTCTTATGGGAATTTACATGTAAAAATGACGGTTTTGATTGTCGGACCGGCATAGCCTAATCTACTACTTTTTAATTATACTAATAATATTAATATACTTTGCATCAAGTAAGAGAAAACTCAATTGAATACAGAAACAAGCGTTAACAAAATGTTATGCTAATATATGAGTGCTTCTAGTGGCAGTTGACATAATCGACACTTTTTTTTTTACATATGATTAGCTATTTCATTTACAAATACAGTGTCAGATGTTAGAATAAAAAGAAGTATTTTGCATATAGCACTGAAAATATATAACCGCTTATAGTAACATTTGACATTTTTAAATTAATATTCTTGACGTATTCTACTTATTATCTTTACAATTTATGTTTAAAATTAATATTTTTGACATTATCTATCCATTACGTTTATAACCTATATTTAAAATTAATATTGTTAAACTAATCTACCCATCACATTTACAAACTATGTTTAATATTAATATTTAACAACATAATCGTCTATATCTTTTTTTTTCATTTTTATTGCAGTAAAAGCAAGCATGTTCAGGAATTAGTAGAAAAAGATGTATCCTACAAATAGCACAATGTAAATCAGAAGCACTAACAACATAAGCTCTTTTGTAGTGGCAGCTCACATGATCGGATTCCCCTCTCCGTAAATATCTCATGTGAATTGCACTACACGGAAGGCAAATAGCAAATGTTCCTAGTGTTCGACTTTCAATTTTAGTGTAGCTTTGTATAACACATACATCTTTTTCTTCGAAATTATTAAATAATTCACTAGCTCTAAACTTGCTTACTTTTACGTCAGCCTCGGTTCCTAAATTTAGCAGTTGTCCATCCATGTCCACTCCTTCGTCAATTTCCTGATCATCTTCCTCCAGCTCTTCTTCTTCCTCCTCTTCAATATAATTAATATCAATGCTAAACAAGAATGATCTTCTAACAAGCCTAGATGATTTGTCCAAAAATGAATGTTTATAACTGATGGAATCACCTTCCAAGTTATTAAAAATCTCTTCTCTTTCTTCAATTTGAGCGGCGATCTCCACATTATTTTCTTCAATTTGGACAGCGTTTCCAATCATATTTTCTGCCATCGTTAGGAACTTTAGATTTAGATTTAGATAGATTTATTTGATAAAAAATTTGGTTATACGTTATAAATAATAGCGACAACTGATAGCTGGCTACTTGACTAGTCTGAGATTTTCATTAATTCGATGATCTATTTAACTAAAATTTTCATTACAAAAAATGCTGCATATGTTTGATAAATGTTTTTTTTAATGATAAGCACATGTTTGTTAACTTGAACTTGAACTTGTTTTGCTGATTTTGCTTATCTGGTTGTTGTTGTTGTTATTCAAAATATATGATGTGTTGGAACTAGCGTGAAATCTTTAATTACAAAATATTAATAGATTTTTTTTTTGTATATTCATATATAAGCAATTAAACTGAACATGCAAAATCACCAGTCTTCGTTTGTTCTTCTTCATTACTACTACTACAAGACGTAGCAACAGCAGTAACAACTATAAGAAATGGCATCCACTCCAACCACCATAGTAGTGTATACCGAGGACAAAATTAATTTTCCTCTAAAATATGCGTCCGTTGTTATAAAACAACTTTTCCAGTAAGTTATTTTTTTTTTTTTTTTTTTTGGTTTTTGTTAATAGATATACAGTGTTAGATTATAAGTTACATATTGAATCATAATGTGCTCGCGTGTAGCAAGTGCTTTGTCTGGCTTGTATGGTTTGATCGGCTTGACGGAGTGACCATGTGTTCACTGCCCGATTGTTATCCGCTAGGGAAAAGTGTGTGTGTGTGTGTGAATAGATATAAGTTACATATTGAATCATAATGTGCTCGCGTGTAGCAAGTGCTTTGTCTGGCTACGTGCGAACTGTATGGTTTGATCGGCTTGACGGAGTGACCAGTTCACTGCCCGATTGTTATCCGCTAGGGAAAGTGTGTGTGTGTGTGAATAGATATGTTACATATTGTGTGTGTGTGTGTGTGTGTGAATAGATATAAGTTACATATTGAATCATAATGTGCTCGCGTGTAGCAAGTGCTTTGTCTGGCTACGTGCGAACTGTATGGTTTGATCGGCTTGACGGAGTGACCAGTTCACTGCCCGATTGTTATCCGCTAGGGAAAAGTGTGTGTGTGTGTGTGTGTGTGTGTGTGTGTGTGTGTGTGTGTGTGTGTGGGTTGTGGGTGTGTGTGGTGTTTGTGTGTGTGGTGTGTGTGTGTGTGTGTGGAAAAAGGTGATAAAATTTTTATATCACTAACATACAGTCCTAAGGCTATAACCTTAAAAAGGAAGTTTGGAAATTTACCGGTTCGTTATATGAGAACAAAAATTGAAAACAATGAAGATTTCAAGATTTTAGAAAAGGTTGTTAAAAGGTATAAATTTAATTTGTTGGATGATAATACAGAAGAACAACAAAAACAACAACAAACACATAAAATACTGGAATCGGGTGGAAAAAGAAAGTTATTTGAAGACATCTTTAGTGATTTGGAGGAGGAGGAGGAGGAGGAGCAGCAGAAGAATTTGACCCAAGCGGGACCAAGCCAAGCGGGATCAAGCTATGTAATATAAATAAAAATAAATATTTTATTATTATTATTAATATCAATTTATTTTACTAATTTTAGAAAGATTTAACATTGGTAGAGTGTTACGATTATTTCAGCTCTAAAAAGTTCTGGACTTCTAAACCTTTAATTGAAACTATTCGATATTCACACAATCTGGGAGATGAATTAAAAATTATAACGTTATTTCTAAAATCTGTACCGTTAAGATCTTTCGTAGCAGGAGGCTTTCCTAGTTTTTTGGTAGGACGGACTGACAGATTTTCCGACATAGACATTTATATCGAACTCAATCCTTTGAAAGAAGAGGTATGTTTATTAGCGTTAAATATTTTTATTGAGAAACTCATAGAAAATGATTATAGAGATATAATATATACTGATACAAGAAGAGAAGTAAATTACAAACCTTTCAAATTTTTTGATATTCGAAATATTACTTTAAAAACAAAAAAGAAAAATATGCTTATACAGTGTATATTTTTAAAAGCTAACTATATATATTTAACTTACGAAGAATTAATTGTAAAGACAATAATGGAATTTGATTTCGATATATGTAAAACAGCATTACTTTTAATCAACAATACATTACATGTCATAAAAATGAATCAAATGAAAAGTATTGAAGATTGTGTAGCAAGAGTATCGCGTCGTGTTGAATATATATCAAGGCGTACTGAACATGAATTAAATGCAGATTCTTTATCTATGCTATGTCTTAGAAAAATAACAAGTGTTAAAAATAATGTACATGTATGTAATAATAAATAGTTACAATCACATATTTCGTAATTCTTCCTTATTTTTACGGTAACGAAATTCCAGAAAGTCAAAGAAGGTTTCCTTATAATTTTCTGTTGAATGCATAGCTTTAGCAACACATATGTAGGCGTGTTCTTCGGCAATACAAATAGAAAACATTCCATCATCTGCTTCTTCCCGTGCCGCGTGTTTATAAATATTCCGTCGATTTTTCATCTTTTCCTCACTTGGTAATTTGTATGTGAAATTTTTAAACACAATTTCTAATAAAGTTCTTGTTTCTTCAATGGAAGACGTCACAGGTATGAATTTTATGCCACTATTCACCCATCCTCGATTTATATATAAACATAAAATAAACTTATTTACACCAGGTGGAATTAACGCTCTTGCTTTTTCAATACACAGTGTAGTCGGTCCATACGTCAGCAACCATTTTTCATCGTTGTTAGTTTTTCTTTTAGAATTTTGTTTAAAACTAGAGTTGGCTGAAATAGACTCCATAAATAGAACTTGTAATACCACTCAGTCCACGAACGAAATGTGAACTAATTTTTTTTTTTTTTTACTTTGAATGAGCTGCAGGTATTTATATTAAATTTAATCACTCCCACTTTCAGCATTTTAACTATTTGAGAAAAAAAAAAACAAAATGGTTTATTTAATATACAGTTTTATTTACAAAATTGTTTACAAGGTTTTACTGTGTAGCAAATTCCAGTAGTAGTATATAAAAAATACATTTTCTAACGCACAATTTAAGTCGTTATTTACATGTTTATTACAGTGATTAGATTTTAACATTTTCTTTAAATTTTCCAAAGAAGGACAGTTGTTTTCCTCTAAATCAATTACATGGTAATTCTCTTCCAACAGCTTGATTAACCACTCTTTCTTTTGACCTCCCTTTACGGCGATTATGACATTTGCTCCATCAACAGTGTCAACACCATAAGATGTATTGATAAAATTCTTGATAAAATCTGTCAAGTTTTCATAGTTTATAATAATACTTCCAACACCACCACCACCACCACAACGATCACTAAACCATTCCAAACCATGTATATTTCGAGTTAACCAATTCATGTGGTTTTCAATCTTGTACTTAAATAGATTTAGATCAAATTGAAATTTAACCATTGCGTGCTTGTAGTTACCACTTGAAGTATCCAGAATTGCAATTTCTTTACAAAAAAAACTAGTGTTTCCATATTGAAATCCTTGAACGTCCAAAACGTACATTTTTTTTTTTTGTTTTTTCTACTAAAGAACTTTTACTGTGCTAGTTAGAGGATTATATTTAACTAGTCTATCGTGTAGAATAAGACAATAGGCTGTAGTCTTGACAGACACTGCTTTACTTGTTTCAAACTCTATGCGAACATCTACGGCCCCTCCTTTCAGCACGTCTTCACCTTGTCGAGAACAATCGACGACTACCAGTGGAGCTTTACCTTTAAAACTTGCAGGTTCATAACATGGATCGCTGTGACGTTTGTAATAATACAATCTTTGGAACTGTGCATACATATCGTAAAGAATGGCAAATTTGTTGGTGTCATAGTCCACGTTTAAGTTATCGTATGGAAATACTTCTGAATTTAGGTAAACCTTTAGGTTTGTTAAACCACAGTGGTTAAAATGACTGCTGTTTTTAGCAATTTTTCCTTTCACATCGGTTTGAAACCCTATTATTATGAAACGAGGTTTCTCCAGCTGATTTGATGATTTGACTGCCCAACTGTGATTTTTACTCTGTTGCAGCTGAGGGTATTCATGTAATTCCCAGCTTCTAAAAGCAATATTCAAATCTCTGTTACTTTCAAATTGTCTTAACAGACGTAACTTCTGGCTATCACTCACGGTGACGTGTGGTATTTTCCACAACACCTTACTAAGTGCAATTTTATAAGTTTCCTTTCTATCGGCCAACTGACATATTGCATTCAAATCATTGTTGCTTCTAATAAGCACTAATTCTTGTCGAATATTCATGATAATTTTATTAAAGTCTTCTGCATAGCCCATTATAAGTTTTAAGGGAATGCATACACTAAAGTTTCCTTTGTCATCTAATAGACTTGGATGGTTTTCAGTGTTCCATCCTGCATTTTGTAAATTAGAACTTTCACTTCGCGTAAGCGATACATAACCTTTAATAGTTGAGGTTATTCCAGGATTCCTTACTCGATCTATGCATACTCCTCCCAATTCGTAACGGATCTCTTCGAAAAGGTACATAAGACCATTGTTGGTAAACTTTATGTTGTCACTAAATGTACCATCCTCTTTTGTCAGTTTGCCTTCAATGTATAGAAAGCTTTGACTAGGTAAGGTATAGAGATCTTGGGTTTGAATAGGTATCCTAATTTCATCGTTGTTGTTCAAAGTCGTAGCAGAGTACGGTTGATGTGTATGATATTGGTAACTAACTATTGAATCATCACTTATTACGTTGTCTCCTACTTTTAGAATATTGGAACTCATTTCTTTGACTATAGGCACAATTCCAGTTGAATATTAAAAAAAAGTGTCGAAGATTTGCACTAAGAAGTAACTTAAAACTACACCAATATCTCCTTATTTTTCCTATTATTATTATTATTTAGTTTAAATCCTAAGGAAATTAAAAAAGCTCTATTTTCAGATGTTAACTGATGTTCACGTAGTCTTGGACTATTGATTATTCCAGTGGACGACTTGTTTTTATGGTACTTAATGGGTAACCCTAATGCATTATCTTCATAAAGAAAAACCATGCTCTTATACCTGCTTTAGATGTAGTCTTACTGTTATCAGTTCTTTTCGGAAATTGACCAATTTTCCGTCTGATCGGTTATTTTAAGCAATATTTCATCCACATAGCGCGTGTTTATTGGTAAATATATAACGTTTGAGGGTTTTTCAACAATCTTAAAACCGGGCGCCACCTCGGGATAAAACATGTGAACTATGTGAACCAGATTACCGTTATTGTAGGCATTTGTAACTAAATTACAGTCTACAGCAATGGAGTTGACCTTAAATATATCTACTGGGTTTTCGGATATATGCAATTTGTCTGCTTCCAATACTTTATTTTTGAACCCCAACAAACTTCCAATTGAGTTGTCTTTTGAAAAGTCTATTGACCTATTGCATTTTATTTCACACTGTAGTGTATTATGGTTTGCTTGCAATCGCAGTACAATTGGATCACCTTCTTTTTCCAAATTTAACGCCCTAAACAAGTAGTTCTGGATATCCTGTATTTCATAAGAGCCTTCAGGTAGTTCTATTTTTTTATTTTTACCATAGTGAAATACATTGTTTGATTTATCCACATTTGGAATTGAATTGTAACTTTCGAAATTTATTAAACCTAAAACGTACTCGTCACTTTCACTCAATATAATTGGTGGGTAAATCTTTGCAGAAATTGTTGATTCTTTCCCCGATAAGGTAAATGTATATGACATTATAACTAAAAGAGAGAGAAACGATCACTACAAATCTATTAAAATAAATGAAACAAACCAGATAATGTTAATCTATTTATTCATTGTTCCATATGAGATAAAAAATTCAAACATAAATGGCCACAGTTGTAAGAATTGTAGGACTGAAACTGAGAATGATTATAAAATATATTACAAGTACCATTAGAATTAAAATATCTTAAAAGCTCTACGGGTGGGTGTAAATTACCAAAACTGTCAAAGTAAATAATATTTTTTCCATATTTTCGATATGCAGTCCAATGAGTGCCAGGTCCGTAGGAGTTGTCCAAATTAACTATAGCCGATTCATTTCTATAAATTTTTTTGGGGAGTTTATCTTTCATAAAAGTTCCACGAAAATAGGGTATTTTCAATTTTTTTGCATAGAAATCAAGTTCCAAGTTGTTTAGGGCGTGTGCTGGTAATGTTAGCTTATTTGACGTTTTGGACCTAAGTTGGGAAAAAAAAGTCCATATCCAGTTTTAAAGGGTTTCAAGTAGAGTCCCTTGCCAAGTGCAACTGCTTCCATAGTTCTATTGTGTCGTTTATTTTCTTCCAATTGACGTTTCGCTGCTTGTGCATCATTGATAGTTTTTGCTATGGCTGAAGCTCCACCGCTTAATGCTCCCAAGGCACTCAAACCGGCAAAAATCGGTATTAGTGGTAACACACCTCCTGTCTTGGGAATTCTAATTATTCTCGAGGATGGTGGTTTGATCCTTCGTTTTTTTCACCCTTAACTGTTTGAACTGCAATCTTTAAAGCGTCATCGATAGTACGAGGTTGATTTTTTAAAACATTATTTTTAATTTTTTTAGTTAACTGTGGAAAGTTTATACGTTTCTTTCCTTGTCTTCTGCTTCTCTGCATCTTTTTGTGTTGTATTTTTTGTTGTTGTTGTCTTTTCATCACTTTGGAGGATCTTTTCTTTCGGTTACGTTGCTTATTCTTTGAGGACATTGTTACTTTAATAGTGCTCGGTATTGCAATTTGAAAACTAAAAATCTTAAATATTTATACGGTATCTAGCTTTTAAATCTTTTCTTCGGTTCAAAAACAATATTGTTGTTGTTGTTGTCCTCAGAATCACTTCGTTTACGTTTTTGCAATTTTTGTGAAATTAAATCGTTGTCGTTGATTTCTAACTTCGGTTTTTTTGTATTGTTATCATAGTCAATATCAGACGAAATATCTGCTTTACGCTTGTTAAACGTTTGGATATCCATTTTCATTTCATTTTCGAAAAGTTTTTTTTTTTTTTTTTATTGATCTATTAATATTTTGTAATTAAAGATTTCACGCTAGTTCCAACACATCATATATTTTGAATAACAACAACAACAACCAGATAAGCAAAATCAGCAAAACAAGGTCAAGTTCAAGTTAACAAACATGTGCTTATCATTAAAAAAAAAAAAAAAACATTTATCAAACATATGCAGCATTTTTTGTAATGAAAATTTTAGTCAAGTAGCCAGCAGAAGCATATAGCACTTAGATACCAACAACAACAACAACAACAACAACAACAACAACAATGGATAAATATTCAACAGAAACTGTCAAAAAAACTGAATTGGTGAGTAGACTACTTAAAACGAAAGAAGAATACAGACACCATATTCATTTACTTAAAAAAACTATTTTTATTTTAAAAAAAGCTTTAAAAAATAAGGTTTATGTCAATAATTATAACAAAGTTGAAACTAATCTAAGTATTTTAAAAAACTATTTGCAAACGTTTAAAATGAAAAGTAAAAGTAACAAAGTTTTAACCAAAAGGCAGTTAATATGGCAAGACATAGACTCTTGCTTTAATGGTAGAATTAAGTCCGGAATTATCACAAATTTAAAATTTAAAGAACCAAAAGAATTTTTACGACAAGCATTTAGGATTTTTTCTTTCAGAGTTAAAAAAGAGTTAAATCATTGTTTGTTAAAAGTAAACGTTGTGTTTTCGGGATTATTTATAAAACCTCAAAATCTGGAAACATCAGTAAAGCATTTTTCAACAAAAAATAATATTATTGACCATAATACAAATATTTTTCAATGGTTTCAAGAGAACGTTGTTGATAAAATTTTATGTAAATTAGAGGACTTTCAAGAAAAAGATAGTGGTTGGGCTTTGTGTGAAATTTGGTATCTAAAAGTTAATATAAATAAATATAATCCAATTACAGTAGGTTTCAGCACATATGTAGAAGTACCAAAATTTATTCAAAAAACTAAGAGTGTAATAAATATTAAAAATAATGATTCATATTGTTTTTTGTGGTCTGTGGTTTGCGCCTTGCATCCACCACCTCAGTACAAAAATGTTTATCGTACATCGTCTTATCCTCATTTCAGTCAAGTTTTAAAATACAATGAAATTACCTTTCCTATGACTTTAAAAGATATCCCAAAATTTGAATCTCTAAACAGGTTAGCTATAAATGTATCTTGCATTGAAAAACAAACAATTTTACCATTAACTTTGACCAAAACAAATTTTCCCACAAAAATCAATTTACTAATTTTACCTTGTAATAACTCTAAGGAAATTAGCTATTCTGAAAACAATATTAACAGTAGTAGTCGTTTAAACCATTTTCATTTTGTCTGTATTAAAAATTTAAGTCGATTATTAAACAAACAAGTTGGAAATGTACAAAATAAAAAATGGTTTTGTGAGCGATGTTTTAATCATTTTAAAAGTGAATCAATTTTATTAAAACATTCAACTGAATGTCAACTTGTAAATAAGTCTAAAATAACTTTACCTACAGAAAATGATAAGACTTTAACCTTTAAAAATTATTCAAATAGATTGGAAGTTCCTTTTGTAATTTATGCAGACTTGGAAAGTTTGCTTCTAAGTTATAATGATACAAATAAAACAAATAAAACCAAAAAGTATCAAAAACATGAACCTTTTAGTATTGCATTTTATTTAAAATGTTCTTTTGATGACTCTCTTTCTACATTTCAAATGCACACTGGAACAGACTGTCAGACATGGTTTGTAAGGAAACTTGAAAAAATTGCTTTAAAAATAAAGTCTATATATTCAAATACTATTACCATGAATAAATTAACCCAAGAAGAAAATAATACTTTTTATCGCTCAACGGTTTGTCACATTTGTTCGAAACCATTTTCAGAGTCTGATTTCAAAGTTAAAGATCACTGCCACTTAACTGGAAATTATAGGGGACCTGCACACAATTCTTGTAATTTAAACTTTAAAAATAAACCCTTTATCCCTGTAATATTTCACAATCTCTCTGGCTACGACAGTCATTTCATAATAAAAACCCTTTGTACTGATATAAAAGGAAAAATAAGTATACTTCCTATCAATAAAGAGAAATATATTTCATTTACAAAATATATTGAAAATTCCAACATTCAATTTCGATTTTTAGACTCTTTCAAATTTATGGCTAGTAGTTTAAATAAATTAGCTTCATATCTAAATGATGATCAGAAAACGGTTACAAAACGATTTTATAAAAATGAATCACAATTTAAGTTAGTTACACGAAAAGGGGTTTTTCCATATGAATATGTTGACTGTTGGGAAAAGTTGCAATCAAAATGTTTGCCACCGATTGAAAAATTTTTTAGCAAAATTCATAATTCCTCCATTTCACCAGAGGAATATCAACATGCATGCCAAGTGTGGGACACCTTTAATATTCAGACTCTTCAACAATACGCTGAACTCTATTTAAAAACTGATGTCTTACTTCTCGTCGATGTTTTTGAGAATTTTCGGAAAATTTGTTTAAATACTTACCAGTTAGATAGTTTACATTATTTTACGGCTCCTGGTTTGGCATTTGACAGCATGTTAAAAATAACTAAAGTAAAGCTTGATTTATTAACTGACATTGATATGATTATGTTTATTGAAAAAGGAATTAGAGGTGGTATTTCTCAGTGTTCTAAAAGATATGGTAAGGCTAATAATAAATATTTGGGCAGTGATTATAAACCTCACGAACCAACTACTTATCTTATGTATTTTGACGTAAACAACTTATATGGAGCTGCCATGAGTTATCCTCTACCCACTGGAGATTTTCAATGGATTGAGGATATTTATCATGAGTTAAATATTTTAGAAATACCCACTGATTCTGATTATGGTTACATTTTTGAATTAAATCTTCAATATCCCAAAAATTTATTTGACCTACATAAAGATTTACCACTTTGTCCTGAGCATTTAGTCCCTCCCACTTCTGCGACTCTTATTCCTAAATTATTAAATACACTTTTTGACAAAAAAAAATATGTTATTCATTATATAGCTTTACAACAAGCTATTCAGCTGGGTCTTAAAGTTGGAAATATTTATAGATGTTTAAAATTTAAACAATCTCCATGGTTAAAAACCTATATTGATTTAAATACTGAACTACGTAAACGTAGCAAAAATGATTTTGAGAAGAACTTTTTTAAACTCATGAATAATGCACCTTACGGTAAAACCATTGAAAATGTAAGAAAATACCGAGACGTAAAAGTGGTTACTAAATAGTCAGGACGTTTTGGCGCAAATTATTATATCTCTCAACCTAATTTTCATAGTTGTGAAATATTTGATAAAGACATGATTCTTATTGAAATGAATAGATTAAATATTAAATTTAATAAACCCATTTATATTGGAATGTCAATTTTGGATATTTCGAAAACAATTTTATTCAATTTTCATTACAATTATATTAAACCAAAATTTCAATCCAACTCAAAATTATTATACACTGATACAGATAGTTTAATATATCAATTTTCAGATGTTGATATTTATGCTCACATTAAAGAAGACATACACTTATTTGATACATCTGACTATCCTAAAAATAATGTATATGATATTCCACTTAAAAATAAAAAGATTTACGGACTAATGAAAGACGAAAATAATGGAAATATTATGACTGAATTTATTGGTTTACGTTCTAAAATGTATTGTTTTAAATTGCTTAAAAACAATGATACTGATAAAAACATCGCTGACAAAAGCATAAACGCGAATCAGTTTAAAAATATGGTTTCAAATATAGGAATTGTCAAAAAAGCTAAGGGAGTTCAATCTTCAGCTTTAAAATGCATATCATTTGATGATTATTACGAATGTTTATTTAACAATATTATTATTGATGTCCCTCAAAATTATATTAGGTCTGAAAAACACAACGTTTATACAATGAAACAAGTTAAAACTGCACTAAGTCCATTCGATGATAAGCGAATTGTAAATTATAGTTACACAGACACATTACCTTGGGGATTTCATGATTAGCTTAATATCTTAATTGTAAACTGGTATTCTTGTTCTTCTCTTGTCACAAGTAGTCTACAGCTGACTGCAGGCCTCTTGTTCATTAGTCTCAATCAAAAATGGTAATATAATAATAATAATAATAACAGTGATAAAAATTATCTATTAATTTTTTCTTTTTAGACTGATGATAAGAAGGATATTTGGTACTCTGCCATAGATAATCCTAAACGATTTTACTCCAACATTCAATCACACAAAAAAATTAAACCCATTACGCTATGTACTCATGTACATGGTTCCAGATTTTGCTTCAGCTGCCAACGTTTTTTTTGTTTCTGTGAGTCATCAATTAAAAAACACAGTCTACCATCTACATTAAATACCGAACCAATTGATCTGTACTGTAGGGAGTCCATGTCAGATTCTTAGACTTTTCATTTTAGATATCTGGTGGTGGTTGTAGTAGTAGCAGTAGTTGCCCTCCTGTACCATCTGCAAAGCAACTATTTGACATTAAATCTGCAATAGTGACGGATTCCACCACTGATTGTTTTCGACTCTATCAAGCACAACCACGCACACCATGGGAGTGGGAAGAAATGAACTGGAGATTTCACAGCGCTGAAATAGAGGATGCTACTACCAGAAAATATTGGAACAGAATTAAACATGAAACATATTATAACACTCAGCAATTTAAATACCACCACCAACCTAATGTAAACCCTAACCCAAACAAAAAGTTGAAAAAATAGGACTAGAATTTATATTGAAAGGTTTAATTGATTTAAATAATAAAAAATATATTAAAGATATAATTATTTGTTTCATTTATTTTCGGTTAGACGAGGCTATTTTACATATATATTAATTACTTTAAGTGCTATACGTTTTTTATCATCTGGTATAAGCTATTATTCGAAACAAATATTATTTATTATAACAACATTATTATTGATCATCTCAATACTACACAAACATCTCCTTATCTACATCCTCGACCTTTTCTTATCTGCGAACCTGAACTCTAGTCTTACGTCGTCGTCGTCGTCGAAAATGAAAACAAGCTATTCTCGGTATTTTTCCAAAAACTAATATTTTACGTATTTATTCAAATATTGCTCATCTCAATACTACACAAACATCTCCTTATCTACATCCTCGACCTTTTCTTATCTGCGAACCTGACCTCTAGTCTTACGTCCAACATTAACAGAAAAACAATTCTCGGTACTCGACCTTTTCTTATCTGCGAACCTGACCTCTAGTCTTACGTCGAACATATTAATTTTAATTAACAGAAAAACAATTCTCGGTACTACGGAATTCGGCGAGGCGAGGCTCGGCTCATGAAATTATACCAGAAGTGCGGCGTGAAGCCCTACAAACATTCTATTTTTTTTTTTTACCACATGTGTTGTACTGTATAACTGCGTATTATTACTATTATTGCTCGTTTAAAAGATAAACAAGATCATCTAAATTGTTTACTTATTACGACGTACTGCATGGCGGTAGTAGTAGTAGTCTAGAGGTTCAAAATTTGACAAAAAACAAATCTCGGTGTCGACGGTTCGAATCCAGGCGGGCGCGCGTGGGCTTTTTTTTTTTTTCTTCTAAGAAACAAATTAGTAATAATTATAGCGGTGCATGTGTGTGTGTGTGAGTGCCAAAAAGACACTTCACATATAAGTCTTTTTTGCTTCTACCTATTTACATCCTTATATAAAAACACCACCATCCCCCCATAAAATAAAACTACCCGACGGGTCTCAACGCCTTTTTGAACACCTACACTAATAAGGCCCTTCTGGTCAACAGCCTCTGGTCATTGTCGACCACTTCTTCTTCGGCCATTTTCAGGCATTTTTCAGGATTGTGTCACTTCGTCGCCGAAGAAGTTGGACACACCCAATCTTTGGACAGACAGGCCATCCTCGGTCACAGTACCCCGCCTTCTATACTACTAACATGTAGTTTCATTCTGCTACCCTTTAATTGTTTCAACCCTAAGTATTACATGGCGATCCTGCCAGGATGACGATTTTTTTGTGAAGTTATTAAGATGGGTAATGCCAAGTCCAAAGAAGAGATTGTAATTAATCAGGCCTCCAATGGCGATGCAAGGGGTGGAATAGTTGACCAAAATAAGGGATTAAGCTTAGCAGAGATTTTGCTTATAATTTTGGTTGTGGCAACGGCAATTGTTGCAGTAGTATGGGCCATTAGACATGTTCAAAGGAAACTAAGGCAGACAATTAGAAGAGAAATTTATAAAAATGAGCTGCGAAAATCCAAGGATGATTTAAAGATGGAAGAAACTTAAATTTTTTTTTAGGGCGGTATTTTTCTTGTAGAAAAAAAAAAAAAAAGAAGAAAGAAAAAGTAAAGACAATTATAAATGGAGTTAGAAAATTTGTTATGTGTTAATGTAACTGAAAATGTAAATAATAATGCAGGCATGTAAGTTTAATTATTATAATATTATGTTATTGTTTTATAATTATAATCGCAAAAATATGGACCCAATTAGCAAGTTTAATAAGTGAATTAAATTTTTAATTTCATGGGAGACAAACTTATTGAAATTTTACATTCATTTAAATATATTCGAACAAATTTGGTAAAATTAAATAGCGAAAGACGAAAAAGCCCTATTGTCGAATCAAAAGTTAAAGTGGCAAAAACTTTATATTCTCAGTTAGGTAAGGAAATTACTGATTTAAACGTAAAAATAGAAAAGTCTGAAATAGACAAAGAAGATATTTTGACTTTTAATAACATAATAACAGAAATTAAAAAACTTTATAAGGAAATTTTAGAGTTTGGAAATAAAAATATTAATAAAGATAAATTAAAAATGTCTTCTTTTGATCTAAAAATAGCTACAAACCTTTTACCGGTCATGGATGATACAGAATCTACAACTTCTAAATTAATAGAGGCTTTAGATTTTTATTCGTCAACGCTTGATAATGATAGTCAACCTTCTTTAATTAAATTTGTTTTGAAAACGCGTATTTCTAACAACGCCAAATTACGATTAGGTTTGACTTATAATTCTGTAAATAATTTAATTCTAGATATGAAAAAACATCTCTTAACTAAAAAATCAGATACGGCCCTTCAGGCACGCTTGTTCTCTGCTAAACAGGGTGAAAAATGTATAACGGATTTTGGTAAAGAGTTAGAGGATATTTTTGTAAATTTAACCATTACGCAAGCAGACGGAAATGCCAATGCTTTTGATATTCTAAGACCTATTAACGAAAAGGTTGCAATAAAAAGGTTTGCATGCGGACTTAAAAATCAAAGGCTGGGCACAATTATATCTTCCAGAAATTTTGAATTCTTAAAGGACGCAATAAGGGCAGCTCAAGATGAAGAGCTGGGTAATCAAAATAATTCAGGACACATTTTTAATTTTTCTCACAGAGGAAGGGGAAATTTTAGAAATTTTTCCAGAAGACCAAATAATAGAACAGAAAATTCTGGTAGATATAATAATTATCAGAATTTTAATAACGGAGGAAATAACAATTCAAATTGTCGACGAAACGCTTCGACTAATCAAGGTAATTTTAATAATCAGCGGTTTTCTAGAAATCACGGTGGTCGTACATTTACGAGCGGTAATAGGAGAGGATCTCGGGCAGTAGGTCACCGAATGCATTTTGCGGAGCACACCGGAAATTCAGAACAATCCTCAGCTGATATACAAGATTCAACATTTTTTCGTGCCTAAAAATACTAAAAATAAACAGTTTAATAATATTTTTACCTATTCAAAAAACTACTCGAATGCTGTTTCTTTTTGTGTCAATGGTAAAAGCTTAAAATTTTTGGTAGATACGGGTGCATCATTAAGTGCCCTTAAATTAAGTTGTTTAAATTCAAAAATACAGTTACACAAAGAAAATATTGAAATTAAAGGCATAGGAGGTAATTTAATATCTGTGGGATATGTTTATTTAGATCTTTGTATAGAAAATGCGATATTTAAGCAAAAATTTTATATTTTTAATAATTTACCATGTCAAAGTGATGGCATAATTGGAGAAAATTTTTTGAAAACTTTTAAGGCTAAATTAGATTACGAAGAAAATACCTTAACTATTTTAAATCAGTATAATAAAATAAATACATTAAAATTAAATGCGGATAGTGAGAATATATTAAGTGTTCCCCCTAGGTGCGAAATTAATTGTGTGTAATTGGTGTAATTGCACAACCGATAAATGGTAAAGTACCAATTAAAATTTTGAATACAAGAGAGACAGAGGTACATTTGAGAAATTTTTCGCCAAAAGCGGAAAGTTTAAGCAATTATGAGTGTCATCAATTTAACAGCCAAGAAAATTCGGCTACTCGAGTTAAAGAACTATTTAAAATTCTTAAGCTTAATCATCTAAACCGCGAGGAACGAGATTCTATAGAGCAAATTTGTGCCAAATTCTCAAATATATTTCATATGCCAGGAGATAAGCTTACAGTTACTAATTTATATAAACAGTCAATTCAAGTTAAACCAGATACTCAGCCGGTCTATAGAAAGCCATATAGGTTACCTCAAGTACATAAAGAGGAAATAAATAGGCAAATTTCTCAAATGTGTCAGGATGGAATAATTAAGAGTGCGCAGAGTGAGTGGTCTTCACCTTTGTTGCTTGTACCAAAGAAAAACGATACGAATGAGGGAAGAGCTAGGTTAGTATTGGACTACAGATTTTTGAACCCATATATATTAGATATCAAATTTCCGATTGCGAGTGTAGTCGATATTTTAGACTCCCTAGCAGGTGCACTTTATTTTTCACATCTAGATCTTAGCCAGGGCTATTATCAGGTCGAATTAGAGGAAGAAAGCAGAAAATACACAGCTTTCACTACAGATCGCGGTCAGTGGCAAATGCGAAGGTTACCAATGGGGTTAAAAATTAGCCCTAGTGCCTTTTCAAGGTTAATGACCATAGCGATGGCGGGCTTAAATTACGAAAAGTGCTTTGTTTATCTTGATGATCTTATAGTATTTGGCAGAAACCTTAATGAACACAATAAAAATCTAATAGATATTTTTTCTAGATTGCGAAAAGTAAACCTAAAATTAAATCCTGCTAAATGCGATTTTTTGAAAAAAGAAATTCTGTATCTGGGTCATATAATAAGTTCTGAAGGAATATCACCTGACCCTGATAAAATAAAAGCTTTAAAAGATTATCCTATTCCAAAAAAGGCAGATGAAGTTAAACGCTTCGTGGCTTTTGCCAATTATTATCGAAAATTTATACCACATTTTTCAGAAATTACAGTTCCTCTAAATAAATTATGTAAAAAATACGCTAGGTTTGAGTGGACGGACGAATGTGATAAAGCTTTTAATTGTCTTAAAAATTCGCTGATTAAGCATCCGGTGTTAGATTATCCCGATTTTTCGAATGAAAATGAATTTATTTTGCAAACAGATGCGTCTGCTTTTGCTATAGGAGCAGTGTTATCAAATAAAAATAATAAACCAGTGGCGTTCACTAGTCGTAGTTTAAATAAAGCAGAAATTAACTACCCTACTATACATAAAGAACTTATTAATTTATCTTTTTACGCAAAAAGACCCTGGTAGCAGATTGACAAAATTTCGTTTGTGTCTAGAAGAATATGACTTTTATATCGAATATATCAAAGGAAAAGATAATGTTACAGCCGATGCTTTATCGAGAATAATCTTGTCCTCAAACGAATTAAAAGATATGAATGAAGGTATGATTGCAGTTTTAACCAGAGCACAGAGTAAACGTAGAGACGGACAGGAAGACGAGTTAATTAAGAAAAGTACTGAAAATATTTGGCTTGATCACCCGAATATTGTGGAAATTCTTAAGCAACCCACTAACTGTACCGAATTAATTATAATACCATCCTTAAAAATTAAAAAATTGTCAAAAGATGTCACTCAACAAGTGGGAGACTTTTATTATATTCCATTACATTTTACCTTATACTTAGACCAAAAAGCTTTATCACCATTGGCGCGAGACGAAATGGTAAAAGATTTGGTAGAAATAAGTAAAAAGGCTGAAATTAAAGAATTAGTTATTAATAAAAATAATGATAATACAGAGTTTATTAAATTTATTGGTAGTAAAATAAAAAATTATACTAATTGGAGGGGCCCCCGTATAAATGTTGTAAAAGGTATTAAAAAAGTAATGGACAAAGACGAAAAAAGAGTAATCCTTAATGATTTTCATTTACTACCAACCAGTGGTCACGCTGGAATAAATAGAATGACAAATAATATTAAAAAGTATTATTTTTGGCCAGGTCTGGATAGTGATGTTCGAAATTTTGTAAAAAGGTGTGACATGTGTCAAAGACAAAAACATTCGAATCATTATACTAGAGAGCCAATGGTAATAACTACTACAGCTGAAACAGCTTTTCAAAAAATATATTTAGATATTGTTGGTCCACTTCCGGTAGACGTAAATGGATTTGTTTATATTTTAACACTTCAGTGTGAGTTAACAAAATATGTAGAGGCCTACCCTCTTAAAAACAAGGATTCCGTATCTGTGGCAAGATCTTTGGTGGATAACTTTATCTTAAGATATGGTATCCCTCAGGAAATTGCTTCAGATAGGGGTACCGAGTTTATTTCTCACACTATGGCAGAAACATGTAACTTGTTAGGTATAAAACAGATTCATTCTACGGCGTATCATCACGAGAGTATCGGGAGTTTAGAGGCCTCTCACAAAGTTCTAGGTGCTTATTTGAGAATTCAAACTCAAAACCATGATTCTGCATGGAGCACATGGCTTCCGTACTGGTGTTTTTCTTATAATACTGCAGTACATACGGAAACCAAATACTCTCCCTTTGAACTAGTTTTTGGAAAAAAATGCCAATTACCAAATAATTTAAATAATGAAGTTGATCCTATTTATAATTTTGATAACTACCCCATTGAATTAAAATATAGGTTACAAACAGCTCAAAATGATGCAAGAAATAACTTAATACTTTCTAAATCTAAAAGAAAAGAAAATTTTGATTTAAAAGTAAACCCCATTCAGTATAAAAAGGGCGATAGAGTTTTAATCAAAAACGAAACTGGTGATAAAATTACCAGCCCTTGCTTCCTGGGGCCATATTTAGTGGTAGAAGATGTTGCACCAAATGTAAAAATAATTAAAGATAAGAAACATATTTTAGTCCATAAAAATAGAACTAAGTTGTATAATAGCTAATTAAAATTAAGTTATAATAATAAGGGCTCTATATTACTATACTATTGCATGTATTTTCTAATAACCTTTTTCTAAAAGACCTATCTATTTTCTTTCCTACTTTCACTATATGACGCTATTTTCCTTCTCTTATATCTGAGTTTTTATTTTTCTTTTCATATATTTAGATAAATAAGATAATATTAAAAAAAAAAAAAAAAAAAAAAAAATGGTTTAAATAGTGTATTGTAACATTTATCTCTAGTAATTGTATTTTATTTACGAATTTCAAATTTTGAAAATAAATTGAAATTCTTTTAATTGCCCGGGGAGGTGTAATATATAGAGAAAACACCCTATATAAAATGTATTGTATCAAATTCAACTTGTTGCAATAATGGGCAACCACGCAATAACCTGTTTTGCTATGTCAGCAGGTCAACCACCTTCCCGAGCGTATATGGCAATTAGATTGCATTTTAAAAAAGATTGAGAATATACTTTGGGTAATGTTAAGGTGAACATGTAGTTTCATTCTGCTACCCTTTAATTGTTTCAACCCTAAGTATTACATACTCTTTAACTGCTTTATTTAATCTGTATCTTCGGAAGTGTTTATTAAAGATGTATACTTTCTAATAGATTGTATTGTATTTCTAGTCGATGAACAGTACATATTTATAAATTAGTGAAATTTTGGAACAGATCCTTCCGTTATCTTTTATGTAATTTATGTAGCAGCTTTTTTAAACATTTTAAAGAAAATTTAAAAACTTTTGTGGTGACGTTTTCTGGCCCCTAATACATTGAATTTAAAATTTCATCTTAAGCAGTTGATATTGATATTATTTATCTCTGATGGAATGAAAGGACTTTTTTATACTTTAAATTCAGGATTATTTTGCTCCTATACAATTAAATTTTATATTAAAGAAGATTATTTTTTCATTTTCATTTGCCATTCATTTACCTGTTACTTCTGGTTCTCCCGGTAGTTTACTTGGTGGTCTTCCCTCAGCTGGTGCCCCTTTTATTCCACTTGGTTCCCCTATAAAAATGAATTTTAATTATTTTCTTCTATCACAAACACCACGACGGACGGTCCCGTGCCAGATGGTTTTTATGTTTTATTGGCCAGTATTTGAAATAACTCTCAACTTTGTTGTTCAGATTTTATTTGGTACTCGTCGGGTCATTGTCGTTGTGGCAAAACTTTCGGTACCTAGCTATATCTCGGACACAATTTTAGATAAACTTTTGGAATTTGGTACGTATTTGGAGTACACTTGGAGCTCCTGAACGGTATCAAACAGATTTTTGTATCATTTTTGGCTTTCCGTCTATTAATAAAAAAAATATTAGTTCCGTTTGATACACGATAACTGTCAAAAAAAACTGAAATATTAATTTGAGACTCTTTCCAGTCTCTACAGTCTTGCGAACACTATTTAAAATGGGAGGAATCAAAGTTTTGGAAGCTTATTTTTTAATTTTTAGCACGAACTTTTTTTTAGGTCAAAAAGAGTCAATTGAAACGCTCTCTGGTGCCTAAACTAATCAAATTTTCTAAAAAAACAAAAAAAAAATATTATAAAATTCTTATGATGCCCGTCAAACAAAAAAATGGAAATTATTTTGTTACCTATTTAATTGAACATCATATCATATATAGGTGATGCAGGCGATTACCTTATTTCAAAATCACTGTAATTTTGACGTATTACTATGGCAGCATAAGATAGCTTAATAAAAACTAAGACAGGAATGTGAAAGTTATTTTGCTTTAGGTCCAACCGTTCAAGTGCTATGACGGCTCAAAAACGCTTCAAACATCAATAAATCAAAAACAGTTAAATATAGACATATAGTGCCATTATTAAAAAACTTAGAATTGACCATATAATCCTAAAATGTAATAATATATGTTCCGTTTAAAAAATGCAACATCCTTGGCGTAAGTCTTTTGTTTCTCATTCAATTGTTTTTTGTTACGATTTTAAATACGAGATAAAATACATCCATTGGATATTTTGAATTTCTTGGGAAATACGGGTGGGGTCAAGAAAAATCCATTTTTCCTCCTCATTGGAAGACCCTGTACAGATCCTTCCGTTATCTTTTATCTAATTTATGTAGCAGTTTTTATAAACATTTTTAATAATATTTAAAAACGTTTGTGATGACGTTTATTGGGCCCTAATATATTGAATTTAAAACTTCATCTTAAGCAGCTGATATTGCTGTTATTTATCCCTGATGCAATGAAAGGACTTTTTTATATTTCTAATACTGAATTATTATGCTCCCATACAACGAGATTTTATATTAACGATATTGTTTTTAGAAGCATTCATTTACCTGTTACTTCCGGTTCTCCCGGTAGCTTACTTGGTGGTCTTCCCTCAGTTGGTGCCCCTTTTATTCCACTTGGTTCTCCTATAAAAATGAAATTTAATTATTTTATTCTAAGCTGAAAAAAAATATAACACAAAAATAGAGTGACTTCGTTGGGGTTGTTGTCGTTGTGGCAAAACTTTCGGTACCTAGCTATATCTCGGACACAATTTCAGATAAACTTTTTAAATTTGGTAAGTATTTGGAGTACACTTGAAGCTCCCGAACGGTATCAAATAGATTTTTGTATCATTTTTGGCTTTGCGTCTATTAATAATTTTTTTTCTTTGGAGTGTGGTTTGAAACATGATAACTGTAAAAAAAATGAAATATTAATTTGAGATTCTCATAAAAATTTCCTCTCTACAGTCTTGCAACACTATTTAAAATGGGAGGGATCAAAGTTTGGGAAGTTTCTTATTTAATTTTTAAAACTTTTTTTAGGTTAAAAATAATTCAATTTTAACGCTCTCTGGTGCCTAAACGGCTAAAGTTTTCAACAATAACAAAAAAATCTTATAAAATTTTGTTATTATTGAAAGTTTAACGAATTACGATTATCGCAAAGTGTTTGAAAAAAAAAAAGAACGTCGAAAATCTTTTCCCATAAAAGCCAAAATTGATAAATCTGCGCATTTTTTGTAATTTTCAAAAGCAATAAAACCTGGGTTAAATATAATGTTGAATGCCTTCACTGTTTTCGAAAAAAATATCTGCTCAGTGGCGTAGCTACGGCCCAGCATTGCGGGAGGGGGGCACTGATGGTAGAGGTAGAATATAATTATGTAAAACTATGAATGACCATTTTTTTAATTCAACAGTTACTATTATTTATCGTCGGTAGGTGCTGTCGAAAACAGCAGGGGTGGGGGACTTGTAGTTACGCTAATGTGTCTATTCTACTTTTACATATCTAGGTACTGAAACGTAAAAATCATTTAAACCACACTGTCCACACTTCAGTTTTAAAAAATAAATTCTGCCATATTTAGCGTATATTTTTTTATGACGTGGACAACAAAAAAAATCTTCTACATAAGTGGATGTTTCGAGCGTAAAAAACGGCCAATACTTAATTTTAGCTATAAGTAAGTTTGACCGCCAATCCCAAATAAAAAGCTCTGGGAGGATTTAACCTCCAAATTTGCTGTACTACCTGTATGTCCTGAGCTTGAAGGTTTCTGGGCTGAAAGCACAATATTACACATTTGCCGACGATACTGTGTTGCTTTACAGCTCGGAAAATACGGAACAACTAGAAAATATAGTAAACTCTATTCAGATTGGCTATTATGCAACAAATTAAAAATCAATGCAACAAAAACCAAATGTTCTTTTTAAACCGTTTTAAACAAAAAAAAATCAAAAAATCCGTTTTAAACAAAAAAAAATTATACGTAATCCTGTAATTAAAATAAATATTATTGAAGTTGAACAACTGAAACAGATTAAATATTTAGGCTTGTATATTGATAGTGATTTGAATTGGAAAGGACAAGTAAATCATATAAAGAATAACCTACTATAATTAGTGGATTGCACTATGTCAGGAACAGAACCAAAATATTAGTTTATAATGGTATTTGCCTCTCACATTTTCGATACCTGATACCTGTGTGGGGTACTGCAAAAGAAAGTTTTGAAAACTCTTTTTAGTTTCAACCAGCTGACCACACTGAGTCCTTTTACAAGGATCTAGGCAAATGTGAGGGCCTTTAGAGTACGAACATTGTAAATTAGACAATAGAATTATAAATAAGAGTCAAAAAAGCATGCATACAGAGATTATATTTCATAACAATGTCCATCTATATAACACACGTACATGTAATAATATCTATCTAGATACCATAAGAACAAATAAGGACCTGAATAACCCATACCTGTTTTTATAAAAAATGTAAAAAAATTCATAGCCTTTGTAAGAATATTGAAAGTGTACTATAATATCTAGTAAGTATGTTTCATTTATAGAATAAAATATTGTTGCCAAAAAATTGTATTTATCCCCGAGGGGATTGTACTTTTCACTGTAAACTGTTTGCAAATAAACAATTTAAAAAAAATCTCCCTTATATACGCCACTGCTGTTTTACAAATATCTGAGTCGTTCTCTATATTTAACTGCTCTAATGTTATCTGTATCTCTGGAAGTGTTTTTTATTTTACACTTGCTAATAGATTATTGTAATCTACTTCTCGTGGAAGATGAGTTAAACAGTACATTTTTTAAATTAGTGAAATTTTGGAACAGATCCTTCCGTTATCTTTTATCCAATTCATGTAGCAGTTTTGATACACTTTTTTTTAGAATATTTAAATGCTTTCGGTGACGATTACTGGCCCCTTATGTATTGAATTTAAACTTTTACCTTAAGCAGCTGATATTGGTATTACTTGTCTTTGATGCAATGAAAGAACTTTTTTTATATTTCAAATTCAGAATTATTCTGCTATTATACAACTAGATCATCTATTAACGAATCTGTTTTTGGGCTCATTTCTTTACCTGTTATTGCTGGTTCTCCCGGTAGTTTACTTGGTGGTCTTCCCTCAGCTGGTGCCCCTTTTATTCCACTTGGTTCCCCTATAAAAATGAATTTTAATTATTTTCTTCTATCACAAACACCACGACGGTCCCGTGCCAGATGGTTATTTTTGGGCTCATTTCTTTACCTGTTATTGCTGGTTCTCCCGGTAGTTTACTTGGTGGTCTTCCCTCAGCTGGTGCCCCTTTTATTCCACTTGGTTCCCCTATAAAAATGAAATTAATTTTTTTTAAATTTTGTTTTATTATAAGCTGAAAATGTATATATATATATATATATATATATATATATATATATATATATATATATAAAAGGAAAATCATTGAGATGTGAAAAAATTAATACGATGAAAAGCAAGAAATATAGGGCGAGCCTTAGATAAGGCCTAAGAAAGAACTCGAGTTTCTGTATTTTGAGCTTGTGTCAAAAACAATCAAATTGGTATGATAAGAATACGGCGTATAGCAACCTTTCTTTTACAAATATATCAACTTAAAACAAATTAACCTAGATTCATAAATGTGCAGATGCGTAGATATAGGGTAATCGATAAGATTAATTGCCTTGATTAATTAAGTTTTTTTCAAAGACAGATCACAGATTAGATATCTCACATAATTGTAATTTTAATTGATTTTCTGTTGATTCAGTTTCCGATTATATTCGTAAATTGCTTGACCTTCGTCTATAAATCCTCCTAATGTTAAGTGAATCTTTTGATATTTTTTGTTTTGATTTTCTTTCTCATTTTTTAATTTTGGTTTAATTGAAATGTTTTTTTTGAGGCAAGTTGTCTTGAAGCGTATTTTGCAAGCTTCTAGTAAAGCATTTGATTTCAAAAATACTTAAGCCATTGCAATTACTAGATTGAGTAAAAAACATTGCATATTTAAATATCTACAGTGGGTGATGACCTAGTTTTTGCTACAGTAGAAAATTAATAGATGTATTGTAAAAACGCGTAAATTGATTTCAACAATACAAATTGTTAAACATTAAAATGAATAGTAGAATTAAACTTTGTTTAACCGAAATAGCCCTAGAAGAAATTAAATCGCTCCTTCCTAGATCTCCGGGATTCACTAACAAGATACCCCTAATTCCAATTATTCTTCTGATGAATGTTACAGAGTCACAGTTTTTTTACCCTCTCTGGACACCTCTATTTCAGAAATGAAGGTTTTCTATCGTATAAAAATATATTCAGTTCTATAGTACTATATATTTAATTAAACATTACTTAATTATAATGAATATGTTTCGAATTAATTTAGAATTTACGAGAAAAATATTTGAAAGGGATCGAAGACCAACAACTATCATAAACTTCATGTACATGCAACAAATATTTTTAAATTTTATGAAATACTTGAAAGTCTACCGGTTTCTACAGAATCAAGTGCATGATCCTTGTCAACTTTAAAGCTAATAAAAACCAACTTGAGATATATATATATATATATATATATATATATATATATATATATATTTTCTTTTTTATTTATAAAATTATTGACTATCTGACTCTTGTGTGACTTATATTTAGACCCCGATCTATACCTGTTGTAACGATAATTTTCGTTTTTCTTTAAGATATTTAAATTTAAGTTCATTTTAGTCCTGTAAAATGACGTAAAATATTTTTTTTATAACTTTGGGAATAAATATTGATGTTTAGTTGGGATTAAAAGTATTCAGTCCCTGCTAGGAAAGATTAAATGACTGACTTTAGTCTCTGTTGTAGGAAAACTTTATTATTAATATGAATATTCAATCATGGTTCTATTATACTTAATTGTAGCTAATCTGTTGATTTTACAATCATTATAAAAATTGCACTCGAACCTTTAAGATTACTTTCAGGCTAGTTTATTGCTTTAGTATTTTTTAGGTCATCGTAGGACAAACAAACTGATTTAGCCAATGAGGCTTAAATATTGGTTTGGTAAGTCCCACAATATTGGTCAAATAGCTGTCGTAGGACAAGCAGCTGTTTTGTTGGACTGCCTAATTAGTTTTTGATGCTAACCTTAAAAATATTTAAGTTTTTACTCTATTATGTTTTGAGTAGCTAGTATATTACGTTCAAAATGTTCAGGTAACGCCTCCGGTGCTTCTGGTACTTTACTTGGTTTCCCAACAGCTGGCGTCTCTCTTATTTCACTTGGAACTCCTTAAATCGAAATTTTATTTTATTGCGGTATACTAAACTATTAATTTTGTATGGACTGTATTTTTTAGTTTTTAAGAAGGCAGAAACAACAGTCGTGAAACTAAATTTATTTTTGGTGTTTACCTGGTTTTCCAACAGCTGCTGCATCTCTGATTTCACTCGGAACACCTTAAAGTAAAATCAACTTTATTTACTTATTTATTTATTTATTTATTTACAGTTAACTGTCTTACAGGAAGATCCCAATTACAAGACAGTGAAAAACTACATATTCAAGCCTACTAAAAAATTACATTTTACACATAAAAAGAAGCTTATAACTAATAATTTATGGTAAGTACTTGAAGGGTACAGGCAAATAGGGCGATATGTCAAATTTCACCGAAATTAAGTTAAATAACTATCTACCTAGAAACTGTCACGGCTAAAAAAACGAGTAGTCAGGAAATATCAACTGTTCTATTTTTGCCATACAGGCTTAAAGGGAGATAAGTCCTCGCGGAACCTTGTAAAAAAGTGTTAGGTCAGGAATCTTGCCTTCCCTCGTTTAAAAAATGATCTATTGCTATCGAAAGTAGTCAAAATAAGTGAAATAATTCACTCATTACTTTTCAGTTGATGTAAACAAACGAATTGTATTTGTGCCGCTTGTTTAAAGTTGTTTACTGTTGTTTAAGTGATACGTTAATATAAGTTGATTATTGAAGAGAACAATATCTCTGAACTAAATTATTCTAGTAAAAATCCAAAAAAGAAAATCGGTAAAATGAGGGGTGTAAATAAACTAATAAATCATCAGGTGAAGACTATAAGACTGTATCGGAGTCGTCAACCAAGGAACAAAATTTATATTTGTGCGATTTAATTTTGGTTTTGCCGATTAAGCAACCTAGCAGCAGATAGTGGGAGAGTACGCTCTCTTCCATGACGATTCTTTTAGCTATCGCGTAAGGTTTAAAAATCTAGAAGAAAATATTGAAAAGGTGCAAGTATGTTAGAAGGCATTTATATCTTTGCAAGGAATTGGCTGACAGAAATTAGAAGATCTCTAGCTATCTTTGAAAATGAAGGAAAGATAAAAGATCAAAGAGATAAAAATAGAAACCGAAAACACCGACTTTCCGATGAAACTCGAAGTATAATCAGAAGTTATATAAAGTCGTTTAAAGTTCGCAAGAGTGACTACATCTTACATGATTCAAATAAATAGTATTTACCAGAAAAACTGAATATAAAAAAATGTATACAATGTACTGCCAGAAGTTCCCAGATCATTTCATTTGACTATCCCAAATTTGACACATGTAGTCAGTGTGATGAGTATCAAACTAAAACTAAAAGTTTGGAGACTCAAAAGCTAAATTTATCGTTAACGGACATAATGAAGTTTCGTAAAATAGACAGAGACGTAAATCGAATACCCAATGAAAATAAGTTGTATAAAATGAAAGCAGACGAGTTTTATAAAAGAAAAAGAGGAGCGAAAAAAGGTAACCAAAAATCTGAAGACTCGGAGACGATTTGCTTGGATTTCGTCAAAAACGTGCCGGTCCCGAATATAACAACGAATGATGTTTATTATAAAGTACAGTCTTCAACTTATTCTTCTAACATTCATGTTCTCTCTACATCGCAAAGTATTTTTTTATGTGAACCCCGAAACTGTGGCGAAAAAAGGCAGCGACGTGTGTTTTTTACTACACCACTTCGTATACAGGGTGTCCACAAACAACCCTTACAAAAAAAAGGGGTGTTTCTACATAAAAAAACATGAAAAAATTTACATATTAAGCTAGGTCCGGAAATGCTTCGTTACGGAGATACAGGGTGTTGAAATATAAATTTCAGGTTAATTTTTGGGTGAGGAAGCGTAATTTTTTGGCAATGCACTTCTGGGTTTTTTTACAAATAAGTATTATTCTTGTACCTTTTCTAAGGGAAAAAGCTATACTTACTCAACAACGCTAGAGGTAACCGTTCTCGAGCAATTTGCAAGTTTATGCGTCGATGCAACTAAAACAAATTTTTTAATGATAATAAACTAAGGCGTATTTATTTCAAAACGTACAAAATTAAAGGTAGGTATGAATTACTCTAAGCTATATCCACGTGATCACCGTTAGTTTGAAGGCATAACGTAATTCTTTTTTTAGAGAATGTCTGATACGTCTATAAATATTCTGCATTTGTCTGAACTCATTGCAGGCATTTTGAATTCAAAACCAGAGCTGCTCACGCGTTTGTATTGGAACGGAGTACACATGGCATTTTCGAAAACCCCATATACAAAAATCACAAGGATTTAAGTCTGGCGACCTAGCTGGCTATTGAACTGGTCCGCCTCTACCAATCCACTAATTTCCGTAAATCTGATTCAGATATTGACACACATTTCGATTAAAATGAGCCGGACACCCATCGTGCATAAACCACATGGCTTGGCGAATATTTAAAGGAACTTCTTCTAGTAATGTGGGTAAAATATTCTGAAGAAAATGTAAATACTCCTCCCCTGTTAGTCGACCTGGCAACTCAACCGGTCCACTTAGGTTGTTGTTTGCAATACCAATCCATACATTAATACTAAACCTATGTTGATATTTGGTTTCTTTCATAAGATAGATATTATCCCCAACATATGCATAATGATGCGAATTGTGTAAATTATTAATTCCGTCTTGTGAAACTAGATTCATCGGAGAATAAAATACTAGAATAAAAAGTTGGATCTTCAATTTTCTTATTTCTCATCCAATCGGAAAATACTACACGCGCAGGGAAATCACCCTCCATCATAGCATGCACCTTTTCGTTGTGTATAATATTACTTACTGATGATTTGCAAATTCCTGGATGTATCGCTGACAATCTTCGACAACGTAATTCTGGGGTATCTTCTAGATCCATCAGAATAGCTTCTTCGAATTCCTCAACTACAACAGGTTGGTGAAGTGCCGTAAAGGTTGTATGAGTGGGATTGATTCTATTCGGAAACTTTTCAACATATCTACGTTGTGCCGCTCGAGCGTTACACTGAACTTCCCCGTAGATTAAATGCATATCTTCATATTTTTCATTACTTAACGAAACCATTTTTTAAATTATGTAAATTAAAATCTAACTTTCAATTAAATCACATTATTAATATGACAATAACAATTTTGTCAAAAATGCCACTTGCTTTTATTATTGTTAAGAACGGTTACCTAGCATTCTTGAGTAAGTATACCTTTTTTTATGAATAAATACTTACACTTTCCTAAGCAAAAAAAAGTATACTACGTTCTCGAAAAAAAGAGAATTACATTAAGCCTTCAAACTAATGGTCATCACTTGGGGCATTTATTATAGTTTAGAATATTTCATACTTACCTTTAATTTTGTACTGCCTTAATATAAATACACCTTAGTTTATTATTATTAAAAAATGTTACTCGTACTTTTCCCTGCATCGACGCAAATTGCTCGAGAACGGTTACCTCTAGCGTTTTTGCTTAGAAAAGATACAAAAATAATATTTATTCGTAAAAAAAACCCAGAAGTGCATCGCCAAAAAAGTTAGGAGAAATTTACAAAAATAATAGTAGTGTACGTAGCGCCCTCTAAGTGTCACATGAAATCTAATACCAAATTATGATTCCTCACCCAAAAAATACCTCGAATGCCCAATTTCGTGAGAAAATTTTTTATTTGCAACAGATATTTAATAAAAAATAAAATAAAATTTATATCTTAACACCCTGTATCTGCGTAGCGAAGCATTTCCGGACCTAGGTTAATATGAAATTTTGTTAATGTTTTTTTTATGTAGAATCACCCCTTTTATTTTGTGGGGGTTGTTCGTGGACACCCTGTATATACTGTTGCAGCTCTTGGCCCAAAATAAAAATTATATCATGGTGCGTTTTCTGCACTACATCGGGCATACGGAGAAAAGGCTATACAGTGTGAAAGTTACATTTCCTATGCGAGGTATTTAGAGTGCGACAAGGATTTTGGTTTAATAAACCAAACTTTAACTATAACTGCTATTTATAGCATTATTTTTTGAGATACAAAAAAAGTGTAAATATTTTTTTTGTATCTCATTCAGATTTTTATGTGTGATATTTTTTGTTGATGAGATAAAAACAAAAGAGTATTGAAAAGTTGCAAATACTAGACAGCTTATGTTTTTTTTAATGGCACACCCTGTATATTATAAGGTATTTAAAAATATCTTTTCTTGTCGATTTCAAAAATATATAATATAGTGGCATTCGCTTTAGCCGTTCCAGAAATATGACACCATTTTATAGAATTACAGGTAGGCTTTTGCTGAACATCATATCGTTGCCACGAAACAAACGGGATCATATTTACAATAGTACCTGTAGTGTTTTATTTTGACATTTTAATGCGACATTTTTTTGTGAAATGAATGTTACGGAGAAAGAACTTTAATATACCTATATTAAAAAAAAAGTTAAAACATCTACATACAAAATTTGAAATCTAAAGTAACTTGAAAATCGTTTTACGCTCATAACTGTTGCACGTCTCCACCTTGTTGTTGAATACATTTCTTTACGTTACCTGAGAGTTTGCTACTTACGGAATTAAAAATCGAAATCTACTTTTCAGTATTTAAAATGTGTATTTTTTCTATCGTCCTATTATGAATCGTTCCGATGTTGTTTATTGTAATAGACCTTATTCTTTAAGTATACCCACAATAATTTATCCAGTTAAATCGGGACTGTTGGCAGGCCACCTTACAGATCCATATCTTCCGATCCAAAAGTTACATCTTTCATTCAAAAAATTAGTTACTTCTTGAAAGTTATGAGGGGGAGCACAGACTTGCTTCCAAACAAGATTATTATATTCACCAACTGTAACTCTTCTAACATATCTTCAATTTCGTTTTGTAAAAATGCAGATATCTTGCCCCATTTAGATTTAGATTAATGAATATTGTTCATATTATACGTTTTTTTAAAATTCCTACAAGTACACATGGACGGCCTGGCGTTCCTGCGTTTTGGTTGGTGGAATTCGTCTCGGATTATCAATAGCCCATTAATGTTTATTTTTACGGTTCTACACACTCCTGAAGTGGTGAACGTGGCTTCATCCGTAAAGATAATACAGTTTCTGTCTTATCTGTCTGATTAAAAACCGCAATAATTCTTGAGAAAAATATACTATTTACAACAATCCTGGACGAGTAAATATCTATAAGTATGATACTTATAAAGTTTTAAAACAGTTGTCGTTTGTAGGCGGATTTATTTATTGTTCTTGCAACATTTTTTGTGGACTCTTCTGGCTTTTCTGCAATGATGGAAAAACATATACACCGATATTCACTAAAGAGGTTTAAATTTAGATCAGGTCTAATTGGACAATTATAGGTTTAAGATGACATTATTAACAATTGAACAGATAATTTTTCTAAATGTCCCAAATACAAAATGACAGTAACATAAGCGAAACGTAACTGTTGAAGTGAGACTTTTAAGTACCATGGCAACTAGACTTGGTCTAACTCTTAAATCTTTTTAGTGACGACGGGGGTAAGTGGTTAAGTTTAAATGATATTAATATAATAACATACGTTCAAAATTAAGCAATATATTCAAATCCAAATGTTCATCTCTTCTAACTCTCCTGGGTCTCCTTTTAACCCTTTCATGAGCACTGGGAAGCATGTTTCCCACTACATTCAAAGGTCGGTTTACCCCATCCCTAATAATTTTTTTAACTCTTCTTGCATTATAACAATTTTGATAAAATTAAAACGTTTTGTGCTTCCTTCTATCAATTATTTATGTCTTCAAAATTGAATATTGGGAAAAAATAAGAGACATCGCTGCATAACCTTTCGAAAAGTTGCTAATTTCAAGTATATGAGCTAATTACTAGAAAATAAAAAAACAAATCAGCCATCCAATGATAAAAAATTTTCAACCTGGTAGAATATAAAACTAAAATCGTCTCACATGTAATTACAAGGAATATCACCTATAGAGTTTCAGAGGTCGGAACGGAACCTTTTACGTTAAATTGGAATTACTATCCAACGGTTCCCCTTCGATTGCACGGGACATCTTCAGAGATCTTTACTCCGCGAGATCTGATCACCGAATAAGTTCGGAGAGATTCAGGCAGGCTACGAGGAATTTTATATACTCCTGTTTGAAAAGGTACAATATCTTTTAGGGATCGCAAGCATTGCCCAATCTTCTTATGTATTGAAGATTGTACGTATGTGGGACCACCGAAGTAAACGTCCTATTTTGCCTGTAGTGTCATGAATGTAGGGAAAAACAACACTACCTAACGATGACTCACTTATCAATCTCCTTTCTCAGAGCCAGGTTACTATCGGCCGGTTGCAGAAAGCTCAATTAAAGTTTAGAATGTTTAACGGAATGTCAAATTCTATAAGCAGCTTGTCAAATCTAAAAACTCGGTTAAATATTCTAAACAGCAATTAAGTTTTGTGCAACCGGCTGTAAATCTTTTAACTGAACGCGTAATATCTCCAGTGCAATTGCCGTTCCCTCTCAGAGCTTCGGTCAGTTTCGATGTTTCCGATGTTAGAGAATCTTGATCAGAAATCGAAATGGCTCTAAATACTAGTGAGTTAATAACCAATTCCTTTTCTGCTCGATAGTGGTGGGAATTTGCATTTAAATATCTATTTGTAGCACAATATCCTATTAGATAATAATACGTAAAAATGTATCCTATTTTAATTTTATAAATTACTTTCCCAAACTCTTCAAACCTTGAAAACCGCTTTCTCGAAACTAATATTTTTGGCATATCGCATTCTTTGCCTGTACCATTCACATATAGTTTTTATTTCTTAATTGCTATCTGTTGTACTTGTACTTATTACATTTTATTTAATTGCTAGTTAAGGGGAAAATATAGTTAATATATTGTTCATTTCGGATGGTAATACAAATTTAAAATATTTAATGGTTATCCAGCTGTACTAAATTGTACTAAAAAGAAAGAAGGCAATACAGTTATAACGTATACATGGAAATTAATGCTTTATGAGGGGCTTTATAAATCGGTTTCAGAATGTAAACGCGGATTAATTTCTAAAATGTACTGCACAGTTCATTAACTATTGTTTAAGAAGGTCTAAACAATGATTATATTAATCGGTCATTTTGAGCTGATTTAAGCCTTAATTAATTAATGGATGGTTGAAATTGGAGAATTTTACTTACTAATTTAGATTTAGAGAACCACACAGTGAGTACAGCAAGTAGTTTTTTCTGAATATTTTTATTGAGTTATTCTAGCTTGATATTAACAATTTTTTTACATGTAATCGAATTTGGGTTTCCACGCAAAGTTTCTAAAAGAACACCAACTTTTGAGGTAATAGACGATAAGCTGTAATATGATAATAACTTGTAAGTAATTACTTACAAATTTTTCGGGTCCCTAAAGTTTTTTTTCCAGAGAAAATATATCTTTGTGCTAAGTAGTTGTAATACAAATTTTCTTCGTCAGCGGTATTTTTTCTAATATCTTATACTAATCTTTTTTTTAAGAAATTATGGTTTTTGAGATTGGACCATGCCAAAATGGAATTACTATCCAACGTCTCGTCTTCGATTGCACGAGGCAACTTCATGGATATTTACTCCACGAGATCTGACAACTAAATGAGTTCGGAGAGATTCAGGCGGGCTTTTATAACCGGCTTGTGCTCGCCGCCTGCCTACACTTCGCCACAACTGTAAGGAATTGTGTATACTCCTTCTGTTCTTATGTGTCTTGAAGATTGTATGTATGTTGGATCACCGAAGTTTTTCTGAACCACCTTAATCAACAACATCAGAATATTATGTTCACAATGGAAATTGAATCTAAAGGGAATGTATTTGTTGTAGAGCCATTTCGATTTCTGAACAGGGACCTATTTTCGACCTTCTTGTATTTTGGAAAAATTCAAAATAGCCAATCGATGTATTTTTTCTTGTAGAATCCAAAAATGTCATCGAAAAAATATTTGAACCAGAAACAAAAGAGTTACGCTATGCATCAGGTGTTTTTTAAATGGAATGTATCGTTTTTTATACGATTTTTGGAAAGAGTGATTTTTTTTTATGTCCGTTCTGATTAAAAGATTTATTTTTAGCTGTTTATATTACATTTTAATGTTTTACAAACTAATATTTTAGCTTCACTTGTTTAAAATATACGATAGGTTGGTATAAGTGATCAAGGTAAAATGACGTTTTTGCTTTGAGAATAAAAATTGACATTATTTTAATTATTGTCGATACCTAAAAAATATATATTTGACTCTGATCGAAATGAAATACTCTTTGGACGAGAGACTACAGATTGTTATGCTATTTTACTATGCAAGAGAAGCAAGAAGAAGATTTATTGCAAATTTTCATAGAAATATATCCATCAATACAATTCTAAATAAAAAACCTATTTGAGGAAAATAAAACTTTACACTTTATTAAGCTAAAATTTTAGTTTGTAAAACATTAAAATGTAATTAAACAGCTATCGAGCGGACATAAAAAAAAATCACTCTTTCCAAAAATTATAAAAAACGATACATTCCATTTAAAAAACACCTGATCTAGCGTAACTCTTTTGTTTCTGGTTCAAAGATTTTTCGATGACATTTTTGGATTCGAAGAAAAAATCGTTGGATTTTGAATTTTTCCAAAAATCGAAAAACAGTCCCTGGAACACCCTCTGAGAGGGAAATGACGGACGCATACAAATAGATATTTATGCAAATGCACCACTATCGGCAGAAAAGAAATCGGTTATTAACTCGCCGATTTCTGATTAAAAGATCGGAAACATCGAAACAGACCGAACTTTGAGAGGGAATGGCTATTGCACTGGAGATATTCGTTCAGTTAAAAGATTTACAGCCAGTTGCACAAAACTGAATTGTTGTTTAGAATATTTAACCGAGTTTTTAGATTTGACCAAGCTGCTTATAGAATTTGACATTCCGTTAAACATTCTAAACTTTAATTGAGCTTTCTGCAACCGGCCGATAGTTGTAACCCGGCTCTAAAAAGGAGCATGATGAGTGAGTCAGGGATGGTGTTGTTTTTCCCTACATACATGACCTACAGACAAAATAGGACGTTTACTTCGGTGGTCCCACTTAGGTACAATCTTCAATACATAAGAAGATTGGGCAATGCTGAGATCCCCAAAAGATATTGCACCTTTTCAAACAGGAGTATACAAAATTCCTTGTAGCTGTGGAGAAGTGTACGTGGGAGAAAAAACATTAGAGAATCTATTGACATTTTTAAATATACAAAAAACAGGGTCACGGTTCGCCAAGCACAAGACAGGTATAAAAGCCCGCCTGAATCTCTCCGAACTCATTCAGTGCTCAGATCTCGTGGAGTAAAGATCTCTGAAGATGTCCCGTACAATCGAAGGGGAAACGTTGGAAAATTCCACTTGACGTAAAAGGTTGCCTTCCGACCTCTGAAACTCTATAGGTGGTATTCCTTGTAATTACATGTGAGACGATTTTAGTTTTATATTTTACCAGGTTGAACATTTTTTATCATTGGATGGCTGATTTGTTTTTTTATTTTCTAGTAATTAGCTCATATACTTGAAATTAGCAACTTTTCGAAAGGTTATGCAGCGGTATCTCTTATTTTTTCCCAATATTCAATTTTGAAGACATAAATAATTGAAAGAAGGAAGCACAAAACGTTTTAATTTTATGAAAATTGTTATAAGAGATATAGAAGAGTTAAAAATTTTATTAGGGATGGGGTAAGCCGACCTTTGAATGTTAAGGAGACCCAGGAGAGTTAGAAGAGATGAACATTTGGATTTGAATATATTGCTTAATTTTGAACGTATGTTATTATATTAATATCATTTAAACTTAACCACTTAGCCCCGTCGTCACTAAAAAGGTTTACAGAGTTACCAGGTCTAGTTACCATGGTACTTAAAAGTCTCACTTTAATAGTTAAGTTTCGCTTATGTTACTGTCATTTTGTATTTGGGACATTTAGAAAAATTACCTGTTCAATTGTTAATAATGTCATCTTAAACCTATAATTGTCTAATTAGACCTGATCTAAATTTAAACCTCTTTAGTGAATACCGGTGTATATGTTTTTTCATCATTGTAGAAAAGCCAGAAGAGTCCACAAAAAATGTTGCAATAAATAAATCCGTCTACAAATCTGCATTTTTAAAACGAAACAAGATTTGATAGAGGATCAAAAGTTGCAAATAGTATATTTTTCTCAAGAATTATTGCGGTTTTTAAACAACAGATAAGACAGAAACTGCATTATCTTTACGGATGAAGCCACGTTCACCACTTCAGGAGTGTAGAACCGTAAAAATAAACATTAATGGGCTAGTGATAATCCAGACGAATTCCACCAACCAAAACACAGGAACGCCAGGCCGTCCATGTGTAGTGCGGAATTTTAAAAAACCGTATAATAGGAACAATATTCTTTAATCTAAATCTAAATGGGGCAAGATATCTAGGATGATGGAAGAAATACACATTTTAAATACTGAAAAGTAGATTTCGATTTTTAATTCCGTAAGTAGCAAACTCTCAGGTAACGTAAAGAAATGTATTCAACAAGGTGGAGACGTGCAACAGTTATGAGCGTAAAACGATTTTCAAGTTACTTTAGATTTCAAATTTTATATGTAGATGTTCTAACTTTTTTTTTTAATATAGGTATATTAAAGTTCTTTCTCCGTAACATTCATTTCACAAAAAAATGTCACATTAAAATGTCAAAATAAAACACTACAGGTACTATTGTAAATATGATCCCGTTTGTTTCGTGGCAACGATATGATATTCAGCAAAAGCCTACCTGTAATTCTATAAAATTGTGTCATATTTCTGGAACGGCTAAAGCGAATGCCACCATATTATATATTTTTGAAATCGATAAGGAAAGGTCTTTTTAAATACCTTATAATATACAGGGTGTGCCATTTAAAAAAAACATAAGCTGTGTAGTAATTGCAACTTTTCAATACTTACACTTTTTTTGTATCTCAAAAAATAAAGGGTGAAAATGCATGTCAAAATTTAAAAAACCACCCTGTACACTCATGTGATTGCATATTTGTAATTCTATTACCTTTAGTATCAGCAGTCTTGAGTTCGGGTTTCTCTTCGCCTGGTTTTCCAGCAGCTGATGTTTCCCCTATTTCACTTGGAATTCCTTAAAATAAGCATAATTTAACAATAGTAATTTACATTGTCGACTGTGGCTTTCTAAACTTATACAGCCTAAAGAGATTTACAGATTTAAAAAATGCTGAAAATTGTTCTTTGGTATATAGGCGCAGACTTTTTCGTTAGAAAAGAATTTGCATTTACGTCCTCCATGTAAAAAACTGCCCAAGTGAGCCCATTTAGATTAAAAAGCCTCAAAAGTTTGAACTTATTAACTTTTAGTTTTCAGTATCTAGCATAAAATTGATTTTAGGCGTAGAGTATGTTACATGAAAAATGTTTAGAATTTCGTCTAAGGTATGGGTATCTATAAAAAATACCATTAATATCATCACAGCGTGTTTACTTAAAAATAGTGTAAAAAAATACAATTTATTAAGTTACTTTAAGTGTTTTATTATTTCTGACAAAAAAACTACTTGAATTCACAGACAAAGTTATACATGCAAATTTTTGAAAAATTCAAGTTTAAATATTTTCATTTAATAAAATTGAAGTGGTGGTTTTGGACGTTGTCTAGCACTACGTATAGACCTAGTGCTACATAATGTCCAAACCTGCAACTCAGTGCTTTAATTCTTATTGAAAATATTAAATCTTGAATTTTATCCAAAAATTAGCATGAAGTAATTCGTCTCTCCAGCGGTTTGTGTTACAAGGTGCGTCTATAAAATTTGACACAAATCCGAGTAAAATTCATACAGTTTTTTTGGCAGAAATAAAAAATAACACTTAGAGTTACTTTTATAAATTGTGTTTTCTTACACTAGTCATTGCTTATACTATTAACTTTTGCTCTAAGAGAAGTAAAAGAAGATTTTCTGTTTTTCAAAAAAAAAATTGTAATGTATTTTGTCCCAAGTCGATAATTAATTAATTGCCAAAATTGTTATCGAAATTTAAAATTAAAAATTTTAAAACTATTTCTTAAAAAGGGTCGGCTAAGTCTGTCTATGTGGCGACGTAGCGTATTAAAGTTGGAAGACCATTTTAAGTTTATTGCAAATATGAAATACTTGTATTTTCTAACATGCAGTATTTATAAAGAAATTATTTAAATATACATATCTAGAACAAGGAATGTAATCAAAATTTTTTCCTCTTGAAAATAAATTAATTTTATTTTGTTTTTTTTTTACGTTTTTTTAATAATTAATTAATAGGCGAGGAAAAATGTTTATTTAAAAATTGTTCAGTTTTTGCCCAATTGATAACAATATATTTTTGAGCCAGTTAGAAAAAAGTTTAACCGGTAGAACTGGCACATAAACAAAAAAAATTGTGTATTTTTTCTTCTGCTTTCGGTTCATAATTTTCAATGGTTAATTGTTGCAAAATTGCGGCGATGAAACAACAGACTAAATCCCGATTTCATTGCACATATTAAAAATATTTATTTAATATACCGGGTGACCTCGAATTAATGTACCCATTTCTTATTTTTTCAAAAATTTAAAACATATTGCGAATTTAAAATTCTATTATAAGAGTTAGTCTTAATATTTCAAGTAGATGTAGGTAGTGTTAGTTTCGTTTCAAAAGCAGATGTTTAAAATTTGATGGGTTTTGTAAGCAGGTTTCTTATATTTTTAAGTCCACACAGTAAAATTGTTACAGCCCAATGTAATTCAGGATGAAAGCGTAACGGCGAGAATGTTGAACTTTATTGTATTTTAATTTCGCTTAGTTATACAGAGGAAACTAAATTCTCAAAAACAAAATCCCATGTACCTTTTTCTTCCAGCCCTTTTTAACTTTTCAGGTTTTTCTAAATCTTCCCTTTGTGGTTTTTCCTCTCATTGTATTGCATCTGCCCCGGTAGGTCTTGGACTTTCTGATTCTAAAAGTTTTGCAGCAGCTCGGTCTAATGGAATTTCAATAGCCATTATGCCGTCATCTGGCGGAATATCTCTCCGAACTTTTGCTACAAATAATACATTAAATTTATATTTTTTTTATTGTGTCAACGTTTGTATGATCTCCAGGTTTCTGGAAAAAATTAAGGCTGAAAGTTGTTTGCTACAAAAATCAAATAAAAACTTCCAAAGATCTAGGAATCAAGATAAATAGCCCGAGTTAAAGAAAATATAATCTATTGCTGACGCAATTGGACCAACACCATAATAAACTCAGGAATGCACTCCTGGTCCTGGTATCTTTGACGAGCTATCATGAATGTGCCCCTGTATTTTTTTCACCTGGCCTCTCATCAGTAAACAAATAGTTTGGGAGCGTGAGTCATACTGGAATGCGATGATTATTGATTTTTCGGTACGTAACCCATCGGTGAAGTATGGATTTAAAGACTGAGTGTCAGTTAGCTTTTAAACGGTACATTGTTCGATGCATTTTTTGACTTGTTTAAGAAATAGATCCTTTATTTTGAACGTTGTGTTTTACTTTAACAAATTAAAAGGGTGATTCGCCTACGTGCCGATTGTTCGTTGTTGCCGGTTTATAGTTTTTTTGGTGTTTAAATAACAATTATAGTGCAATAAAATGCCGCGATATAAAAAACGCAGACCTTCTAGTAGTAGTAGTTCAAGTAGTGATAGTTCGAGTAGTGAAAGTTCTTCGTCAAGTGCTGCTAGTAGAAGAAACCAAAGAAGAAAGAATCGCAAATTAAAACAAAGTTCATCAATGGCTCGATGCAACCGATTACACGGGTGGTATTTTCGATTGAGCTGAAAACTAGAATTTTTATGGCCAGTACGTTTGAAAGCCGAACATGCTAAAAACTGGTACAATAACCAACAGAACTAAATGTTTCATGCAGTGCATGGAAAAATAAATTGATAGAAGCACTGTCCCATATGGCTGTTTTAAAAAAGTTAAAAGACTTTATTAATACTGTGCGGGAAAAAGACCAAAACTTAGTAGATTAGGTAGGTTTATTATAAAAAGTTAGTGTTGGGACAAAGTTGTAGTTTAAGAACGGAATAATTATTGATTTAATAATTAATACGATAAACGATCATTTTTAAAATCAAATTACTTTAAAAACAATATG